>JAPQWS010000058.1:0-400146 GCA_028651295.1 Catharanthus roseus
TTGAGCAGTTTTTTTCGAGAACTTTTTTTCGGACCTAAATTTTGTAAAAAACGTGATGGTTAGTAGACGAATTCGGGCATTAATGGGAATGTGAAAATTTATCCGGTGTATTAGAACATAATAAAAAACATTCAGAGTCGTTTTGAGCTGTTTTTGAGAAAAATTTTTCCGGACCTAAATCTTGTAAAAAATGTGATGATTAGTACACGAATTCGGGCATTCATTGGAATGTGAAAATTTGTCTGGTGTATTAAAACAACATAAAAAAACATTCAGAATCGTTTTGAAAAGTTTTTTAGAGATTTTATTTCTGGACCTAAATTTTGTTAAAAACGTGATGATTGTACACGAATTCGGGCATTAATTGGAATGTGAAAATTTGTTTGGTGTATTAAAACAACCTAAAAAACATTCAGAGTCGTTTTGAGAAGTTTTTTAGAGAACTTTTTTCCGGACCTAAATTTTGTAAAAAACGTGATGGTTAGTACACGAATTCGGGCATTAATGAGAATGTGAATATTTGTATGGTGTATTAAAACATAGTAAAAAACATTCAGAGTCGTTTTGATAAGTTTTTTAGAGAACTTTTTTCCGGACCTAAATTTTATGAAAAACGTGATGGTTAGTACACGAATTCGGGCATTAATGGGAATGTAAAAATTTATCTGGTGTATTGAAACATAATAAAAAACTTTCAGAGTCGTTTTGAGCAGCTTTTTAGAGAATTTTTTTCCGGACCTAAATTTTGTAAAAAACGTGATGGTTAGTACACGAATTCGGGCACTAATGGGAATGTAAAAATTTATCTGGTGTATTGAAACATAATAAAAAACTTTCAGAGTCGTTTTGAGCAGCTTTTTAGAGAATTTTTTTCCGGACCTAAATTTTGTAAAAAACGTGATGGTTAGTACACGAATTCGGGCACTAATGGGAATGTGAAAACTTGTCTGGTGTATTGAAACATAATAAAAAACTTTCAGAGTCGTTTTGAGCAGTTTATTAGAGAATTTTTTTCCGGACCTAAATTTTGTAAAAAATGTGATGATTAGTACACGAATTCGGGCATTAATTGGAATGTGAAAATTTGTCTGGTGTATTAAAACAACATAAAAAACATTCAGAATCGTTTTGAGATGTTTTTTAGAGAATTTTTTTTCGGACCTAAATTTTGTAAAAAACGTGATGGTTAGTACACGAATTCGGGCATTAATTGGGAATGTGAAAATTTGTCTGGTGTATTAAAACAACATAAAAAACATTCAGAATCGTTTTGAGATGTTTTTTAGAGAATTTTTTTCCGGACCTAAATTTTGTAAAAAACGTGATGGTTAGTACACGAATTCGGGCATTAATTGGAATGTGAAAATTTATCTGGTGTATTAAAATTACATAAAAAACATTCAGAGTCGTTTTGAGAAGTTTTTTAGAGAACTTTTTTCCGGACCTAAATTTTGTAAAAAACGTGATGATTAGTACACGAATTCGGGCATTAATGGGAATGTAAAAATTTATCTTGTGTATTGAAACATAATAAAAAACTTTCAGAGTCGTTTTGAGCAGCTTTTTAGAGAATTTTTTTCCGGACCTAAATTTTGTAAAAAACGTGATGGTTAGTACACGAATTCGGGCATTAATGGGAATGTGAAAACTTGTCTGGTGTATTGAAACATAATAAAAAACTTTCAGAGTTGTTTTGAGCAGTTTATTAGAGAATTTTTTTCCGGACCTAAATTTTGTAAAAAATGTGATGATTTGTACACAAATTCGGGCATTAATTGGAATTTGAAAATTTGTCTGGTGTATTAAAACGACATAAAAAACATTCAAAATCCTTTTGAGATGTTTTTTAGAGAATTTTTTTCCGGACCTAAATTTTGTAAAAAACGTGATGGTTAGTACACGAATTCGGGCATTAATTGGAATGTGAAAATTTGTCTGGTGTATTAAAACAACATAAAAAACATTCAGAATCGTTTTGAGATGTTTTTTAGAGAATTTTTTTCCGGACCTAAATTTTGTAAAAAACGTGATGGTTAGTACACGAATTTGGGCATTAATTGGAATGTGAAAATCTATCTGGTGTATTAAAACATCATAAAAAACATTCAGAGTCGTTTTGATAAGTTTTTTAGAGAACTTTTTTCCGGACCTAAATTTTCTAAAAAACGTGATGGTTAGTACACGAATTCGGGCATTAATGAGAATGTGAAAATTTGTATGGTGTATTAAAACATAATAAAAAACATTCAGAGTTGTTTTGAGCAGCTTTTTAGAGAATTTTTTTCCGGACCTAAATTTTATAAAAAACGTGATGGTTACTACGCGACTTCGGGCATTAATGGGAATGTGAAAACTTGTCTGGTGCATTGAAACATAATAAAAAACATTCAGAGTCGTTTTGAGTAGTTTATTAGAGAATTTTTTTTCGGACCTAAATTTTGTACACGAATTCGGGCATTAATTGGAATGTGAAAATTTGTCTGGTGTATTAAAACAACATAAAAAACATTCAGAATCATTTTGAGATGTTTTTTAGAGAATTTTTTTCCGGACCTAAATTTTGTAAAAAACGTGATGGTTAGTACACGAATTCGGGCATTAATTGGAATGTGAAAATTTGGTTGGTGTATTAAAACAACATAAAAAACATTCAGAGCCGTTTTGAGAAGTTTTTTAAAGAACTTTTTTTCGGACCTAAATTTCGTTAAAAACGTGATGGTTAGTACACGAATTCGGGCATTAATTGGATTGTGAAAATTTATCTGGTGTATTAAAATTACATAAAAAACATTCAGAGTCGTTTTGAGAAGTTTTTTAGAGAACTTTTTTCCGGACCTAAATTTTGTAAAAAACGTGATGATTAGTACACGAATTCGGGCATTAATGGGAATGTAAAAATTTATCTTGTCTATTGAAACATAATAAAAAACTTTCAGAGTCGTTTTGAGCAGTTTTTAGAGAATTTTTTTCCGGACCTAAATTTTGTAAAAAACGTGATGGTTAGTACACGAATTCGGGCATTAATTGGAATGTGAAAATTTGTCCAGTGTATTAAAACAACATAAAAAACATTCGAATCGTTTTGAGATGTTTTTTTAGAGAATTTTTTTTCCGGACCTAAATTTTGTAAAAAACGTGATGCTTTAGTACACGAATTTGGGCATTAATTGGAATGTGAAAATCTATCCGGTGTATTAAAACATCATAAAAAACATTCGTAGTCGTTTTGATAAGTTTTTTAGAGAACTTTTTTTCCGGACCTAAATTTTCTAAAAAACGTGATGGTTAGTACACGAATTCGGGCATTAATGAGAATGTGAAAATTTGTATGGTGTATTAAAACATAATAAAAAACATTCGGAGTTGTTTTGAGCAGACTTTTTTAGAGAATTTTTTTTCGGACCTAAATTTTATAAAAAACGTGATGGTTACTACGCGACTTCGGGCATTAATGGGAATGTGAAAACTTGTCCCGGTGCATTGAAACATAATAAAAAAACATTCGAGTCGTTTTGAGTAGTTTATTAGAGAATTTTTTTTCGGACCTAAATTTTGTACACGAATTCGGGCATTAATTGGAATGTGAAAATTTATCCGGTGTATTAAAACAACATAAAAAAACATTCGTAATCATTTTGAGATGTTTTTTAGAGAATTTTTTTTCCGGACCTAAATTTTGTAAAAAACGTGATGGTTAGTACACGAATTCGGGCATTAATTGGAATGTGAAAATTTGGTCTGGTGTATTAAAACAACATAAAAAACATTCAGAGTCGTTTTGAGAAGTTTTTTAAAGAACTTTTTTTCGGACCTAAATTTCGTTAAAAACGTGATGGTTAGTACACGAATTCGGGCATTAATTGGATTGTGAAAATTTATCTGGTGTATTAAAATTACATAAAAAACATTCAGAGTCGTTTTGAGAAGTTTTTTAGAGAACTTTTTTCCGGACCTAAATTTTGTAAAAAACGTGATGATTAGTACACGAATTCGGGCATTAATGGGAATGTTAAAAATTTATCTTGTCTATTGAAACATAATAAAAAACTTTCGTAGTCGTTTTGAGCAGCTTTTTTAGAGAAATTTTTTTTTCCGGACCTAAATTTTGTAAAAAACGTGATGGTTAGTACACGAATTCGGGCATTAATGGGAATGTGAAAACTTGTCTGGTGTATTGAAACATAATAAAAAACTTTCAGAGTTGTTTTGAGCAGTTTATTAGAGAATTTTTTTCCGGACCTAAATTTTGTAAAAAATGTGATGATTAGTACACGAATTCGGGCATTAATTGGAATGTGAAAATTTGTCTGGTGTATTAAAACAACATAAAAAACATTCAAAATCCTTTTGAGATGTTTTTTAGAGAATTTTTTTCCGGACCTAAATTTTGTAAAAAACGTGATGGTTAGTACACGAATTCGGGCATTAATTGGAATGTGAAAATTTGTCTGGTGTATTAAAACAACATAAAAAACATTCAGAATCGTTTTGAGATGTTTTTTAGAGAATTTTTTTCCGGACCTAAATTTTGTAAAAAACGTGATGGTTAGTACACGAATTCGGGCATTAATTGGAATGTGAAAATCTATCTGGTGTATTAAAACATCATAAAAAACATTCAGAGTCGTTTTGATAAGTTTTTTAGAGAACTTTTTTCCGGACCTAAATTTTCTAAAAAACGTGATGGTTAGTACACGAATTCGGGCATTAATGAGAATGTAAAAATTTATCTTGTCTATTAAAACATAATAAAAAACATTCAGAGTTGTTTTGAGCAGCTTTTTAGTGAATTTTTTTCCGGACCTAAATTTTGTAAAAAACGTGATGGTTAGTACACGAATTCGGGCATTAATGGGAATGTGAAAACTTGTCTGGTGTATTGAAACATAATAAAAAACATTCATAGTCGTTTTGAGCAGTTTATTAGAGAATTTTTTTCCGGACCTAAATTTTGTAAAAAACGTGATGGTTAGTACACGAATTCGGGCATTAATTGGAATGTGAAAATTTGTCTGGTGTATTAAAACAACATAAAAAACATTCAGAATCGTTTTGAGATGTTTTTTAGAGAATTTTTTTCCGGACCTAAATTTTGTAAAAAACGTGATGGTTAGTACACGAATTCGGGCATTAATTGGAATGTGAAAATTTGTCTGGTGTATTAAAACAACATAAAAAACATTCAGAGTCGTTTTGAGAAGTTTTTTAGAGAACTTTTTTCCGGACCTAAATTTTGTAAAAAACGTGATGGTTAGTACACGAATTCGGGCATTAATGGGAATGTGAAAATTTGTATGGTGTATTAAAACATAATAAAAAACATTCAGAGTCGTTTTGAGCTGTTTTTGAGAAAAATTTTTCCGGACCTAAATTTTGTAAAAAACGTGATGATTAGTACACGAATTCGGGCATTCATTGGAATGTGAAAATTTGTCTGGTGTATTAAAAGCAACATAAGAAAAACATTCGTAATCGTTTTGAAAAGTATTTTATTGATTTTTTTCCTGGACCTAAATTTTGTAAAAAACGTGATAATTAGTACACGAATTCGGGCATTAATGTGAATGTGAAAATTTGTCTGGTGTATTAAAACAACATAAAAAAACATTCAGAGTCGTTTTGAGAAGTTTTTTAGAGAACTTTTTTTCCGGACCTAAATTTTGTAAAAAACGTGATGGTTAGTACACGAATTCGGGCATTAATGGGAATGTGAAAATTTGTATGGTGTATTAAAACATAATAAAAAACATTCAGAGTCGTTTTGAGCAGCTTTTTAGAGAATTTTTTTCCGGACCTAAATTTTGTAAAAAACGTGATGGTTAGTACACGAATTCGGGCATTAATGGGAATGTGAAAACTTGTCTGGTGTATTGAAAACATAATAAAAAACATTCAAAGTCGTTTTGAGCAGTTTATTAGAGAATTTTTTTTCCGGACCTAAATTTTGTTAAAAAACGTGATGATTAGTACACGAATTCGGGCATTAATTGGAATGTGAAAATTTGTCTGGTGTATTAAAACAACATAAAAAACATTCAGAGTCGTTTTGAGATGTTTTTTAGAGAATTTTTTTCCGGACCTAAATTTTGTAAAAAACGTGATGGTTAGTACACGAATTCGGGCATTAATTGGGAATGTGAAAATTTGTTTGGTGTATTAAAACAACATAAAAAAACATTCAGAGTCGTTTTGAGAAGTTTTTTTAAAGAACTTTTTTTTCGGACCTAAATTTTGTAAAAAACGTGATGGTTAGTACACGAATTCGGGCATTAATGGGAATGTGAAAATTTGTATGGTGTATTAAAACATAATAAAAAACATTCAGAGTCGTTTTGAGTTGTTTTTTGAGAAAATTTTTTCCGGACCTAAATTTTGTAAAAAACGTGATGATTAGTACACGAATTCGGGCATTAATTGGAATGTGAAAATTTGTCTGGTGTATTAAAACAACATAAGAAAACATTCAGAATCGTTTTGAGAAATTTTTTAGAGAATTTTTTTTCCTGGACCTAAATTTTGTAAAAAACGTGATAATTAGTACACGAATTCGGGCATTAATTGGAATGTGAAAATTTATCTGGTGTATTAAAACAACATAAAAAACATTCAGAGTCGTTTTGAGAAGTTTTTTAGAGAACTTTTTTCCGGACCTAAATTTTGTAAAAAACGTGATGGTTAGTACACGAATTCGGGCATTAATGGGAATGTGAAAATTTGTATGGTGTATTAAAACATAATAAAAAAACATTCGGGAGTCGTTTTGAGTAAGTTTTTTAGAGAACTTTTTTTCCGGACCTAAATTTTGTAAAAAAACGTGATGGTTAGTACACGAATTCGGGCATTAATTGGGAATGTGAAAATTTGTCCAGTGTATTAAAACAACATAAGAAAACATTCGAATCGTTTTGAAAAGTTTTTTAGAGATTTTTTTTCCGGACCTAAATTTTGTAAAAAACGTGATGATTAGTACACGAATTCGGGCATTAATGGGAATGTGAAAAATTTATCCGGTGTATTGAAACATAATAAAAAACATTTCGGAGTCGTTTTGAGCAAAGCTTTTTTAGAGAATTTTTTTTCCGGACCTAAATTTTGTAAAAAAACGTGATGGTTAGTACACGAATTCGAGCATTAATGGGAATGTGAAAACTTTGTCCGGTGTATTGAAAACATAATAAAAAACATTCGTAGTCGTTTTGAGCAGTTTTATTAGAGAATTTTTTTCCGGACCTAAATTTTGTAAAAAACGTGATGATTAGTACACGAATTCGGGCATTAATTGGAATGTGAAAATTTGTCTGGTGTATTAAAACAACATAAAAAACATTCAGAATCGTTTTGAGATGTTTTTTAGAGAATTTTTTTCCGGACCTAAATTTTGTAAAAAACGTGATGGTTAGTACACGAATTCGGGCATTAATTTGAATGTGAAAATTTATCTGGTGTATTAAAACAACATAAAAAACATTCAGAGTCGTTTTGATAAGTTTTTTTTTAGAGAACTTTTTTCCGGACCTAAATTTTGTAAAAAACGTGATGGTTAGTACACGAATTCGGGCATTCATTGGAATGTGAAAATTTGTCCAGTGTATTAAAAACAAACATAAGAAAACATTCGAATCGTTTTGAAAAGTTTTTCTAGAGAATTTTTATTTCCTGGACCTAAATTTTGTTAAAAACGTGATGATTAGTACACGAATTCGGGCATTAATTGGAATGTGAAAATTTGTTTGGTGTATTAAAACAACATAAAAAACATTCAGAGTCGTTTTGAGAAGTTTTTTAAAGAACTTTTTTTTCGGACGTAAATTTCGTAAAAAACGTGTTGGTTGGTACACGAATTCGGGCATTAATGGGAATGTGAAAATTTGTATGGTGTATTAAAACATAATAAAAAACATTCATAGTCGTTTTGAATTGTTTTTGAGAAAAATTTTTCCGGACCTAAATTTTGTAAAAAACGTGATGATTAGTACACGAATTCAGGCATTCATTGGAATGTGAAAATTTGTCTGGTGTATTAAAGCAACATAAGAAAACATTCAGAATCGTTTTGAAAAGTTTTTTATAGATTTTTTTTCTGGACCTAAATTTTGTAAAAAACGTGATAATCAGTACACGAATTCGGGCATTAATTGAATGTGAAAATTTATCTGGTGTATTAAAACAACATAAAAAACATTCAGAGTCATTTTGAGAAGTTTTTTAGAGAACTTTTTTCCGGACCTAAATTTTGTAAAAAACGTGATGGTTAGTACACGAATTCGGGCATTAATGAGAATGTGAAAATTTGTATGGTGTATTAAAACATAATAAAAAACATTCAGAGTTGTTTTGAGCAGCTTTTTAGAGAATTTTTTTCCGCACCTAAATTTTGTAAAAAACGTGATGGTTACTACACGAATTCGGGCATTAATGGGAATGTGAAAACTTTGTCCAGTGTATTGAAAACATAATAGAAAAACATTCAGAGTTGTTTTGAGTAGTTTATTAGAGAATTTTTTTTCGGACCTAAATTTTGTAAAAAATGTGATGATTAGTACACGAATTCGGGCATTAATTGGAATGTGAAAATTTGTCTGGTGTATTAAAACAACATAAAAAACATTCAGAATCGTTTTGAGATGTTTTTTAGAGAATTTTTTTCCGGACCTAAATTTTGTACAAAACGTGATGGTTAGTACACGAATTCGGGCATTAATTGGAATGTGAAAATTTGTTTGGTGTATTAAAACAACATAAAAAAACATTCGAGTCGTTTTGAGAAGTTTTTTAAAGAACTTTTTTTTCGGACCTAAATTTTCGTAAAAAAACGTGATGGTTAGTACACGAATTCGGGCATTAATGGGAATGTGAAAATTTGTATGGTGTATTAAAACATAATAAAAAACATTCAGAGTCGTTTTGAGTTGTTTTTTGAGAAAAATTTTTCCGGATCTAAATTTTGTAAAAAAACGTGATGATTAGTACACGAATTCGGGCATTCATTGGAATGTGAAAATTTGTCTGGTGTATTAAAGCAACATAAGAAAACATTCAGAATCGTTTTGAAGAGTTTTTTATAGATTTTTTTTCCTGGACCTAAATTTTGTAAAAAACGTGATAATCAGTACACGAATTCGGGCATTAATTGAATGTGAAAATTTATTTGGTGTATTAAAACAACATTAAAAACATTCAGAGTCGTTTTGAGAAGTTTATTAGAGAACTTTTTTCCGGAACTAAATTTTGTAAAAAACGTGATGGTTAGTACACGAATTCGGGCATTAATGAGAATGTGAAAATTTGTATGGTGTATTAAAACATAATAAAAAACATTCAGAGTTGTTTTGAGCAGCTTTTTAGAGAATTTTTTTCCGCACCTAAATTTTGTAAAAAACGTGATGGTTACTACACGAATTCGGGCATTAATGGGAATGTGAAAACTTGTCTGGTGCATTGAAACATAATAGAAAACATTCAGAGTCGGTTTGAATAGTTTATTAGAGAATTTTTTTTCGGACCTAAATTTTGTAAAAAATGTGATGATTAGTACACGAATTCGGGCATTAATTGGAATGTGAAAATTTGTCTGGTGTATTAAAACAACATAAAAAACATTCAGAATCGTTTTGAGATGTTTTTTATAGAATTTTTTTCCGGACCTAAATTTTGTACAAAACGTGATGGTTAGTACACGAATTCGGGCATTAATTGGAATGTGAAAATTTGTTTGGTGTATTAAAACAACATAAAAAACATTCAGAGCCGTTTTGAGAAGTTTTTTAAAGAACTTTTTTTCGGACCTAAATTTCGTAAAAAACATGATGGTTAGTACACGAATTCGGGCATTAATGGGAATGTGAAAATCTGTATGGTGTATTAAAACATAATAAAAAACATTCAAAGTCGTTTTGAGTTGTTTTTGAGAAAAATTTTTCCGGAACTAAATTTTGTAAAAAACGTGATGATTAGTACACGAATTCGGGCATTCATTGGAATGTGAAAATTTGTCTGGTGTATTAAAGCAACATAAGAAAACATTCAGAATCGTTTTGAAAAGTTTTTTATAGATTTTTTTTCCTGGACCTAAATTTTGTAAAAAACGTGATAATCAGTACACGAATTCGGGCATTAATTGAATGTGAAAATTTATCTGGTGTATTAAAACAACATAAAAAACATTCAGAGTCGTTTTGAGAAGTTTTTTAGCGAACTTTTTCCGGACCTAATTTTGTAAAAAATATGATGGTTAGTACACGAATTCGGGCATTAATGAGAATGTGAAAATTTGTATGGTGTATTAAAACATAGTAGAAAACATTCAGAGTCGTTTTGATAAGTTTTTTAGAGAACTTTTTTCCGGACCTAAATTTTGTAAAAATCGTGATGGTTAGTACACGAATTCGGGCATTCATTGGAATGTGAAAATTTGTCTGGTGTATTAAAACAACATAAGAAAACATTCAGAATCGTTTTGAAAAGTTTTTTAGAGATTTTTTTCCGGACCTAAATTTTGTAAAAAACGTGATGATTAGTACACGAATTCGGGCATTAATGGGAATGTAAAAATTTATCTGGTGTATTGAAACACAATAAAAAACTTTCAGAGTCGTTTTGAGCAGCTTTTTAGAGAATTTTTTTCCGGACCTAAATTTTGTAAAAAACGTGATGGTTAGTACACGAATTCGGGCATTAATGAGAATGTGAAAACTTGTCTGGTGTATTGAAACATGATAAAAAACCTTCAGAGTCGTTTTGAGCAGCTTATGAGAGAATTTTTTTCCGGACCTAAATTTTGTAAAAAATGTGATGATTAGTACACGAATTCGGGCACTAATTGGAATGTGAAAATTTATCTTGTGTATTAAAACAACATAAAAAGCATTCAGAATCATTTTGAGATGTTTTTTAGAGAATTTTTTTCCGGACCTAAATTTTGTAAAAAACGTGATGGTTAGTACAAGAATTCGGGCATTAATTGGAATGTGAAAATTTATCTGGTGTATTAAAACAACATAAAAAACATTCAGAGTCGTTTTGATAACTTTTTTAGAGAACTTTTTTCTGGACCAAAATTTTGTAAAAAACGTGATGCTTAGTACACGAATTCGGGCATTCATTGGAATGTGAAAATTTGTCTGGAGTATTAAAACAACATAAGAAAACATTCAGAATCGTTTTGAAAAGTTTTTTAGAGATTTTTTTCCGGACCTAAATTTTGTAAAAAACGTGATGAATAGTACACGAATTCGGGCATTAATTGGAATGTGAAAATTTATCTGGTGTACTAGAACATAATAAAAAACATTCAGAGTCGTTTTGAGCTATTTTTGAGAAAAATTTTTCCGAACCTAAATCTTGTAAAAAATGTGATGGTTAGTACACGAATTCGTGCATTCATTGGAATGTGAAAATTTGTCTGGTGTATTAAAACAACATAAGAAAACATTCAGAATCGTTTTGAAAAGTTTTCTAGAGATTTTTTTCCTGGACCTAAATTTTGTAAAAAACGTGATGATTATTACACGAATTCGTGCATTAATGGGAATGTGAAAATTTGTCCGGTGTATTAAAACATAATAAAAAACATTCAGAGTCGTTTTGAGCAGTTTTTTCTAGAACTTTTTTCCGGACCTAAATTTTGTAAAAAACGTGATGGTTAGTACACGAATTCGGGCATTAATGGGAATGTGAAAATTTATCCGGTGTATTAGAACATAGTAAAAAACATTCAGAGTCGTTTTGAGCTGTTTTTGAGAAAAATTTTTCCGGACCTAAATCTTGTAAAAAACGTGATGATTAGTACACGAATTCGGGCATTCATTGGAATGTGAAAATTTGTCTGGTGTATTAAAACAACATAAGAAAACATTCAGAATCGTTTTGAAAAGTTTTTTAGAGATTTTTTTCCGGACCTAAATTTTGTAAAAAACGTGATGATTAGTACACGAATTCGGGCATTAATGGGAATTAAAAATTTATCTGGTGTATTTAAACACAATAAAAAACTTTCAGAGTCGTTTTGAGCAGCTTTTTAGAGAATTTTTTTCCGGACCTAAATTTTGTAAAAAACGTGATGGTTAGTACACGAATTCGGGCATTAATGGGAATGTGAAAACTTGTCTGGTGTATTGAAACATGATAAAAACCTTCAGAGTCGTTTTGAGCAGCTTATGAGAGAATTTTTTTCCGGACCTAAATTTTGTAAAAAATGTGATGATTAGTACACGAATTCGGGCACTAATTGGAATGTGAAAATTTATCTTGTGTATTAAAACAACATAAAAAACATTCAGAATCATTTTGAGATGTTTTTTAGAGAATTTTTTTCCGGACCTAAATTTTGTAAAAAACGTGATGGTTAGTACAAGAATTCGGGCATTAATTGGAATGTGAAAATTTATCTGGTGTATTAAAACAACATAAAAAACATTCAGAGTCGTTTTGATAACGTTTTTTAGAGAACTTTTTTCTGGACCAAAATTTTGTAAAAAACGTGATGCTTAGTACACGAATTCGGGCATTCATTGGAATGTGAAAATTTGTCTGGAGTATTAAAACAACATAAGAAAACATTCAGAATCGTTTTGAAAAGTTTTTTAGAGATTTTTTTCCGGACCTAAATTTTGTAAAAAACGTGATGAATAGTACACGAATTCGGGCATTAATTGGAATGTGAAAATTTATCTGGTGTATTAGAACATAATAAAAAAAATTCAGAGTCGTTTTGAGCTGTTTTTGAGAAAAATTTTTCCGGACCTAAATCTTGTAAAAAATGTGATGGTTAGTACACGAATTCGTGCATTCATTGGAATGTGAAAATTTGTCTGTGTATTAAAACAACATAAGAAAACATTCAGAATCGTTTTGAAAAGTTTTCTAGAGATTTTTTTCCTGGACCTAAATTTTGTAAAAAACGTGATGATTATTACACGAATTCGTGCATTAATGGGAATGTGAAAATTTGTCCGGTGTATTAAAACATAATAAAAAACATTCAGAGTCGTTTTGTGCAGTTTTTTCTAGAACTTTTTTCCGGACCTAAATTTTGTAAAAAACGTGATGGTTAGTACACGAATTCGGGCATTAATGGGAATGTGAAAATTTATCCGGTGTATTAAAACATAGTAAAAAACATTCAGAGCCGTTTTCAGCTGTTTTTGAGAAAAAATTTTCCGGACCTAAATCTTGTAAAAAACGTGATGATTAGTACACGAATTCGGGCATTCATTGGAATGTGAAAATTTGTCTGGTGTATTAAAACAACATAAAAAAACATTCAGAATCGTTTTGAAAAGTCTTTAGAGATTTTATTCCTGGACCTAAATTTTGTTAAAAACGTGATGATAATACACGAATTCGGGCATTAATTGGAATGTGAAAATTTGTTTGGTGTATTAAAACAACCTAAAAAACATTCAGAGTCGTTTTGAGAAGTTTTTTAGAGAACTTTTTTCCGGACCTAAATTTTGTAAAAAACGTGATGGTTAGTACACAAATTCGGACATTAATGGGAATGTGAATATTTGTCTGGTGTATTGAAACAACATAAAAAACATTCAGAGTCGTTTTGATAAGTTTTTTAGAGAAATTTTTTCCGGACCTAAATTTTGTAAAAAACGTGATGGTTAGTACACGAATTCGGGCATTCATTGAAATGTGAAAATTTGTCTGGTGTATTAAAACAACATAAGAAAACATTCAGAATCGTTTTGAAAAGTTTTTTAGAGATTTTTTTCCGGACCTAAATTTTGTAAAAAACGTGATGATTAGTACACAAATTCGGGCATTAATGGGAATGTAAAAATTTATCTGGTGTATGGAAACATAATAAAAAACTTTCAGAGTCGTTTTGAGCAGTTTATTAGAGAATTTTTTTCCGGACCTAAATTTTGTAAAAAATGTGATGGTAGTACACGAATTCGGGCATTCATTGGAATATGAAAATTTGTCTGGTGTATTAAAATAAGAAAACATTCAGAATTGTTTTGAAAAGTTTTCTAGAGATTTTATTCCTAGACCTAAATTTTGTTAAAAACGTGATGATTAGTACACGAATTCGGGCATTAATTGGAATGTGAAAATTTGTTTGGTGTATTAAAACAACATAAAAAACATTCAGAGCCGTTTTGAGAAGTTTTATAAAGAACTTTTTTTCGGACGTAAATTTCGTAAAAAACGTGATGGTTGGTACACGAATTCGGGCATTAATGGGAATGTGAAAAATTTGTATGGTGTATTAAAACATAATAAAAAACATTCAGAGTCGTTTTGAGTTGTTTTTGAGAAAAATTTTTCCGGACCTAAATTTTGTAAAAAACGTGATGATTAGTACACGAATTCGGGCATTCATTGGAATGTGAAAATTTGTCTGGTGTATTAAAGCAACATAAGAAAACATTCAGAATCGTTTTGAAAAGTTTTTTATAGATTTTTTTTCTGGACCTAAATTTTGTAAAAAACGTGATAATCAGTACACGAATTTCGGGCATTAATTGAATGTGAAAATTTATCTGGTGTATTAAAACAACATAAAAAACATTCAGAGTCGTTTTGAGAAGTTTTTTAGAGAACTTTTTCCGGAACTAAATTTTGTAAAAAACGTGATGGTTAGTACACGAATTCGGGCATTAATGAGAATGTGAAAATTTGTATGGTGTATTAAACATAATAAAAAACATTCAGAGTTGTTTTGAGCAGCTTTTTAGAGAATTTTTTTCCGCACCTAAATTTTGTAAAAAACGTGATGGTTACTACATGAATTCGGGCATTAATGGGAATGTGAAAACATGTCTGGTGCATTGAAACATAATAGAAAACATTCAGAGTCGTTTTGACTAGTTTATTAGAGAATTTTTTTTCGGACCTAAATTTTGTAAAAAATGTGATGATTAGTACACGAATTCGGGCATTAATTGGAATGTGAAAATTTGTCTGGTGTATTAAAACAACATAAAAAACATTCAGAATCGTTTCGAGATGTTTTTTAGAGAATTTTTTTCCGGACCTAAATTTTGTAAAAAACGTGATGGTTAGTACACGAATTCGGGCATTAATTGGAATGTGAAAATTTGTTTGGTGTATTAAAACAACATAAAAAACATTCAGAGCCGTTTTGAGAAGTTTTTTAAAGAACTTTTTTTCGGACCTAAATTTCGTAAAAAACGTGATGGATAGTACACGAATTCGGGCATTAATGGGAATGTGAAAATTTGTATGGTGTATTAAAACATAATAAAAAACATTCAGAGTCGTTTTGAGTTGTTTTTTGAGAAAAATTTTTCCGGACCTAAATTTTGTAAAAAACGTGATGATTAGTACACGAATTCGGGCATTCATTGGAATGTGAAAATTTGTCTGGTGTATTAAAGCAACATAAGAAAACATTCAGAATCATTTTGAAGAGTTTTTTATAGATTTTTTTTCCTGGACCTAAATTTTGAAAAAAACGTGATAAATCAGTACACGAATTCGGGCATTAATTGAATGTGAAAATTTATCTGGTGTATTAAAACAACATAAAAAACATTCAGAGTCGTTTTGAGAAGTTTTTTAGAGAACTTTTTTCCGGACCTAAATTTTGTAAAAAACGTGATGGTTAGTACACGAATTCGGGCATTAATGAGAATGTGAAAATTTGTATGGTGTATTAAAACATAATAAAAAACATTCAGAGTCGTTTTGATAAGTTTTTTAGAGAATTTTTTTCCGGACCTAAATTTTGTAAAAAACGTGATGGTTACTACACGAATTCGGGCATTCATGGGAATGTGAAAACTTGTCTGGTGTATTGAAACATAATAAAAAACATTCAGAGTCGTTTTGAGCAGTTTATTAGAGAATTTTTTTCCGGACCTAAATTTTGTAAAAAATGTGATGATTAGTACACGAATTCGGGCATTAATTGGAATGTGAAAATTTATCTGGTGTATTAAAACAACATAAAAAACATTCAGAATCGTTTTGAGATGTTTTTTAGAGAATTTTTTTCGGGACCTAAATTTTGTAAAAAACGTGATGGTTAGGACACGAATTCGGGCATTAATTGGAATGTGAAAATTTGTTTGGTGTATTAAAACAACATAAAAAACATTCAGAGCCGTTTTGAGAAGTTTTTTAAAGAACTTTTTTTCGGACCTAAATTTCGTAAAAAACGTGATGGTTAGTACACGAATTCGGGCATTAATGGGAATGTGAAAGTTAGTATGGTGTATTAAAACATAATAAAAAGCATTCAGAGTCGTTTTGAGTTGTTTTTGAGAAAAATTATTCCGGACCTAAATTTTGTAAAAAACGTGATGATTAGTACACGAATTCGGGCATTCATTGGAATGTGAAAATTTGTCTGGTGTATTAAAGCGACATAAGAAAACATTCAGAATCGTTTTGAAAAGTTTTTTATAGATTTTTTTTCCTGGACCTAAATTTTGTAAAAAACGTGATAATCAGTACACGAATTCGGGCATTAATTGAATGTGAAAATTTGTCCGGTGTATTAAAACAACATAAAAAACATTCAGAGTCGTTTTGAGAAGTTTTTTAGAGAAGTTTTTTCCGGACCTAAATTTTGTAAAAAACGTGATGGTTTGTACACGAATTCGGGCATTAATGAGAATGTGAAAATTTGTGTGGTGTATTAAAACATAGTAAAAAACATTCAGAGTCGTTTTGATAAGTTTTTTAGAGAACTTTTTTCCGGACCTAAATTTTGTAAAAAACGTGATGGTTACTACACGAATTCGGGCATTCATGGGAATGTGAAAACTTGTCTGGTGTATTGAAACATAATAAAAAACATTCAGAGCCGTTTTGAGCAGTTTATTAGAGAATTTTTTTCCGGACCTATATTTGGTAAAAAATGTGATGATTAGTACACGAATTCGGGCATTAATTGGAATGTGAAAATTTGTCTGGTGTATTAAAACAACATAAAAAACATTCAGAATCGTTTTGAGATGTTTTTTAGAGAATTTTTTTCCGGAGCTAAATTTTGTAAAAAACATGATGGTTAGTACACGAATTCGGGCATTAATTGGAATGTGAAAATTTGTTTGGTGTATTAAAACAACATAAAAAACATTCAGAGCCGTTTTGAGAAGTTTTTAAAGAACTTTTTTTCGGACCTAAATTTCGTAAAAAAACGTGATGGTTAGTACACGAATTCGGGCATTAATGGGAATGTGAAAATTTGTATGGTGTATTAAAACATAATAAAAAACATTCAGAGTCGTTTTGAGTTGTTTTTGAGAAAAATTTTTCCGGACCTATATTTTGTAAAAAACGTGATGATTAGTACACGAATTCGGGCATTCATTGGAATGTGAAAATTTGTCTGGTGTATTAAAGCAACATAAGAAAACATTCAGAATCGTTTTGAAGAGTTTTTTATAGATTTTTTTTCCTGGACCTAAATTTTGAAAAAAACGTGATAATCAGTACACGAATTCGGGCATTAATTGAATGTGAAAATTTATCTGGTGTATTAAAACAACATAAAAAACATTCAGAGTCGTTTTGAGAAGTTTTTTAGAGAACTTTTTTCCGGACCTAAATTTTGTGAAAAACGTGATGGTTAGTACACGAATTCGGGCATTAATGAGAATGTGAAAATTTGTATGGTGTATTAAAACATAATAAAAAACATTCAGAGTTGTTTTGAGCAGCTTTTTAGAGAATTTTTTTCCGGACCTAAATTTTGTAAAAAAACGTGATGGTTACTACACGAATTCGGGCATTAATGGGAATGTGAAAACTTGTCTGGTGTATTGAAACATAATAAAAAACATTCAGAGTCGTTTTGAGCAGCTTTTATTAGAGAATTTTTTTCCGGACCTAAATTTTGTAAAAAATGTGATGATTAGTACACGAATTCGGGCATTAATTGGAATGTGAAAATTTGTCTGGTGTATTAAAACAACATAAAAAAACATTCAGAATCGTTTTGAGATGTTTTTTAGAGAATTTTTTTCCGGACCTAAATTTTGTAAAAAACGTGATGGTTAGTACACGAATTCGGGCATTAATTGGAATGTGAAAATTTGTTTGGTGTATTAAAACAACATAAAAAACATTCAGAGTCGTTTTGAGAAGTTTTTTAAAGAACTTTTTTTCGGACCTAAATTTTGTAAAAAACGTGATGGTTAGTACACGAATTCGGGCATTAATGGGAATGTGAAAATTTGTATGGTGTATTAAAACATAATAAAAAACATTCAGAGTCGTTTTGAGCAGTTTTTTGAGAAAAATTTTTTTCCGGACCTAAATTTTGTAAAAAACGTGATGATTAGTACACGAATTCGGGCATTCATTGGAATGTGAAAATTTGTCTGGTGTATTAAAACAACATAAGAAAACATTCAGAATCGTTTTGAAAAGTTTTTTATAGATTTTTTTTCCTGGACCTAAATTTCGTAAAAAAAGTGATAATCAGTACACGAATTCGGGCATTAATTGAATGTGAAAATTTATCTGGTGTATTAACACAACATAAAAAACATTCAGAGTCGCTTTGAGAAGTTTTTTAGAGAACTTTTTTCCGGACCTAAATTTTGTAAAAATCGTGATGGTTAGTACACGAATTCGGGCATTAATGGGAATGTGAAAATTTGTATGGTGTATTAAAACAACATAAAAAACATTCAGAATCGTTTTGAGATGTTTTTTAGAGAATTTTTTTCCGGACCTAAATTTTTTAAAGAACGTGATGGTTAGTACACGAATTCGGGCATTAATTGGAATGTGAAAATTTATCTGGTGTAATAAAACAACATAAAAAACATTCAGAGTCGTTTTGATAAGTTTTTTAGAGAACTTTTTTCCGGACCTAAATTTTGTAAAAAACGTGATGGTTAGTACACGAATTCGGGCATTCATTGGAATGTGAAAATTTGTCTGGTGTATTAAAACAACATAAGAAAACATTCAGAATCGTTTTGAAAAGTTTTTTAGAGATTTTTTTCCGGACCTAAATTTTTTAAAAAACGTGATGATTAGTACACGAATTCGGCCATTAATTGGAATGTGAAAATTTATCTGGTGTATTAGAACATAATAAAAAACATTCAGAGTCGTTTTGAGCTGTTTTTGAGAAAAATTTTTCCGGACCTAAATCTTGTAAAAAATGTGATAGTTAGTACACGAATTCGTGCATTCATTGGAATGTGAAAATTTGTCTGGTGTATTAAAACAACATAAGAAAACATTCAGAATCGTTTTGAAAAGTTTTTTAGAGATTTTTCTCCTGGACCTAAATTTTGTAAAAAACGTGATGATTATTACACGAATTCGTGCATTAATGGGAATGTGAAAATTTGTCCGGTGTATTAAAACATAATAAAAAACATTCAGAGTCGTTTTGAGCAGCTTTTTCGAGAACATTTTTTTCGGACCTAAATTTTGTAAAAAACGTGATGGTTAGTACACGAATTCGGGCATTAATGGGAATGTGAAAATTTATCCGGTGTATTAGAACATAATAAAAAACATTCAGAGTCGTTTTCAGCTGTTTTTGAGAAAAATTTTTCCGGACCTAAATCTTGTAAAAAATGTGATGATTAGTACACGAATTCGGGCATTCATTGGAATGTCAAAATTTGTCTGGTGTATTAAAACAACATAAAAAAACATTCAGAATCGTTTTGAAAAGTTTTTTAGAGATTTTATTTCTGGACCTAAATTTTGTTAAAAACGTGATGATTGTACACGAATTCGGGCATTAATTGGAATGTGAAAATTTGTTTGGTGTATTAAAACATAGTAAAAAACATTCAGAGTCGTTTTGATAAGTTTTTTAGAGAACTTTTTTCCGGACCTAAATTTTATAAAAAACGTGATGGTTAGTACACGAATTCGGGCATTCATTGGAATGTGAATATTTCTCTGGTGTATTAAAACAACATAAGAAAACATTCAGAATCGTTTAGAAAAGTTTTTTAGAGATTTTTTTCCGGACCTAAATTTTGTAAAAAACGTGATGATTAGTACACGAATTCGGGCATTAATGGGAATGTAAAAATTTATCTGGTGTATTGAAACATAATAAAAAACATTTCGTAGTCGTTTTGAGCAAAGCTTTTTTAGAGAATTTTTTTTCCGGACCTAAATTTTGTAAAAAAACGTGATGGTTAGTACACGAATTCGGGCACTAATGGGAATGTGAAAACTTGTCTGGTGTATTGAAACATAATAAAAAACTTTCAGAGTCGTTTTGAGCAGTTTATTAGAGAATTTTTTTCCGGGCCTAAATTTTGTAAAAAATGTGATGATTAGTACACGAATTCGGGCATTAATTGGAATGTGAAAATTTGTCTGGTGTATTAAAACAACATAAAAAACATTCAGAATCGTTTTGAGATGTTTTTTAGAGAATTTTTTTCCGGACCTAAATTTTGTAAAAAACGTGATGGTTAGTACACGAACTCGGGCATTAATTGGAATGTGAAAATTTGTCTGGTGTATTAAAACAACATAAAAAAACATTCGAATCGTTTTGAGATGTTTTTTTAGAGAATTTTTTTCCGGACCTAAATTTTGTAAAAAACGTGATGGTTAGTACACGAATTCGGGCATTAATTGGAATGTGAAAATCTATCCGGTGTATTAAAACATCATAAAAAAACATTCGAGTCGTTTTGATAAGTTTTTTAGAGAACTATTTTTCCGGACCTAAATTTTCTAAAAAACGTGATGGTTAGTACACGAATTCGGGCATTACTGAGAATGTGAAAATTTGTATGGTGTATTAAAACATAATAAAAAACATTCAGAGTTGTTTTGAGCAGCTTTTTAGAGAATTTTTTTCCGGACCTACATTTTATAAAAAACGTGATGCTTACTACGCGACTTCGGGCATTAATGGGAATGTGAAAACTTGTCTGGTGCATTGAAACATAATAAAAAACATTCAGAGTCGTTTTGAGTAGTTTATTAGAGAATTTTTTTTCGGACCTAAATTTTGTACACGAATTCGGGCATTAATTGGAATGTGAAAATTTGTCTGGTGTATTAAAACAACATAAAAAACATTCAGAATCATTTTGAGATGTTTTTTAGAGAATTTTTTTCCGGACCTGAATTTTGTAAAAAACGTGATGGTTAGTACACGAATTCGGGCATTAATTGGAATGTGAAAATTTGGTTGGTGTATTAAAACAACATAAAAAACATTCAGAGCCGTTTTGGGAAGTTTTTTAAAGAACTTTTTTTCGGACCTGAATTTCGTTAAAAACGTGATGGTTAGTACACGAATTCGGGCATTAATTGGAATGTGAAAATTTTTCTGGTGCATTAAAATTACATAAAAAACATTCAGAGTCGTTTTGAGAAGTTTTTTAGAGAACTTTTTTCCGGACCTAAATTTTGTAAAAAACGTGATGATTAGTACACGAATTCGGGCATTAATGGGAATGTAAAAATTTATCTTGTGTATTGAAACATAATAAAAAACTTTCAGAGTCGTTTTGAGCAGCTTTTTAGAGAATTTTTTTCCGGACCTAAATTTTGTAAAAAACGTGATGGTTAGTACACGAATTCGGGCATTAATGGGAATGTGAAAACTTGTCTGGTGTATTGAAACATAATAAAAAACTTTCAGAGTTGTTTTGAGCAGTTTATTAGAGAATTTTTTTCCGGACCTAAATTTTGTAAAAAATGTGATGATTAGTACACGAATTCGGGCATTAATTGGAATGTGAAAATTTGTCTGGTGTATTAAAACAACATAAAAAACATTCAAAATCCTTTTGAGATGTTTTTTAGAGAATTTTTTTCCGGACCTAAATTTTGTAAAAAACATGATGGTTAGTACACGAATTCGGGCATTAATTGGAATGTGAAAATTTATCCGGTGTATTAAAACAACATAAAAAAACATTCGGAATCGTTTTGAGATGTTTTTTTAGAGAATTTTTTTTCCGGACCTAAATTTTGTAAAAAACGTGATGGTTAGTACACGAATTCGGGCATTAATTGGAATGTGAAAATCTATCTGGTGTATTAAAACATCATAAAAAACATTCAGAGTCGTTTTGATAAGTTTTTTTAGAGAACTTTTTTTCCCGGACCTAAATTTTCTAAAAAACGTGATGGTTAGTACACGAATTCGGGCATTAATGAGAATGTGAAAATTTGTATGGTGTATTAAAACATAATAAAAAACATTCGTAGTTGTTTTGAGCAGACTTTTTTAGAGAATTTTTTTTCCGGACCTAAATTTTATAAAAAACGTGATGGTTACTACGCGACTTCGGGCATTAATGGGAATGTGAAAACTTGTCTGGTGCATTGAAACATAATAAAAAAACATTCAGAGTCGTTTTGAGTAGTTTATTAGAGAATTTTTTTTCGGACCTAAATTTTGTACACGAATTCGGGCATTAATTGGAATGTGAAAATTTGTCTGGTGTATTAAAACAACATAAAAAACATTCAGAATCATTTTGAGATGTTTTTTAGAGAATTTTTTTCCGGACCTAAATTTTGTAAAAAACGTGATGGTTAGTACACGAATTCGGGCATTAATTGGAATGTGAAAATTTGGTTGGTGTATTAAAACAACATAAAAAACATTCAGAGCCGTTTTGAGAAGTTTTTTAAAGAACTTTTTTTCGGACCTAAATTTCGTTAAAAACGTGATGGTTAGTACACGAATTCGGGCATTAATGGGAATGTGAAAATTTGTATGGTGTATTAAAACATAATAAAAAAACATTCGAGTCGTTTTGAGTTGTTTTTTGAGAAAAATTTTTTCCGGACCTAAATTTTGTAAAAAACGTGATGATTAGTACACGAATTCGGGCATTCATTGGAATGTGAAAATTTGTCTGGTGTATTAAAGCAACATAAGAAAACATTCAGAATCGTTTTGAAGAGTTTTTTATAGATTTTTTTTCCTGGACCTAAATTTTGTAAAAAACGTGATAATCAGTACACGAATTCGGGCATTAATTGAATGTGAAAATTTATCCGGTGTATTAAAACAACATAAAAAAACATTCAGAGTCGTTTTGAGAAGTTTTTTAGAGAACTTTTTTTCGGACCTAAATTTTGTAAAAAACGTGATGGTTAGTACACGAATTCGGGCATTAATGAGAATGTGAAAATTTGTATGGTGTATTAAAACATAATAAAAAACATTCATGAGTTGTTTTGAGCAGACTTTTTTAGAGAATTTTTTTTCCGGACCTAAATTTTGTAAAAAAACGTGATGGTTACTACACGAATTCGGGCATTCATGGGAATGTGAAAACTTTGTCCGGTGTATTGAAACATAATAAAAAAACATTCGAGTCGTTTTGAGCAGTTTATTAGAGAATTTTTTTCCGGACCTAAATTTTGTAAAAAACGTGATGATTAGTACACGAATTCGGGCATTAATTGGAATGTGAAAATTTGTCTGGTGTATTAAAACAACATAAAAAACATTCAGAATCATTTTGAGATGTTTTTTAGAGAATTTTTTTTCCGGACCTAAATTTTGTAAAAAACGTGATGGTTAGTACACGAATTCGGGCATTAATTGGAATGTGAAAATTTGGTCTGGTGTATTAAAACAACATAAAAAAAACATTCGGAGTCGTTTTGAGAAGTTTTTTAAAGAACTTTTTTTTCGGACCTAAATTTTCGTTAAAAAACGTGATGGTTAGTACACGAATTCGGGCATTAATGGGAATGTGAAAATTTGTATGGTGTATTAAAACATAATAAAAAAACATTCGTAGTCGTTTTGAGTTGTTTTTTGAGAAAAATTTTTTCCGGACCTAAATTTTGTAAAAAACGTGATGATTAGTACACGAATTCGGGCATTCATTGGAATGTGAAAATTTGTCTGGTGTATTAAAGCAACATAAGAAAACATTCAGAATCGTTTTGAAGAGTTTTTTATAGATTTTTTTTCCTGGACCTAAATTTTGTAAAAAACGTGATAATCAGTACACGAATTCGGGCATTAATTGAATGTGAAAATTTATCTGGTGTATTAAAACAACATAAAAAACATTCAGAGTCGTTTTGAGAAGTTTTTTAGAGAACTTTTTTCCGGACCTAAATTTTGTAAAAAACGTGATGGTTAGTACACGAATTCGGGCATTAATGAGAATGTGAAAATTTTGTATGGTGTATTAAAACATAATAAAAAACATTCACAGTTGTTTTGAGCAGCTTTTTAGAGAATTTTTTTCCGGACCTAAATTTTGTAAAAAACGTGATGGTTACTACACGAATTCGAGCATTCATGGGAATGTGAAAACTTGTCTGGTGTATTGAAACATAATAAAAAACATTCAAAGTCGTTTTGAGCAGTTTATTAGAGAATTTTTTTTCCGGACCTAAATTTTGTAAAAAACGTGATGATTAGTACACGAATTCGGGCATTAATTGGAATGTGAAAATTTGTCTGGTGTATTAAAACAACATAAAAAACATTCAGAATCGTTTTGAGATGTTTTTTAGAGAATTTTTTTCCGGACCTAAATTTTGTAAAAAACGTGATGGTTAGTACACGAATTCGGGCATTAATTGGAATGTGAAAATTTGTCTGGTGTATTAAAACAACATAAAAAAACATTCGTAATCGTTTTGAGATGTTTTTTTAGAGAATTTTTTTCCGGACCTAAATTTTGTAAAAAACGTGATGGTTAGTACACGAATTCGGGCATTAATTGGAATGTGAAAATCTATCTGGTGTATTAAAACATCATAAAAAACATTCAGAGTCGTTTTGATAAGTTTTTTAGAGAACTTTTTTCCGGACCTAAATTTTCTAAAAAACGTGATGGTTAGTACACGAATTCGGGCATTAATGAGAATGTGAAAATTTGTATGGTGTATTAAAACATAATAAAAAAACATTCGAGTTGTTTTGAGCAGCTTTTTTAGAGAATTTTTTTTCCGGACCTAAATTTTATAAAAAACGTGATGGTTACTACGCGACTTCGGGCATTAATGGGAATGTGAAAACTTGTCTGGTGCATTGAAACATAATAAAAAACATTCAGAGTCGTTTTGAGTAGTTTATTAGAGAATTTTTTTTCGGACCTAAATTTTGTACACGAATTCGGGCATTAATTGGAATGTGAAAATTTGTCTGGTGTATTAAAACAACATAAAAAACATTCAGAATCATTTTGAGATGTTTTTTAGAGAATTTTTTTCCGGACCTAAATTTTGTAAAAAACGTGATGACGTACACGAATTCGGGCATTAATTGGAATGTGAAAATTTGGTTGGTGTATTAAAACAACATAAAAAACATTCAGAGCCGTTTTGAGAAGTTTTTTAAAGAACTTTTTTTCGGACCTAAATTTCGTTAAAAACGTGATGGTTAGTACACGAATTCGGGCATTAATGGGAATGTGAAAATTTGTATGGTGTATTAAAACATAATAAAAAACATTCAGAGTCGTTTTGAGTTGTTTTTGAGAAAAATTTTTCCGGACCTAAATTTTGTAAAAAACGTGATGATTAGTACACGAATTCGGGCATTAATTGGAATGTGAAAATTTGTCTGGTGTATTAAAACAACATAAAAAACATTCAAAATCCTTTTGAGATGTTTTTTAGAGAATTTTTTTCCGGACCTAAATTTTGTAAAAAACGTGATGGTTAGTACACGAATTCGGGCATTAATTGGAGTGTGAAAATTTGTCTGGTGTATTAAAACAACATAAAAAACATTCAGAATCGTTTTGAGATGTTTTTTAGAGAATTTTTTTCCGGACCTAAATTTTGTAAAAAACGTGATGGTTAGTACACGAATTCGGGCATTAATTGGAATGTGAAAATCTATCCGGTGTATTAAAACATCATAAAAAACATTCGTAGTCGTTTTGATAAGTTTTTTTAGAGAACTTTTTTTCCGGACCTAAATTTTCTAAAAAAACGTGATGGTTAGTACACGAATTCGGGCATTAATGAGAATGTGAAAATTTGTATGGTGTATTAAAACATAATAAAAAACATTCGAGTTGTTTTGAGCAGCTTTTTTAGAGAATTTTTTTTCCGGACCTAAATTTTATAAAAAAACGTGATGGTTACTACGCGACTTCGGGCATTAATGGGAATGTGAAAACTTGTCCGGTGCATTGAAACATAATAAAAAAACATTCGTAGTCGTTTTGAGTAGTTTATTAGAGAATTTTTTTTCGGACCTAAATTTTGTACGTACGAATTCGGGCATTAATTGGAATGTGAAAATTTGTCCGGTGTATTAAAACAACATAAAAAAACATTCAGAATCATTTTGAGATGTTTTTTAGAGAATTTTTTTCCGGACCTAAATTTTGTAAAAAACGTGATGGTTAGTACACGAATTCGGGCATTAATTGGAATGTGAAAATTTGGTTGGTGTATTAAAACAACATAAAAAACATTCAGAGCCGTTTTGAGAAGTTTTTTAAAGAACTTTTTTTCGGACCTAAATTTCGTTAAAAACGTGATGGTTAGTACACGAATTCGGGCATTAATGGGAATGTGAAAATTTGTATGGTGTATTAAAACATAATAAAAAACATTCAGAGTCGTTTTGAGTTGTTTTTGAGAAAAATTTTTCCGGACCTAAATTTTGTAAAAAACGTGATGATTAGTACACGAATTCGGGCATTCATTGGAATGTGAAAATTTGTCTGGTGTATTAAAGCAACATAAGAAAACATTCAGAATCGTTTTGAAGAGTTTTTTATAGATTTTTTTTCCTGGACCTAAATTTTGTAAAAAACGTGATAATCAGTACACGAATTCGGGCATTAATTGAATGTGAAAATTTATCTGGTGTATTAAAACAACATAAAAAACATTCAGAGTCGTTTTGAGAAGTTTTTTAGAGAACTTTTTTCCGGACCTAAATTTTGTAAAAAACGTGATGGTTAGTACACGAATTCGGGCATTAATGAGAATGTGAAAATTTGTATGGTGTATTAAAACATAATAAAAAACATTCACAGTTGTTTTGAGCAGCTTTTTAGAGAATTTTTTTCCGGACCTAAATTTTGTAAAAAACGTGATGGTTACTACACGAATTCGGGCATTCATGGGAATGTGAAAACTTGTCCAGTGTATTGAAACATAATAAAAAAACATTCGTAGTCGTTTTGAGCGAGTTTATTAGAGAATTTTTTTTTCCGGACCTAAATTTTGGTAAAAAACGTGATGATTAGTACACGAATTCGGGCATTAATTGGAATGTGAAAATTTGTCTGGTGTATTAAAACAACATAAAAAACATTCAGAATCGTTTTGAGATGTTTTTTAGAGAATTTTTTTCCGGACCTAAATTTTGTAAAAAACGTGATGGTTAGTACACGAATTCGGGCATTAATTGGAATGTGAAAATTTGTTTGGTGTATTAAAACAACATAAAAAACATTCAGAGTCGTTTTGATAAGTTTTTTTGAGAACTTTTTTCCGGACCTAAATTTTGCAAAAAACGTGATGGTTAGTACACGAATTCGGGCATTCATTGGAATGTGAAAATTTGTCTGGTGTATTAAAACAACATAAGAAAACATTCAGAATCGTTTTGAAAAGTTTTTTAGAGATTTTTTTCCAGACCTTAATTTTGTAAAAAACGTGATGATTAGTACACGAATTCGGGAATTAATTGGAATGTGAAAATTTATCTGGTATATTAGAACATAATAAAAAACATTCAGAGTCGTTTTGAGGTGTTTTTTGAGAAAAATTTTTCCGGACCTAAATCTTGTAAAAAATGTGATGGTTAGTACACGAATTCGTGCATTCATTGGAATGTGAAAATTTGTCTGGTGTATTAAAACAACATAAGAAAACATTCAGAATCGTTTTGAAAAGTTTTTTAGAAATTTTTTTCCTGGACCTAAATTTTTTAAGAAACGTGATGATTATTACACGAATTCGTGCATTAATGGGAATGTGAAAATTTGTCCGGTGTATTAAAACATATTAAAAAACATTCAGAGTCGTTTTGAGCAGCTTTTTCGAGAACTTTTTTCCGGACCTAAATTTTGTAAAAAACGTGATGGTTAGTACACGAATTCGGGCATTAATGGGAATGTGAAAATTTATCCGGTGTATTAGAACATAATAAAAAACATTCAGAGTCGTTTTCAGCTATTTTTGAGAAAAAATTTTCCGGACCTAAATCTTGTAAAAAACGTGATGATTAGTAAACGAATTCGGGCATTCATTGGAATGTGAAAATTTGTCTGGTGTATTAAAACAACATAAAAAAACATTCAGAATCGTTTTGAAAAGTTTTTTAGAGATTTTATTCCTGGACCTAAATTTTGTTAAAAATGTGATGATTAGTACACGAATTCGGGCATTAATTGGAATGTGAAAATTTGTTTGGTGTATTAAAACAACCTAAAAAACATTCATAGTCGTTTTGAGAAGTTTTTTAGAGAACTTTTTTCCGGACCTAAATTTTGTAAAAAACGTGATGGTTAGTACACGAATTCGGGCATTAATGAGAATGTGAATATTTGTATGGTGTATTAAAACATAATAAAAAACATTCAGAGTTGTTTTGAGCAGCTTTTTAGAGAATTTTCTTCCGGACCTAAATTTTGTAAAAAACGTGATGGTTACTACACGAATTCGGGTATTAATGGGAATGTGAAAACTTGTCTGGTGTATTGAAACATAATAAAAAATATTCAGAGTCGTTTTGAGCAGTTTATTAGAGAATTTTTTTCCGGACCTAAATTTTGTAAAAAATGTGATGATTAGTACACGAATTCGGGCATTAATTGGAATGTGAAAATTTGTCTGGTGCATTAAAACAACATAAAAAACATTCAGAATCGTTTTGAGATGTTTTTTAGAGATTTTTTTTCCGGACCTAAAATTTGTAAAAAACGTGATGGTTAGTACACGAATTCGGGCATTAATTGGAATGTGAAAATTTATCTGGTGTATTAAAACAACCTAAGAAACATTCAGAGTCGTTTTGATAAGTTTTTTAGAGAACTTTTTTCCGGACCTAAATTTTGTAAAAAACGTGATGGTTAGTACACGAATTCGGGCATTCATTGGAATGTGAAAATTTGTCGGGTGTATTAAAACAACATAAGAAAACATTCAGAATCGTTTTGAAAAATTTTTTGGAGATTTTTTTCCGGACCTAAATTTTGTAAAAAACGTGATGATTAGTTCACGAATTCGGGCATTAATTGGAATGTGAAAATTTATCTGGTGTATTAGAACATAAAAAAAAACATTCAGAGTCGTTTTGAGCTGTTTTTGAGAAAAATTTTTCCGGACCTAAATCTTGTAAAAAATGTGATGGTTAGTACAGGAGTTGAATGTGAAAATTTTTCTGGTGTATTAAAACAACATAAGAAAACATTCAGAATCGTTTTGAAAAGTTTTTTAGAGATTTTTTTTCCTGGACCTAAATTTTGTAAAAAACCTGATGATTATTACACGAATTTGTGCATTAATGGGAATGTGAAAATTTGTCCGGTGTATTAAAACATAATAAAAAACATTCAGAGTCGTTTTGAGCAGCTTTTTCGGGAATTTTTTTTGGGACCTAAATTTTGTAAAAAACGTGATGGTTAGTACACGAATTCGGGCATTAATGGGAATGTGAAAATTTATCCGGTGTATTAGAACATAATAAAAAACATTCAGAGTCGTTTTGAGCTGTTTTTGAGAAAAAATTTTCCGGGCCTAAATCTTGTAAAAAACGTGGTGATTAGTACACGAATTCGGGCATTCATTGGAATGTGAAAATTTGTCTGGTGTATTAAAACAACATAAAAAAACATTCAGAATCGTTTTGAAAAGTTTTTTAGAGATATTATTCCTGGACCTAAATTTTGTTGAAAACGTGATGATAGTACACGAATTCGGGCATTAATTGGAATGTGAAAATTTGTTTGGTGTATTAAAACAACCTAAAAAACATTCAGAGTCGTTTTGAGAAGTTTTTTAGAGAACTTTTTTCCGGACCTAAATTTTGTAAAAAACGTGATGGTTAGTACACGAATTCGGGCATTAATGCGAATGGGAAAATTTGTATGGTGTACTAAAACATAATAAAAAACATTCAGAGTCGGTTTGAGCTGTTTTTGAGAAAAAATTTTCCGGACCTAAATTTTGTAAAAAACGTGATGATTAGTATATGAATTCGGGCATTCATTGGAATGTGAAAATTTGTCTGGTGTATTAAAACAACATAAGAAAACATTCAGAATCGTTTTGAAAAGTTTTTTATTGATTTTTTTCCTGGACCTAAATTTTGTAAAAAACGTGATAATTAGTACGCGAATTCGGGCATTAATTGGAATGTGAAAATTCATCTGGTGTATTAAAACAACATAAAAAACATTCACAGTCGTTTTGAGAAGTTTTTTAGAGAACTTTTTTCCGGACCTAAATTTTGTAAAAAACTTGATGGTTAGTACACGAATTCGGGCATTAATGGGAATGTGAAAATTTGTATGGTGTATTAAAACATAATAAAAAACATTCAGAGTCGTTTTGAGCAGCTTTTTAGAGAATTTTTTTTGGACCTAAATTTTGTAAAAAACGTGATGGTTAGTAGACGAATTCGGGCATTAATGGGAATGTGAAAATTTGTCTGGTGTATTAAAACATAATAAAAAACATTCAGAGTCGTTTTGAGCAGCTTTTTAGAGAATTTTTTTCCGGACCTAAATTTTGTAAAAACGTGATGGTTAGTACACGAATTCGGGCATTAATGGGAATGTGAAAATTTGTCTGGTGTATTGAAACATAATAAAACACATTCAGAGTGGTTTTGAGCAGCTTTTTAGAGATTTTTTTTTTCGGACCTAAATTTGGTAAAAAACGTAATGGTTATTAGTACACGAATTCGGGCATTAATGGGAATGTAAAACTTGTCTGGTGTATTGAAACATAATAAAACACATTCAGAGTCATTTTGAGCAGCTTTTTAGAGAATTTTTTTCCAGACCTAAATTTTGTAAAAAACGTGATGGTTTTTAGTACACGAATTCGGGCATTTATGGGAATGTGGAAACTTGTCTGGTGTATTGAAACATAATAAAAAACATTCAGAGTCGTTTTGAGATGTTTATTAAAGAATTTTTTTGCGGACCTAAATTTTGTAAAAAACGAGATGATTAGTACACGGATTCGGCCATTAATTGGAATGTGAAACTTTGTCTGGTGTATTAAAACAGCATAAAAAACATCCAGAATCGTTTTGAGATGTTTTTTAGAGAATATTTTTCTGGACCTAAATTTTGTAAAAAACGTGTGACTAGTACACGAATTCGGGCATTAATTGGAATTGTGAAAATTTATCTGGTGTATTAAAACAACATAAAAAACATTCAGAGTCGTTTTGATAAGTTTTTTAGAGAACTTTTTTCCGAACCTAAATTTTGTAAAAAACGTGATGGTTAGTACACGAATTCGGGCATGAATGGGAATGTGAAAATTTGTCTGGTGTATTAAAACATAATAAAAAACTTTCAGAGTCGTTTTGAGCAGCTTTTAAGGGAATTTTTTTCCGGACCTAAATTTTGTAAAAACGTGATGGTTAGTACACGAATTCGGGCATTAATGGGAATGTGAAAATTTGTCTGGTGTATTGAAACATAATAAAAAACATTAAGAGTCGTTTTGAGCAGGTTTTTGGAGAATTTTTTTCCGGACCTAAATTTTGTAAAAAACGTGATGGTTAGTACACGAATTCGGGCATTAATGGGACTGTGAAAATTTGTATGGTGTATTAAAACATAATAAAAAACATTCAGAGTCGTTTTGAGCAGATTTTTAGAGAATTTTTTTCAGGACCTAAATTTTGTAAAAAACGTGATGGTTAGTACATTAATTTGGGCATTAATGGGAATGTGAAAATTTGTGCGGTGTATTGAAACATAATAAAAAAACATTCGAGTTGTTTTGAGCGAGTTTATTAAAGAATTTTTTTTCCGAACCTAAATTTTGTAAAAAACGTGATGGTTAGTACACGAATTCGAGCATTAATGGGAATGTGAAAATTTGTCTGGTATATTAAAACATAATAAAAAAACATTCAGAGTCGTTTTGAGCAGCTTTTTAGAGAATTTTTTTACGGACCTAAATTTTGTAAAAAACGTGACTGGTTAGTACACGAATTCGGGCATTAATGGGAATGCGAAAATTTGTCCGGTGTATTGAAACATAACAAAAAACATTCAGAGTCGTTTTGAGCAGCTTTTTAGAGAATTTTTTTCCGGACCTAAATTTTGTAAAAAACGTGATGGTTAGTACACGAATTCGGGCATTAATGGGAATGTGAAAATTTGTATGGTGTATTAAAACATAATAAAAAACATTCAGAGTCGTTCTGAGCAGCTTTTTAGAGAATTTTTTTCCGGACCTAAATTTTGTAAAAAACGTGAAGGTTAGCACACGAATTCGGGCATTAATGGGAATGTGAAAATTTATGCGGTGTATTGAAACATAATGAAAAAACATTCGAGTCGTTTTGAGCGACTTTTTTAGAGAATTTTTTTCCGGACCTAAATTTTGTAAAAAACGTGATGGTTAGTACACGAATTCGGGCATTAATGGGAATGTGAAAATTTTTATGGTGTATTAAAACATAATAAAAAACATTCAGAGTCGTTTTGAGCGACTTTTTAGAGAATTTTTTTTCGGGACCTAAATTTTGTAAAAAAACGTGATGGTTAGTACACGAATTCGGGCATTAATGGGAATGTGAAAATTTGTCCAGTGTATTGAAACATAATAAAAAACATTCGTAGTTGTTTTGAGCGAGTTTATTAAAGAATTTTTTTTCCGAACCTAAATTTTGTAAAAAAACGTGATGGTTAGTACACGAATTCGGGCATTAATGGGAATGTGAAAATTTGTGCAGTATATTAAAACATAATAAAAAAAACATTCAGAGTCGTTTTGAGCAGCTTTTTAGAGAATTTTTTTCCGGACCTAAATTTTGTAAAAAACGTGACGGTTAGTACACGAATTCGGGCATTAATGGGAATGCGAAAACTTGTCTGGTGTATTGAAACATAACAAAAAACATTCAGAGTCGTTTTGAGCAGCTTTTTAGAGAATTTTTTTCCGGGCCTAAATTTTGTAAAAAACGTGATGGTTAGTACACGAATTCGGGCATTAATGTGAATGTGAAAATTTGTATGGTGTATTAAAACATAATAAAAAACATTCAGAGTCGTTTTGAGCAGCTTTTTAGAGAATTTTTTTTCCGGACCTAAGTTTTGTAAAAAACGTGAAGGTTAGCACACGAATTCGGGCATTAATGGGAATGTGAAAATTTGTCTGGTGTATTGAAACATAATAAAAAACATTCAGAGTCGTTTTGAGCAGCTTTTTAGAGAATTTTTTCCGGACCTAAATTTTGTAAAAAAACGTGATGGTTAGTACACGAATTCGGGCATTAATGGGAATGTGAAAATTTGTATGGTGTATTAAAACATAATAAAAAACATTCAGAGTCATTTTGAGCAGCTTTTTAGAGAATTTTTTTTCAGGACCTAAATTTTGTAAAAAACGTCATGGTTAGTACACGAATTCGGGCATTAATGGGAATGTGAAAATTTGTCTGGTGTATTGAAACATAATAAAAAACATTCAGAGTTGTTTTGAGCAGTTTATTAAAGAATTTTTTTCCGAACCTAAATTTTGTAAAAAGCGTGATGGTTAGTACACGAGTTCGGGCATTAATGGGAATGTGAAAATTTGTCTGGTATATTAAAACATAATAAAAAAACATTCAGAGTCGTTTTGAGCAGCTTTTTAGAGAATTTTTTTCCGGACCTAAATTTTGTAAAAAACGTGACGGTTAGTACACGAATTCGGGCATTAATGGGAATGCGAAAACTTGTCTGGTGTATTGAAACATAACAAAAAACATTCAGAGTCGTTTTGAGCAGCTTTTTAGAGAATTTTTTTCCGGACCTAAATTTTGTAAAAAACGTGATGGTTAGTACACGAATTCGGGCATTAATGGGAATGTGAAAATTTGCATGGTGTATTAAAAGATAATAAAAAACATTCAGAGTCGTTTTGAGCAGCTTTTTAGAGAATTTTTTTCAGGACCTAAATTTTGTAAAAAACGTGAAGGTTAGTACACGAATTCGGGCATTAATGGGAATGTGAAAATTTGTCCGGTGTATTGAAACATAATAAAAAACATTCAGAGTCGTTTTGAGCAGCTTTTTAGAGAATTTTTTTCCGGACCTAAATTTTGTAAAAAACGTGATGGTTAGTACACGAATTCGGGCATTAATGGGAATGTGAAAATTTGTATGGTGTATTACAACATACTAAAAAACATTAAGAGTCGTTTTGAGCAGCTTTTTAGAGAATTTTTTTCAGGACCTAAATTTTGTAAAAAACGTGATGGTTAGTACACGAATTCGGGCATTAATGGGAATGTGAAAATTTGTCTGGTGTATTGAAACATAATAAAAAACATTCAGAGTTGTTTTGAGCAGTTTATTAAAGAATTTTTTTCCGAACCTAAATTTTGTAAAAAACGTGATGGTTAGTACACGAATTCGGGCATTAATGGAAATGTGAAAATTTGTCTGGTATATTAAAACATAATAAAAAAACATTCAGAGTCGTTTTGAGCAGCTTTTTAGAGGATTTTTTTCCGGACCTAAATTTTGTAAAAAACGTGACGGTTAGTACACGAATTCGGGCATTAATGGGAATGCGAAAACTTGTCTGGTGTATTGAAACATAATAAAAAACATTAAGAGTCGTTTTGAGCAGTTTATTAGAGAATTTTTTTCCGGACATAAATTTTGTAAAAAACGTGATGATTAGTACACGAATTAGGGCATTAATGGGAATGTGAAAATTTGTCTGGTATATTAAAACAACATAAAAAACATTCAGAATTGTTTTGAGATATATTTTAGAGAATTTTTTTCTAGAGCTAAATTTTGTAAAAAACGTGATGATTAGTACACGAATTCGGGCATTAATTGGAATGTGAAAATTTGTCTGCTGTATTAAAACAACATAAAAAACATTCCATCACGTTTTTTACAAAATTTAGGTCCGGAAAAAAATTCTCCAAAAAGCAGCTCAAAACGACTCTTAATGTTTTTTATTATGTTTCAATACACCAGACAAATTTTCACATTCCCATTAATGCCCGAATTCGTGTACTAACCATCACGTTTTTACAAAATTTAAGTCCGGGAAAAAAATTCCCTTAAAAAGCTGCTCAAAAGCGACTCGAAAGTTTTTTATTATGTTTTAATACACCAGACAAATTTTCACATTCCCATTCATGCCCGAATTCGTGTACTAACCATCACGTTTTTTACAAAATTTAGGTCCGGAAAAAAGTTCTCTAAAAAACTTATCAAAACGACTCTGAATGTTTTTTATGTTGTTTTAATACACCAGATAAATTTTCACAATTCCAATTAATGCCCGAATTCGTGTACTAGTCATCACGTTTTTTACAAAATTTAGGTCCAGAAAAATATTCTCTAAAAAACATCTCAAAACGATTCTGGATGTTTTTTATGCTGTTTTAATACACCAGACAAAGTTTCACATTCCAATTAATGGCGAATTCGTGTACTAATCATCACGTTTTTTTACAAAATTTAGGTCATAAAAAATTCTTTAATAAACATCTAAAAAGCGACTCTGAATGTTTTTTATTATGTTTCAATACACCAGACAAGTTTTCACATTCCCATTAATGCGCGAATTCGTGTACTAATAACCATCACGTTTTTTACAAAATTTAGGTCCGGAAAAAAATTCTCTAAAAAGCTGCTCAAAACGACTCTGAATGTGTTTTATTATGTTTCAATACACCAGACAAGTTTTCACATTCCCATTAATGCCCGAATTCGTGTACTAATAACCATCACGTTTTTTACAAAATTTAGGTCCGAAAAAAAAATCTCTAAAAAGCTGCTCAAAACGACTCTGAATGTGTTTTATTATGTTTCAATACACCAGACAAATTTTCACATTCCCATTAATGCCTGAATTCGTGTACTAACCATCACGTTTTTACAAAATTTAGGTCCGGAAAAAAATTCTCTAAAAAGCTGCTCAAAACGACTCTGAATGTTTTTTATTATGTTTTAATACACCAGACAAATTTTCACATTCCCATTAATGCCCGAATTCGTGTACTAACCATCACGTTTTTTACAAAATTTAGATCCGGAAAAAAGTTCTCTAAAAAACTTATCAAAACGACTCTGAATGTTTTTTATGTTGTTTTAATACACCAGATAAATTTTCACAATTCCAATTAATGCCCGAATTCGTGTACTAATCATCACGTTTTTTACAAAATTTGGGTCCGGAAAAAAATTCTCTAAAAAGCTTCTCAAAACGACTCTGAATGTTTTTTTATTATGTTTTAATATACCAGACAAATTTTCACATTCCCATTAATGCCCGAATTCGTGTACTAACCATCACGTTTTTTACAAAATTTAGGTTCGGAAAAAAATTCTTTAATAAACTGCTCAAAACAACTCTGAATGTTTTTTATTATGTTTCAATACACCAGATAAATTTTCACATTCCCATTAATGCCCGAATTCGTGTACTAATCATCACGTTTTTTACAAAATTTATGTCCGGAAAAAAATTCTCTAATAAACTGCTCAAAACGACTCTTAATGTTTTTTATGTTGTTTTAATACACCAGACAAGTTTTCACATTCCCATTAATGCCCGAATTCGTGTACTAACCGTCACGTTTTTTACAAAATTTAGGTCCAGAAAAAAATTCTCTAAAAAGCTGCTCAAAACGACTCTGAATGTTTTTTTATTATGTTTTAATATACCAGACAAATTTTCACATTCCCATTAATGCCCGAATTCGTGTACTAACCATCACGTTTTTTACAAAATTTAGGTTCGGAAAAAAATTCTTTAATAAACTGCTCAAAACAACTCTGAATGTTTTTTATTATGTTTCAATACACCAGACAAATTTTCGCATTCCCATTAATGCCCGAATTCGTGTACTAACCGTCACGTTTTTTACAAAATTTAGGTCCTGGAAAAAATTCTCTAAAAAGCAGTTCAAAACGACTCTGAATGTTTTTTATTATGTTTTAATACACCATACAAATTTTCACATTCCCATTAATGCCCGAATTCGTGTACTAACCATCACGTTTTTTACAAAATTTAGGTTCGGAAAAAATTCTCAATAAACTGCTCAAAACAACTCTGAATGTTTTTTATTATGTTTCAATACACCAGACAAATTTTCACATTCCCATTAATGCCCGAATTCGTGTACTAACCTTCACGTTTTTTACAAAATTTAGGTCCGGAAAAAAATTCTCTAAAAAGCTGCTCAAAACGACTCTGAATGTTTTTTATTATCTTTTAATACACCATACAAATTTTCACATTCCCATTAATGCCCGAATTCGTGTACTAACCATCACGTGTTTTACAAAATTTAGGTCCGGAAAAAAATTCTCTAAAAAGCTGCTCAAAACGACTCTGAATGTTTTTTATTATGTTTCAATACACCAGACAAATTTTCACATTCCCATTAATGCCCGAATTCGTGTACTAACCTTCACGTTTTTTACAAAATTTAGGTCCTGAAAAAAATTCTCTAAAAAGCTGCTCAAAACGACTCTGAATGTTTTTATTATGTTTTAATACACCAGACAAATTTTCACATTCCCATTAATGCCCGAATTCGTGTACTAACCATCACGTTTTTTACAAAATTTAGGTCCGGAAAAAAATTCTCTAAAAAGCTGCTCAAAACGACTCTGAATGTTTTTTGTTATGTTTCAATACACCAGACAAGTTTTCGCATTCCCATTAATGCCCGAATTCGTGTACTAACCGTCACGTTTTTTACAAAATTTAGGTCCGGAAAAAAATTCTCTAAAAAGCTGCTCAAAACGACTCTGAATGTTTTTTTATTATGTTTTAATATACCAGACAAATTTTCACATTCCCATTAATGCCCGAATTCGTGTACTAAACCATCACGTTTTTTACAAAATTTAGGTTCGAAAAAAAATTCTTTAATAAACTGCTCAAAACAACTCTGAATGTTTTTTATTATGTTTCAATACACCAGACAAATTTTCACATTCCCATTAATGCCCAAATTAATGTACTAACCATCACGTTTTTTACAAAATTTAGGTCCTGAAAAAAATTCTCTAAAAAGCTGCTCAAAACGACTCTCAATGTTTTTTATTATGTTTTAATACACCATACAAATTTTCGCAGTCCCATTAATGCCCGAATTCGTTACTAACCATCACGTTTTTTACAAAATTTAGGTCCGGAAAAAAATTCTCTAATAAACTGCTCAAAACGACTCTGAATGTTTTTTATTATGTTTCAATACACCAGACAAGTTTTCACATTCCTATTAATGCCCGAATTCGTGTACTAACCATCACGTTTTTTACAAAATTTAGGTCCGGAAAAAAAATCTCCAAAAAGCTGCTCAAAACGACTCTTAATGTTTTTTATTATGTTTCAATACACCAGACAAATTTTCACATTCCCATTAATGCCCGAATTCGTGTACTAACCATCACGTTTTTACAAAATTTAAGTCCGGAAAAAAATTCCCTTAAAAAGCTGCTCAAAACGACTCTGAAAGTTTTTTATTATGTTTTAACACACCAGACAAATTTTCACATTCCCATTCATGCCCGAATTCGTGTACTAACCATCACGTTTTTTACAAAATTTAGGTTCGGAAAAAAATTCTCTAAAAAACTTATCAAAACGACTTTGAATGTTTTTTATGTTGTTTTAATACACCAGATAAATTTTCACATTTCCAATTAATGCCCGAATTCGTGTACTAACCATCACGTTTTTTACAAAATTTAGGTCCTGAAAAAAATTCTCTAAAAAACATCTCAAAACGACTCTGAATGTTTTTTATGCTGTTTTAATACACCATAAAAATTTTCACATTCCAATTAATGGCCGAATTCGTGTACTAACCATCACGTTTTTTACAAAATTTAGGTCCGCAAAAAAATTCTTTAATAAACATCTAAAAACGACTCTGAATGTTTTTTATTATGTTTCAATACACCAGACAAGTTTTCACATTCCCATTAATGCGCGAATTCGTGTACTAATAACCATCACGTTTTTTACAAAATTTAGGTCCGGAAAAAAATTCTCTAAAAAGCTGCTCAAAACGACTCTGAATGTGTTTTATTATGTTTCAATACACAAGACAAATTTTCACATTCCCATTAATGCCCGAATTCGTGTACTAATAACCATCACGTTTTTTACAAAATTTAGGTCCGGAAAAAAAAAATCTCTAAAAAGCTGCTCAAAACGACTATGAATGTGTTTTATTATGTTTCAATACACCAGACAAATTTTCACATTCCCATTAATGCCCGAATTCGTGTACTAACCATCACGTTTTTTACAAAATTTAGGTCCGGAAAAAAATTCTCTAAAAAGCTGCTCAAAACGACTCTGAATGTTTTTTATTATGTTTTAATACACCAGACAAATTTTCACATTCCCATTAATGCCCGAATTCGTGTACTAACCATCACGTTTTTTACAAAATTTAGATCCGGAAAAAAGTTCTCTAAAAAACTTATCAAAACGACTTTGAATGTTTTTTATGTTGTTTTAATACACCAGACAAATTTTCACATTCCCAATTAATGCCCGAATTCGTGTACTAACCATCACGTTTTTTACAAAATTTAGCTCCAGAAAAAAATTCTCAAAAAAACATCTCAAAATGATTCTGAATGTTTTTTATTATGTTTTAATACACCAGACAAATTTTCACAGTCCAATTAATGCCCGAATTCGTGTACTAATCATCACGTTTTTTACAAAATTTAGCTCCGGAAAAAAATTCTCTAAAATATATCTCAAAACAATTCTGAATGTTTTTTATGTTGTTTTAATACACCAGACAAATTTTCACATTCCCATTAATGCCCTAATTCGTGTACTAACCATCACGTTTTTTACAAAATTTATGTCCGGAAAAAAATTCTCTAATAAACTGCTCAAAACGACTCTTAATGTTTTTTATTATGTTTCAATACACCAGACAAATTTTCGCATTCCCATTAATGCCGGAATTCGTGTACTAACCGTCACGTTTTTTACAAAATTTAGGTCCGGAAAAAAATTCCCTAAAAAGCTACTCAAAACGACTCTGAATGTTTTTTTATTATGTTTTAATATACCAGACAAATTTTCACATTTCCATTAATGCCCGAATTCGTGTACTAACCATCACGTTTTTTACAAAATTTAGGTTCGGAAAAAAATTCTCTAATAAACTGCTCAAAACAACTCTGAATGTTTTTTAGTATGTTTCAATACACCAGATAAATTTTCACATTCCCATTAATGCCCGAATTCGTGTACTAATCATCACGTTTTTTAAAAAATTTAGCTCCAGAAAAAAATTCTCTAAAAAGCTGCTCAAAACGACTCTCAATGTTTTTTATTATGTTTTAATACAAGAGTCGTTTTGAGCAGCTTTTTAGAGAATTTTTTTCCGGACCTAAATTTTGTAAAAAACGTGACGGTTAGTACACGAATTCGGGCATTAATGGGAATGCGAAAACTTGTCTGGTGTATTGAAACATAACAAAAATCATTCAGAGTCGTTTTGAGCAGCTTTTTAGAGAAATTTTTTCCGGACCTAAATTTTGTAAAAAACGTGATGTACACGAATTCGGGCATTAATGGGAATGTGAAAATTTGTATGGTGTATTAAAAGATAATAAAAAACATTCAGAGTCGTTTTGAGCAGCTTTTTAGAGAATTTTTTTAAGGACCTAAATTTTGTAAAAAACGTGAAGGTTAGTACACGAATTCGGGCATTAATGGGAATGTGAAAACTTGTCTGGTGTATTGAAACATAATAAAAAAAATTCAGAGTCGTTTTGAGCAGCTTTTTAGAGAATTTTTTTCCGGACCTAAATTTTGTAAAAAACGTGATGGTTAGTACACGAATTCGGGCATTAATGGGAATGTGAAAATTTGTATGGTGTATTAAAACATAATAAAAACATTCAGAGTCGTTTTGAGCAGCTTTTTAGAGAATTTTTTTTCGGACCTAAATTTTGTAAAAAACGTGATGGTTAGTACACGAATTCGGGCATTAATGGGAATGTGAAAATTTGTCTGGTGTATTGAAACATAATAAAAAACATTCAGAGTTGTTTTGAGCAGTTTATTAAAGAATTTTTTTCCGAACCTAAATTTTGTAAAAAACGTGATGGTTAGTACACGAATTCGGGCATTAATGGGAATGTGAAAATTTGTCTGGTATATTAAAACATAATAAAAAAACATTCAGAGTCGTTTTGAGCAGCTTTTTAGAGAATTTTTTTCCGGACCTAAATTTTGTAAAAAACGTGATGGTTAGTACACGAATTCGGGCATTAATGGGAATGCGAAAACTTGTCTGGTGTATTGAAACATAACAAAAAACATTCAGAGTCGTTTTGAGCAGCTTTTTAGAGAACTTTTTTCCGGACCTAAATTTTGTAAAAAACGTGATGGTTAGTACACGAATTCGGGCATTAATGGGAATGTGAAAATTTGTATGGTGTATTAAAAGATAATAAAAAACATTCAGAGTCATTTTGAGCAGCTTTTTAGAGAATTTTCTTCAGGACCTAAATTTTGTAAAAAACGTGAAGGTTAGTACACGAATTCGGGCATTAATGGGAATGTGAAAATTTGTCTGGTGTATTGAAACATAATAAAAAAACATTCAGAGTCGTTTTGAGCAGCTTTTTAGAGAATTTTTTTCCGGACCTAAATTTTGTAAAAAACGTGATGGTTAGTACACGAATTCGGGCATTAATGGGAATGTGAAAATTTGTCTGGTGTATTAAAACATAATAAAAAACATTCAGAGTCGTTTTGAGCAGTTTTTTAGAGAATTTTTTTCAGGACCCAAATTTTGTAAAAAACGTGATGGTTAGTACACGAATTCGGGCATTGATGGGAATGTGAAAATTTGTCTGGTGTATTGAAACATAATAAAAAACATTCAGAGTTGTTTTGAGCAGTTTATTAAAGAATTTTTTTCCGAACCTAAATTTTGTAAAAAACGTGATGGTTAGTACACGAATTCGGGCATTAATGAGAATGTGAAAATTTGTCTGGTATATTAAAACATAATAAAAAAACATTCAGAGTCGTTTTGAGATGTTTTTTAGAGAATTTTTTTCCGGACCTAAATTTTGTAAAAAACGTGACGGTTAGTACACGAATTCGGGCATTAATGGGAATGCGAAAACTTGTCTGGTGTATTGAAACATAACAAAAAACATTCAGAGTCGTTTTGAGCAGCTTTTTAGAGAATTTTTTTCCGGACCTAAATTTTGTAAAAAACGTGATGTACACGAATTCGGGCATTAATGGGAATGTGAAAATTTGTATGGTGTATTAAAAGATAATAAAAAACATTCAGAGTCGTTTTGAGCAGCTTTTTAGAGAATTTTTTTCCGGACCTAAATTTTGCAAAAAACGTGACGGTTAGTACACGAATTCGGGCATTAATGGGAATGCGAAAACTTGTCTGGTGTATTGAAACATAATAAAAAACATTCAGAGTCATTTTGAGCAGTTTATTAGAGAATTTTCTTCCGGACATAAATTTTGTAAAAAACGTGATTATTAGTACACGAATTCGGGCATTAATTGGAATGTGAAAATTTGTCAGGTGTATTAAAAAAACATAAAAAACATTCAGAATCGTTTTGAGATATTTTTTAGAGAATTTTTTTCTGGAGCTAAATTTTGTAAAAAACGTGATGGTTAGTACACGAATTCGGGCATTAATTGGAATGTGAAAATTTGTCTGGTGTATTAAAACAACATAGAAAACATTCAGAATCGTGTTGAGATGTTTTTTAGAGAATTTTTTTCTGGAGCTAAATTTTGTAAAAAACGTGATGATTAGTACACGAATTCGGGCATTAATTGGAATTGTGAAAATTTATCTGGTGTATTAAAACACCATAAAAAACATTCAGAGTCGTTTTGATAAGTTTTTTAGAGAACTTTTTTTGGGACCTAAATTTTGTAAAAAACGTGATGTAACGTACACGAATTCGGGCATTAATGGGAATGTTGAAATTTGTCTGGTGTATTAAAACATAATAAAAAACATTCAGAGTCGTTTTGAGTAGCTTTTTAGGGAATTTTTTTCCGGACCTAAATTTTGTAAAAAACGTGATGGTTAGTACACGAATTCCGGCATTAATGGGAATGTGAAAATTTGTCTGGTGTATTGAAACATAATAAAAAACATTCAGAGTCGGTTTCAGCAGCTTTTTAGAGAATTTTTTTCCGGACCTAAATTTTGTGAAAAACGTGATGGTTAGTACACGAATTCGGGCATTAATGGGAATGTGAAAATTTGTATGGTGTATTAAAACATAATAAAAAACATTCAGAGTCGTTTTTGAGCAGCTTTTTAGAGAATTTTTTTTGGGACTTAAATTTTGTAAAAAACGTGATCGTACACGAATTCGGGCATTAATGGGAATGTGAAAACTTGTCTGGTGTATTGAAACATAATAAAAAACATTCAGAGTCGTTTTGAGCAGTTTATTAGAAAAAATTTTTCCGGACCTAAATTTTGTAAAAAACGTGATGATTAGTACACGAATTCGGGCATTAATTGGAATGTGAAAATTTGTCTGGTGTATTAAAACAACATAAAAAACATTCAGAATCGTTTTGAGATGTTTTTTAGAGAATTTTTTTCAGGACCTAAATTTTGTAAAAAACGTGATGATTATTACACGAATTCGGCCATTAATTGGAATGTGAAAATTTATCTGGTGCATTAAAACAACATAAAAAACATTCAAGGTCGTTTTGAGAAGTTTTTTAGAGAACTTTTTTCCGGACCTAAATTTTGTAAAAAACGTGATGTAACGTACACGAATTCGGGCATTAATGGGAATGTGAAAATTTGTCTGGTGTATTAAAACATAATAAAAAACATTCAGAGTCGTTTTGAGCAGCTTTTTAGGGAATTTTTTTCCGGACCTAAATTTTTTAAAAACATGATGGTTAGTACACGAATTCGTGCATTAATGGGAATGTGAAAATTTATCTGGTGTATTGAAACATAATAAAAAACATTAAGAGTCGTTTTGAGCAGCTTTTTAGAGAATTTTTTTCCGGACCTAAATTTTGTAAAAAACGTGGTGGTTAGTACACGAATTCGGGCATTAATGGGAATGTGAAAATTTGTATGGTGTATTAAAACATAATAAAAAACATTCAGAGTCGTTTTGAGCAGCTTTTTAGAGAATTTTTTTTGGACCTAAATTTTGTAAAAAACGTGATGGTTAGTACACGAATTCGGGCATTAATGGGAATGTGAAAATTTGTCTGGTGTATTAAAACATAATAAAAAACATTCAGGGTCGTTTTGAGCAGCTTTTTAGGGAATTTTTTTCCGGACCTAAATTTTGTAAAAAACGTGATGGTTAGTACACGAATTCGGGCATTAATGGGAATGTGAAAACTTGTCTGGTGTGTTGAAACATAATAAAAAACATTCAGAGTCGTTTTGTGCAGTTTATTAGAGAATTTTTTTCCCGACCTAAATTTTGTAAAAAACGTGATGATTAGTTCACGAATTCGGGGATTAATCGCAATGTGAAATTTGTCTGGGGTATTAAAACAACATAAAAAACATTCAGAATCGTTTTCTGAAGTTTTTTAGTGAATTTTTTTCTGGAACTAAATTTTTTAAAAAACGTGATGATATGTACACAAATTCGGGCATTAATTGGAATGTGAAAATTTGTCTGGTGTATTAAAACGACATAAAAAACATTCAGAATCGTTTTGAGAAGTTTTTTAGAGAATTTTTTTCCGGACCTGAATTTTGTAAAAAACGTGATGATTAGTACACGATTTCGGGCATTAATTGGAATGTGAAAATTTGTCTGTTGTATTAAAACAGCATAAAAACCATTCAAATTTGTTTTGAGCAGCTTTTTAGAGAATTTTTTTCCGGACCTAAATTTTGTAAAAAACGCGATGGTTAGTACACGAATTGGAGCATTAATGGGAATGTAAAAATTTCTCGGGTGTATTAAAACATAATAAAAAACATTCAGAGTCATTTTGAGAGTTTTTTAGAGAATTTTTTTCCGGACCTAAATTTTGTAAAAAACGTGATGATTAGTACACGAATTCGGGCATTAATTGGAATGTGAAAATTTGTCTTCTGTATTAAAACAACGTAAAAAACATTCAGGGTCGTTTTGAGCGGCTTTTTAGAGAATTTTTTTTCCGGACCTAAATTTTATAAAAAACGTGATGGTTAGTACACGAATTCGGGCATTAATGGGAATGTGAAAATTTGTCTGGTGTGTTAAAACATAATAAAAAACATTCAGAGTCGTTTTGAGCAGTTTTTTAGAGATTTTTTTTCCGGACCTAAATTTTGTAAAAAACATGATGATTAGTACACGAATTCGGGCATTAATTTGAATGTGAAAACTTGTCTGGTGTATTAAAACAATATAAAAAAGATTCAGAATCGTTTTGAGAAGTGTTTTAGGGAATTTTTTTCTGGACCTAAATTTTGTGAAAAAACGTGATGATTAGTACACGTATTCGTGAATTAATTGGAATGTGAAATTTGTCTGGTGTATTAAAACAACATAAAAAACATTCAGAGTCGTTTTGAGAAGTTTTTTAGAGAAATTTTTTCCGGACCTAAATTTTGTAAAAAACGTGATGGTTAGTACCCGAATTAGGGCATTAATTGGAATGTGAAAAATTGTCAGGTGTATTAAAACAACATAAAAAACATTCAGAGTCGTTTTGAGCGGTTTTTTAGAGAATTTTTTTTCGGACCTAAATTTTGTAAAAAACGTGATGGTTAGTACACGAATTCGGGCATTAATGGGAATGTGAAAACTTGTCTGGTGTATTGAAACATAATAAAAAACATTCAGAGTCGTTTTGAGCAGTTTATTACAGAATTTTTTTCCGGACCTAAATTTTGTAAAAAAACGTGATGATTAGTACACGAATTCGGGCATTATTGCGCATGCGAAAATTTCTCTGGTGTATTAAAACAACATAAAAAACATTCAGAGTCGTTTTGAGAAGTTTTTTAGAGAATTTTTTTTTCGGAACTAAATTTTGTAAAAAACGTGATGGTTAGTACACGAATTCGGGCATTAATGGGAATGTGAAAACTTGTCTAGTGTATTGAAACAAAATAAAAAACATTCAGAGTCGTTTTGAGCAATTTATTAAAGAATTTTTTTCCGGACCTAAATTTTGTAAAAAACGTGATGATTAGCACACGAATTCGGGCATTATTCGGAATGTGAAAATTTGTCTTGTGTATTAAAACAACATAAGAAACATTCAGAGTCGTTTTGAGCAGTTTTTTAGAGAATTTTTTTCTGGACCTAAATTTTGTTAAAAACGTGATGGTTAATACCAGAATTCGGGCATTAATGGGAATGTGAAAACATGTCTGGTGTATCGAAACATAGTAAAAAACATTCAGAGTCGTTTTGTGCAGTTTATTAGAGATTTTTTTTCCCGACCTAAATTTTGTAAAAAACGTGATGATTAGTTCACGAATTCGGGGATTAATTGCAATGTGAAATTTGTCTGGGGTATTAAAACAACATAAAAAACATTCAGAATCGTTTTCAGAAGTTTTTTAGTGAATTTTTTTCTGGAACTAAATTTTGTAAAAAACGTGATGATTAGTACACAAATTCGGGCATTAATTGGAATGTGAAAATTTGTCTGGTGTATTAAAACAACATAAAAAACATTCAGAATCGTTTTGAGAAGTTTTTTAGAGAATTTTTTTCCGGACCTGAATTTTGTAAAAAACGTGATGATTAGTACACGATTTCGGGCATTAATTGGAATGTGAAAATTTGTCTGTTGTATTAAAACAACATAAAAAACATTCAAATTCGTTTTGAGTAGCTTTTTAGAGAATTTTTTTCCGGACCTAAATTTTGTAAAAAACGCGATACGTACACGAATTGGAGCATTAATGGGAATGTGAAAATTTCTCTTGTGTATTAAAACATAATAAAAAACATTCAGAGTCGTTTTGAGCAGTTTTTTAGAGAATTTTTTTCCGGACCTAAATTTTGTAAAAAACGTGATGATTAGTACACGAATTCGGGCATTAATTGGAATGTAAAAATTTGTCTTCTGTATTAAAACACCATAAAAAACATTCAGGGTCGTTTTTAGCGGCTTTTTAGAGAATTTTTTTTCCGGACCTAAATTTTATAAAAAATGAGATGGTTAGTACACGAATTTGGGCATTAATGGGAATGTGAAAATTTGTCTGGTGTGTTAAAACATAATAAAAAACATTCAGAGTCGTTTTGAGCAGTTTTTTAGAGATTTTTTTTCCGGACCTAAATTTTGTAAAAAACGTGATGATTAGTACACGAATTCGGGCATTAATTGGAATGTGAAAACTTGTCTGGTGTATTAAAACAAAGATTCAGAATCGTTTTGAGAAGTGTTTTAGGGAATTTTTTTCTGGACCTAACTTTTGTTAAAATCGTGATGATTAGTATAGGAATTCGGGCGTTAATTGGAAAGTGAAAATTTCTCTGGGGTATTAAAACAACATAAAAAACATTCAGAGTCGTTTTGAGAAGTTTCTTAGAGAATTTTTTTTGTGACCTAAATTTTGTAAAAAACGTTATGATTAGTACACGAATTCGGGCATTAATTGGAATGTGAAAATTTGTCTGGTGTATTAAAACAAAATAAAAAACATTCAGAGTCGTTTTGAGAAGTTTTTTAGAGAATTTTTTTCTGGACCTGAATTTTGTAAAAAACGTGATGATTAGTACACGAATTCGGGCATAAATTGGAATTTGAAAATTAGTCGTGTGTATTAAAACAACATAAAAAACATTCAGAGTCATTTTGAGAAGTTTTTTAGAAAATTTTTTTCTGGACCTAAATTTTGAAAAAAACGTGATGATTAGCACAAGAATTCGGGCTTTAATTAGAACTTGATACTTCACCTGGTGTATTTTTACCAAATGCAAAACATTCAGAATCATTTTAAACAATTTTGTGGAGACCTTCTCTCGGACCTAAGTTTTATAAAAAACGTGATGATTAGCACACGAATTCGGCTCTAATGGAATGTAATACTTCTTCTAATGTATTTAGAGAAAAGGAAATACATTTAGAATCTTTTTAAATAATTTTGTGGAGAACTTTTTTTCAGACCTAAATTCTGTAAAAAACGTGATGATTGGCACACGAATACGGGCTTTACAGAAATGTGATACTTCTTCTGACGTGTTTATTCAACGTAAAAAACATCCAGAATCATTTTAAACAATTTTGTGAAGAACTTTTTTTCGGTCCTAAATTTTGTAAAAATGGTGATGATTAGCACACGAATTCGGGCTTTAATTAGAACGTGTACTTCATCTATTGTATTTATACAAAATGCAAAACATTTCATTATCAATTTTAACAATTTTTTGTAGAGCTTTTTTCGGACAAAAATATTGTAAAAAACGTGATAGTTAACACACGAATACGGGCTCTAATGGGATGTAATACTTCTTCTGATGTATTTAAACGAAATGCAAAACATTCAGAATCTTCTTAAGCAATTTTGTGGACAAATTTTTTTAAACCTAAATTTAGTAAAAATCGTGATGATTGGCACACGAATTCGGGCTTTAATTAGAACTTGATACTTCACCTGGTGTATTTTTACCAAATGCAAAACATTCAGAATCATTTTAAACAATTTTGTGGAGACCTTCTCTCGGACCTAAATTTTACAAAGAACGTGATGATTAGCACACGAATTCGGCTCTAATGGAATGTAATACTTCTTCTAATGTATTTAGAGAAAAGGAAATTAATTTAGAATCTTTTTAAATAATTTTGTGGAGAACTTTTTTTCAGACCTAAATTCTGTAAAATATGTGATGATTAGCACACGAATACGGGCTTTACAGGAATGTGATACTTCTTCTGACGTGTTTATTCAACATAAAAAACATCCAGAATCAGTTTAAACAATTTTGTGGAGAACTTTTTTTCGGTCCTAAATTTTGTAAAAATGGTGATGATTAGCACACGAATTAGGGCTTTAATTAGAACGTGATACTTCATCTATTGTATTTACACAAAATGCAAAACATTTCAATATCAATTTTAACAATTTTTTGTAGAGCTTTTTTCGGACATAAATTCTGCAAAAAACGTGATGGTTAACACATGAAAATGGGCTCTAATGGGATGTAATACTTCTTCTGATGTATTTAAACGAAATGCAAAACATTCAGAATCTTCTTAAACAATTTTGTGGACAAATTTTTTTAAACCTAAATTTAGTAAAAATCGTGATGATTAGCACACGAATTCGGTCTTTGATTAGAACTTGATACTTCACCTGGTGTATTTTTACCAAATGCAAAACATTCAGAATCATTTTAAACAATTTTGTGGAGACCTTCTCTCGGACCTAAATTTTACAAAAAACTCGATGATTACACACGAATTCGGCTCTAATGGAATGTAATACTTCTTCTAATGTATTTAGAGAAAAGGAAATACATTTAGAATCTTTTTAAATAATTTTGTGGAGAACTTTTTTTCAGACCTAAATTCTATAAAAACGTGACGATTAGCACACGAATACGGGCTTTACACGAATGTGATACTTCTTCTGACTTGTTTATTCAACGTAAAAAACATCCAGAATCATTTTAAACAATTTTGTGGAGAACTTTTTTTCGGACCTAAATTTTGTAAAAATGGTGATGATTAGCACACGAATTCGGGCTTTAATTGGAACGTGATACTTCATCTATTGTATTTATACAAAATGCAAAACATTTCATTATCAATTTTAACAATTTTTTGTAGAGCATTTTTCGGACAAAAATTTTGTAAAAAACGTGATGGTTAACACACGAATACGGGCTCTAATGGGATGTAATACTTCTTCTGATGTATTTATACGAAATGCAAAATATTACCTATATTTATTAAAAATCTTGATGATTAGCACACGAATACGGGCTCTAATGGGATGTAATACTTCTTCTGATGTATATAAACGAAATGCAAAACATTCAGAATCTTTTTAAACAATTTTGTGGACAAATTTTTTTTAGACCTAAATTTAGTAAAAATCGTGATGATTAGCACACGAATTCGGGCTTTAGTTAGAACTTGATACTTCACCTGGTGTATTTTTACCAAATGCAAAACATTCAGAATCATTTTAAACAATTTTGTGGAGACCTTTTCTCGGACCTAAGTTTTATAAAAAAACGTGATGATTAGCACACGAATTCGGCTCTAATGGAATGTAATACTTCTTCTAATGTATTTAGAGAAAAGGAAATACATTTAGAATCTTTTTAAATAATTTTGTGGAGAACTTTTTTTCAGACCTAAATTTCTGTAAAATATGTGATGATTAGCACACGAATACGGGCTTTACAGGAATGTGATACTTCTTCCGACGTGTTTATTCAACGTAAAAAACATCCAGAATCAGTTTAAACAATTTTGTGGAGAACTTTTTTTCGGTCCTAAATTTTGTAAAAATGGTGATGATTAGCACACGAATTCGGGCTTTAATTAGAACGTGATACTTCACCTATTGTATTTATAAAAAATGCAAAACATTTCATTATCAATTTTAACAATCTTTTGTAGAGCTTTTTTCGGACCTAAATTCTGTAAAAAACGTGATGTTTAAAACACGAATACGGGCTCTAATAGGATGTAATACTTCTTCTGATGTATTTGTACGAAATGCAAAACATTCAGAATCTTTTCAAACTATTTTGTGGATTAATTTTTTTCAGACCTAAATTTAGTAAAAATCGTGATGATTAGCACACACGAATTCTGGCTTTAATTAGAACTTGATACTTCACCTGGTGTATTTTTACCAAATGCAAAATATTCAGAATCATTTTAAACAATTTTGTGGAGGCCTTCTCTCGGACCTAAATTTTACAAAAAACCTGATGATTAGCACAAGAATTCGGCTCTAATGGAATGTAATACTTCTTCCATTGTATTTAGAGAAAAGGAAATACATTTAAAATCTTTTTAAATAATTTTGTGGAGAACTTTTTTTCAGACCTAAATTCTGTAAAAAACGTGATGATTAGCACACGAATACGGGCTTTACAGGAATGTGATATTTCTTCTGACGTGTTTATTCAACGTAAAAAACATCCAGAATCAGTTTAAAAAATTTTGTGGAGAACTTTTTTTCGGTCCTAAATTTTGTAAAAATGGTGATGATTAGCACACGAATTCGGGCTTTAATTAGAACGTGATACTTCATCTATTGTATTTATAAAAAATGCAAAACATTTCATTATCAATTTTAACAATTTTTTGTAGAGCTTTTTTCGGACCTAAATTCTGTAAAAAACGTGATGTTTAAAACACGAATACGGGCTCTAATGGAATGTAATACTTCTTCTGATGTATTTGTACGTAATGCAAAACATTCAGAATCTTTTTAAAGAATTTTGTGTACAAATTTTTTTCAGACCTAAATTTAGTAAAAATCGTGATGATTAGCACACGAATTCTGGCTTTAATTAGAACTTGATACTTCACCTGGTGTATTTTTACCAAATGCAAAATATTCAGAATCATTTTAAACAATTTTGTGGAGACCTTCTCTCGGACCTAAATTTTACAAAAAACGTGATGATTAGCACACGAATTCGGCTCTAATGGAATGTAATACTTCTTCTAATGTATTTAGAGAAAAGGAAATACATTTAGAATCTTTTTAAATAATTTTGTGGAGAACTTTTTTTCAGACCTAAATTCTGTAAAAAACGTGATGATTAGCACAGGAATACGGGCTTTACAGGAATGTGATACTTCTTCTGACGTGTTTATTCAACGTAAAAAACATCCAGAATCATTTTAAACAATTTTGTGGAGAACTTTTTTTCGGTCCTAAATTTTGTAAAAATGGTGATGATTAGCACACGAATTCGGGCTTTAATTAGAACGTGATACTTCATCTATTGTATTTATACAAAATGCAAAACATTTCATTATCAATTTTAACAATTTTTTGTAGAGCTTTTTTCGGACCTAAATTCTGTAATAAACGTGATGTTTAAAACACGAATACTGGCTCTAATGGAATGTAATACTTCTTCTGATGTATTTAAACGAAATGCAAAACATTCAGAATCTTTTTAAACAATTTTGTGGACAAATTTTTTTCGGACCTAAATTTAGTAAAAATCGTGATGATTAGCACACGAATTCGGGCTTTAGTTAGAACTTGATACTTCACCTAGGGTATTTTTACCAAATGCAAAACATTCAGAATCATTTTAAACAATTTTGTGGAGACCTTTTCTCGGACCTAGGTTTTATAAAAAAAGTGATGATTAGCACACGAATTCGGCTCTAATGGAATGTAATAATTCTTCTAATGTATTTAGAGAAAAGGAAATACATTTAGAATCTTTTTAAATAATTTTGTGGAGAAATTTTTTCAGACCAAAATTCTGTAAAATATGTGATGATTAGCACACGAATACGGGCTTTACAGGAATGTGATACTTCTTCTGACGTGTTTATTCAACATAAAAAACATCCAGAATCAGTTTAAACAATTTTGTGGAGAACTTTTTTTCGGTCCTAAATTTTGTAAAAATGGTGATGATTAGCACACGAATTCGGGCTTTAATTAGAACGTGATACTTCATCTATTGTATTTACACAAAATGCAAAACATTTCATTATCAATTTTAACAATTTTTTGTAGAGCTTTTTCGGACCTAAATTCTGTAAAAAACGTGATGGTTAACACACGAAAATGGGCTCAAATGGGATGTAATACTTCTTCTGATGTATTTAAACGAAATGCAAAACATTCAGAATCTTCTTAAGCAATTTTGTGGACAAATTTTTTTAAACCTAAATTTAGTGAAAATCGTGATGATTGGCACACGAATTCGGGCTTTAATTAGAACTTGATACTTCACTTGGTGTATTTTTACCAAATGCAAAACATTCAGAATCATTTTAAACAATTTTGTGGAGACCTTCTCTCGGACCTAAATTTTACAAAAAACGTGATGATTAGCACACGAATTCGGCTCTAATGGAATGTAATACTTCTTCTAATGTATTTAGAGAAAAAGAAATACATTTAGAATCTTTTTAAATAATTTTGTGGAGAACTTTTTTTCAGACCTAAATTCTGTAAAAAACGTGATCATTAGCACACGAATACGGGCTTTACGGAAATGTGATACTTTGTCTGATCTGTTTATTCAACGTAAAAAACATCCAGAATCACTTTAAACAATTTTGTGGAGAACTTTTTTTCGGTCCTAAATTTTGTAAAAATGGTGATGATTAGCACACGAATTCGGGCTTTAATTAGAATGTGATACTTCATCTATTGTATTTATACAAAATGCAAAACATTTCATTATCAATTTTAACAATTTTTTGTAGAGCTTTTTTCGGACCTAAATTCTGTAAAAAACGTGATGTTTAAAACACGAATACGGGATCTAATGGAATGTAATACTTCTTCTAATGTATTTGTACGAAATGCAAAACATTCAGAATCTTTTTAAAGAATTTTGTGTACAAATTTTTTTCAGACCTAAATTTAGTAAAAATCGTGATGATTAGCACACGAATTCTGGCTTTAATTAGAACTTGATACTTCACCTGGTGTATTTTTACCAAATGCAAAATATTCAGAATCATTTTAAACAATTTTGTGGAGACCTTCTCTCGGACCTAAATTTTACAAAAAACGTGATGATTAGCACACGAATTCGGCTCTAATGGAATGTAATACTTCTTCTAATGTATTTAGAGAAAAGGAAATACATTTAGAATCTTTTTAAATAATTTTGTGGAGAACTTTTTTTCAGACCTAAATTCTGTAAAAAACGTGATGATTAGCACACGAATACGGGCTTTACAGGAATGTGATACTTCTTCTGACGTGTTTATTCAACGTAAAAAACATCCAGAATCATTTTAAACAATTTTGTGAAGAACTTTTTTTCGGTCCTAAATTTTGTAAAAATGGTGATGATTAGCACACGAATTCAGGCTTTAATTGGAACGTGATACTTCATCTATTGTATTTATACAAAATGCAAAACATTTCATTATCAATTTTAACAATTTTTTGTAGAGCATTTTTCGGACAAAAATTTTGTAAAAAACGTGATGGTTAACACACGAACACGGGCTCTAATGTGATGTAATACTTCTTCTGATGTATTTAAACGAAATGCAAAACATTTAGAATCTTTTTAAACAATTTTGTGGACAAATTTTTTTCAGACCTAAATTTAGTAAAAATCGTGATGATTAGCACACGAATTCGGGCTTTAATTAGAACTTGATACTTCACCTGGTGTATTTTTACCAAATGCAAAACATTCAGAATTACTTTAAATAATTTTATGGAGACCTTCTCTCGGACCTAAGTTTTATAAAAAACGTGATGATTAGCACACGAATTCGGCTCTAATGAAATGTAATACTTCTTCTAATGTATTTAGAGAAAAGGAAATACTTTTAGAATCTTTTTAAATAATTTTGTGGAGAACCTTTTTTCAGACCTAAATTCTGCAAAATATGTGATGATTGGCACACGAATACGGGCTTTACAGGAATGTGATACTTCTTCTGACATGTTTATTCAACGTAAAAAACATCCAGAATCAGTTTAAACAATTTTGGGGGGAACTTTTTTTCGGTCCTAAATTTTGTAAAAATGGTGATGATTAGCACACGAATTCGGGCTTTAATTGGAACGTGATACTTCATCTATTGTATTTATACAAAATGCAAAACATTTCATTATCAATTTTAACAATTTTTTGTAGAGCTTTTTTCGGACCTAAATTCTGTAGTAAACGTGATGTTTAAAACACGAATACGGGCTCTAATGGAATGTAATACTTCTTCTGATGTATTTAAACGTAATGCAAAACATTCAGAATCTTTTTAAACAATTTTGTGGACAAATTTTTTTCGGACCTAAATTTAGTAAAAATCGTGTTGATTAGCACACGAATTCGGGCTTTAGTTAGAACTTGATACTTCACCTGGTGTATTTTTACCAAATACAAAACATTCAGAATCATTTTAAACAATTTTGTGGAGACCTTTTCTCGGACCTAGGTTTTATAAAAAAAAGTGATGATTAGCACAAGTATTCGGCTCTAATGGAATGTAATACTTCTTCTAATGTATTTAGAGAAAAGGAAATACATTTAGAATCTTTTTAAATAATTTTGTGGAGAACTTTTTTTCAGACCTAAATTCTGTAAAATATGTGATGACTAGCACACGAATACGGGCTTTACAGGAATGTGATACTTCTTCTGACGTGTTTATTCAACATAAAAAACATCCAGAATCAGTTTAAACAATTTTGTGGAGAACTTTTTTTCGGTCCTAAATTTTGTAAAAATAGTGATGATTAGCACACGAATTCGGGCTTTAATTAGAACGTGATACTTCATCTATATTATTTACACAAAATGCAAAACATTTCATTATCAGTTTCAACAATTTTTTGTAGAGCTTTTTTCGGACCTAAATTCTGTAAAAAACGTGATGGTTAACACACGAAAATGGGCTCTAATGGGATGTAACACTTCTTCTGATGTATTTAAACGAAATGCAAAACATTCAGAATCTTCTTAAGCAATTTTGTGGACAAATTTTTTTAAACCTAAATTTAGTGAAAATCGTAATGATTGGCACACGAATTCGGGCTTTAATTAGAACTTGATACTTCACCTGGTGTATTTTTACCAAATGCAAAACATTCAGAATCATTTTAAACAATTTTGTGGAGACCTTCTCTCGGACCTAAATTTTACAAAAAACGTGATGATTAGCACACGAATTCGGCTCTAATGGAATGTAATACTTCTTCTAATGTATTTAGAGAAAAGGAAATACATTTAGAATCTTTTTAAATAATTTTGTGGAGAAATTTTTTTCAGACCTAAATTCTGTAAAAAACGTGATCATTAGCACACGAATACGGGCTTTACAGAAATGTGATACTTTGTCTGATGTGTTTATTCAACGTAAAACACATCCAGAATCACTTTAAACAATTTTGTGGAGAACTTTTTTTCGGTCCTAAATTTTGTAAAAATGGTGATGATTAGCACACGAATTCGGGCTTTAATTAGAATGTGATACTTCATCTATTGTATTTATACAAAATGCAAAACATTTCATTATCAATTTTAATAATTTTTTGTAGAGCTTTTTTCGGACCTGAATTCTGTAAAAAACGTGATGTTTAAAACACGAATACGGGATCTAATGGAATGTAATACTTCTTCTAATGTATTTGTACGAAATGCAAAACATTCAGAATCTTTTTAAAGAATTTTGTGTACAAATTTTTTTCAGACCTAAATTTAGTAAAAATCGTGATGATTAGCACACGAATTCTGGCTTTAATTAGAACTTGATACTTCACCTGGTGTATTTTTACCAAATGCAAAATATTCAGAATCATTTTAAACAATTTTGTGGAGACCTTCTCTCGGACCTAAATTTTACAAAAAACGTGATGATTAGCACACGAATTCGGCTCTAATGGAATGTAATACTTCTTCTAATGTATTTAGAGAAAAGGAAATACACTTAGTATCTTTTTAAATAATTTTGTGGAGAACTTTTTTTCAGACCTAAATTCTGTAAAAAACGTGATGATTAGCACACGAATACGGGCTTTACAGGAATGTGATACTTCTTCTGACGTGTTTATTCAACGTAAAAAACATCCAGAATCATTTTAAACAATTTTGTGAAGAACTTTTTTTGGGTCCTAAATTTTGTAAAAATGGTGATGATTAGCACACGAATTCAGGCTTTAATTGGAACGTGATACTTCATCTATTGTATTTATACAAAATGCAAAACATTTCATTATCAATTTTAACAATTTTTTGTAGAGCTTTTTTCGGACAAAAATTTTGTAAAAAACGTGATGGTTAACACACGAATACGGGCTCTAATGGGATGTAATACTTCTTCTGATGTATTTAAACGAAATGCAAAACATTCAGAATCTTTTTAAACAATTTTGTGGACAAATTTTTTTCAGACCTAAATTTAGTAAAAATCGTGATGATTAGCACACGAATTCGGGCTTTAATTAGAACTTGATACTTCACCTGGTGTATTTTTACCAAATGCAAAACATTCAGAATTACTTTAAACAATTTTGCGGAGACCTTCTCTCGGACCTAAGTTTTATAAAAAACATGTTGATTAGCACACGAATTCGGCTCTAATGGAATGTAATACTTCATCTAATGTATTTAGAGAAAATGAAATACATTTAGAATCTTTTTAAATAATTTTGTGTAGAACTTTTTTTCAGACCTAAATTCTGTAAAAAACGTGATGATTAGCACACGAATACGGGTTTACAGGAATGTGATACTTCTTCTGAAGTGTTTATTCAACGTAAAAAACATCCAGAATCCTTTTAAACAATTTTGTGGAGAACTTTTTTTCGGTCCTAAATTTTGTAAAAATGGTGATGATTAGCACACGAATTCGGGCTTTAATTAGAACGTGATACTTCATCTATTGTATTTATACAAAATGCAAAACACTTCATTATCAATTTTAACAATTTTTTGTAGAGCTTTTTTCGGACCTAAATTCCGTAAAAAAAAAGGTGATGATTAACACACGAATACGTGCTCTAATGGATGTAATACTTCTTCTGATGTATTTATACAAAATGCAAAACATTCAAAATCTTTTTAAACAATTTTGTGGACGACGTTTTTTCAGACCTAAATTTTGTAAAAATCGTGATGATTAGCACACGAATTCGGGCTTTAATTAGAACTTGATACTTCACCTGGTGTATTTTTACCAAATGCGAAACATTCAGACTCATTTTAATGGGATGTAATACTTCTTCTGATGTATTTATACAAAATGCAAAACATTCAGAATTCTTTTAAACAATTTTTTGGACAATTTATTTTCCGACCTAAATTTTGGAAAAATCGTGATGATTAGCACACGAATTCGGACTTTAAGTAGAACTTGATACTTCATCCGGTGTGTTTATAGAAAATGCTAAATATTCAAAATAAGTTTAAACAATTTTGTGGAGACCTTCTCTCGGACCTAAATTTTATAAAAAACGTGATGATTTGAACACGAATTCGGCTCTAATGTAATGTAATACTTCTTCTAATGTATTTAGAGAAAAGGAAATACATTTAGAATCCTTTTATATAGTTTTGTGGATACTTTTTTTCAGACCTAAATTCTGTAAAAATAGTGATGATTAGCACACGAATTCGTGATTTACAGGAATGTGATACTTCTTCTGACGTGTTTATACAACATAAAAAATATCCAGCATCATTTTAAACAAATTTATGGAGAACTTTTTTTCGGACCTAAATTTTGTAAAAAACGTGATGATTAGCACACGAATTTGGCTATAATTAGAACGTAATATTTCATCTATTGTATTTATACAAAATCCAAAACATTTCAGAATCAATTTTAACAACTTTTGGTAGAGCTTTTTTCGGACCTAAATACCGTAAAATAACGTGATGTTTAACACACGAATACGGGCTCCAATGGGATGTAATACTTCTTCTGATGTATTTATAGAAAATGTGAAACATTCAGAATCTTTTTAAATAATTTTGTGGACAACCTTTTTTCAGACCTAAATTTTGTAAAAATCGCGATGATTAACACACGAATTCGGGATTTAAGTAGAACTTGATACTTCATATGGTGAATTTTTACCAAATGCAAAACATTCATAATCATTTTCAACAATTTTGTGGAGGCCTTCTTTCGGACCTAAATTTTATAAAAAAACGTGATAATTAGCACACGAATTCGGCACTAATGTAATGTAATACTTCTTCTAATGTATTTAGAGAAAAGGAAATACATTTAGAATCTTTTTAAATAATTTTATATAGAACTTTTTTTCAGACCTAAATTTTGTAAAAATAGTGATGATTAGCACACGAATTCGGGCTTTACAGGAATGTGATACTTCTTCTAACGTGTTTATACAACATAAAGAACATCCAGAATAATTTTTAACAATTTTGTGGATAACTTTTTTTTGGACCTAAATTTTGTAAAAATGGTGATGATTAGCACACGAATTCGAGCTTTAATTAGAATGTGATACTTCATCTATTGTATTTATACAAAATGCAAAACATTTCATTATCAATTTTAACAATTTTTTGTAGAGCTTTTTTCGGACCTAAATTCTGTAAAAAACGTGATGTTTAAAACACGAATACGGGCTCTAATGGGATGTAATACTTCTTCTGATTTATTTATACAAAATGCAAAACATTCAAAATCTTTTTAAACAATTTTGTGGAGACCTTCCCTCGGACCTAAATTTTAAAAAAAACGTGATAATTAGCACACGAATTCGGCACTAATGTAATGTAATACTTCTTCTAATGTATTTAGAGAAAAGGAAATACATTTAGAATCTTTTTAAATAATTTTGTGGAGAACTGTTTTTCAGACCTAAATTTTGTAAAAAACGTGATGATTAGCACACGAATACGGGCTTTACAGGAATGTGATACTTCTTCTGACATGTTTATGCAACATAAAAGACATCCAGAATCATTTTAAACAATTTTGTGGTGACCTTTTTTTCGGACCTAAATTTTGTAAAAATTGTGATGATTAGCACACGAATTCAGGCTTTAATTAGAACGTGATACTTCATCTATTGTATTTATGCAAAATGCAAAACATTTCAGAATCAATTTTAACAATTTTTTGTAGAGCTTTTTTCGGACCTAAATTCTGTAAAAAAACGTGATAGTTAACCCACGAATACGGGCTCTAATGGGATGTAATACTTCTTCTTATGTATTTATACGAAATGCAAAATATTCAGAATCTTTTTAAACAATTTTGTGGACAATGTTTTTTCAGACCTAAATTCAGTAAAAATCGTGATGATTAGCACACGAATTCGGGCTTTAATTAGAACTTGATACTTCACTGGTGTAATTTTTACCAAATGCAAAACATTCAAAATCATTTTAAACAATTTTGTGCAGACCTTCTTTCAGACCTAAATTTTATAAAAAACGTGATGATTAGCACACGAATTTGACCCTAATGGAATGTAATACTTCTTCTAATGTATTTAGAGAAAAGGAAATACATTTAGAATCTTTTTAAATAATTTTGTGGAGAACTTTTTTTCAGTCCTAAATTCTTTAGAAAAACGTGATGATTAGCACACGAATAAGGGCTTTACAGGAATGTGATACTTCTTCTGACGTGTTTATACAACATAAAAAACATCCAGAATCGTTTTAAACAATTTTGTGGAGAACTGTTTTCGGTCCTAAATTTTGTGAAAGTGGTGATGATTAGCACACAAATTCGGGATTTAATTAGAACGTGATACTTCTTCTATTGTATTTATACAAAATGCAAAACATTTCATTATCAATTTTAACAATTTTTTGCAGAGCTTTTTTCGGACCAGATTCTGTAGAAAACGTGATCATTAACACACGAATACGGGCTCAAATCGGATGTAATACTTCTTCTGATGTATTTATAGGAAATGCAAAACATTCAGAATCTTCTGAAGCAATTTTGTGGACAAATTTTTTTAAACCTAAATTTAGTAAAAATCGTGATGATTAGCACACGAATTCTGGCTTTAATTAGAACTTGATACTTCACCTGGTGTATTTTTACCAAATGGAAAACATTCAGAATCATTTTAAACAATTTTGTGGAGACCTTCTCTCGGACCTAAATTTTACAAAAAACGTGATGATTAGCACACGAATTTGGTTCTAATGGAATGTAATACTTCTTCTAATGTATTTAGAGAAAAGGAAATACATTTAGAATCTTTTTAAATAATTTTGTGGAGAACTTTTTTTCAGACCTAAATTCTGTAAAAAAACGTGATGATTAGCACACGAATACGGGCTTTACAGGAATGTGATACTTCTTCTGACGAGTTTATACAACATAAAAAACATCCAGAATCACTTTAAACAATTTTGTGAAAAACTTTTTTTCGGACCTAAATTTTGTAAAAATCGTGATGATTAGCACACGAATTCGGGCTTTAATTTGAACGTGATACTTCATCTATTGTATTTATACGAAATGCAAAACATTTCAGAATCAATTAAACCAATTATTGGTAGAGCTTTTTTCGGACCTAAATTCTATAAAAAAACGTGATGATTAACATACGAATACGGGCTCTAATTGGATGTAATACTTCTTCTGATGTATTTATACAAAATGCAAAACATTCAGAATTCTTTTAAACAATTTTTTGGACAATTTATTTTCCGACCTAAATTTTGGAAAAATCGTGATGATTAGCACACGAATTCGGACTTTAAGTAGAACTTGATACTTAATTTTAAACAATTTTGTGGAGACCTTCTCTCGGACCTAAATTTTATAAAAAACGTGATGATTCGCACAAGAATTCGGCTCTAATGTAATGTAATACTTCTTCTAATGTATTTAGAGAAAAGGAAATACATTTAGAATCCTTTTATATAATTTTGTGGATACTTTTTTTCAGACCTAAATTCTGTAAAAATAGTGATGATTAGCACACGAATTCGTGATTTACAGGAATGTGATACTTCTTCTGACGTGTTTATACAACATAAAAAATATCCAGCATCATTTTAAACAAATTTATTGGGAACATTTTTTCGGACCTAAATTTTGTAAAAAACGTGATGATTAGCACACGAATTTGGCTTTTATTAGAACGTAATAGTTCATCTATTGTATTTATACAAAATCCAAAACATTTCAGAATCAATTTTAACAACTTTTTGTAGAGCTTTTTTCGGACCTAAATACCGTAAAATAACGTGATGTTTAACACACGAATACGGGCTCTAATGGGATTTAATACTTCTTCTGATGTATTTATAGAAAATGCGAAACATTCAGAATCTTTTTAAATAATTTTGTGGACAACCTTTTTTCAGACCTAAATTTAGTAAAATCGTGATGATTAACACAAGAATTCGGGATTTAAGTAGAACTTGATACTTCATATGGTGAATTTTTACCAAATGCAAAACATTCATAATCATTTTCAACAATTTTGTGGAGACCTTCTCTCGGACCTAAATTTTATAAAAAAATGTGATAATTAGCACACGAATTCGGCACTAATGTAATGTAATACTTCTTCTAATGTATTTAGAGAAAAGGAAATACATTTAGAATCTTTTTAAATAATTTTATATAGAACTTTTTTTCAGACCTAAATTTTGTAAAAATAGTGATGATTAGCACACGAATTCGGGCTTTACAGGAATGTGATACTTCTTCTGACGTGTTTATACAACATAAAAAACATCCAGAATAATTTTTAACAATTTTGTGGATAACTTTTTTTTGGACCTAAATTTTGTAAAAATGGTGATGATTAGCACACGAATTCGAGCTTTAATTAGAATGTGATACTTCATCTATTGTATTTATACAAAATGCAAAACATTTCATTATCAATTTTAACAATTTTTTGTAGAGCTTTTTTCGGACCTAAATTCCGTAAAAAAAAAGGTGATGATTAACACACGAATACGTGCTCTAATGGATGTAATACTTCTTCTGATGTATTTATACAAAATGCAAAACATTCAAAATCTTTTTAAACAATTTTGTGGACAACGTTTTTTCAGACCTAAATTTAGTAAAAATCGTTATGATTATTAGCACACGAATTCGGGCTTTAATTAGAACTTGATACTTCATCTGGTTTATTTTTACCAAATGAAAAACATTCAGAATCATTTTAAACAATATTATGTAGACCTTCTCTCGGACCTAAATTTTATAAAAAACGTGATGATTAGCACACGAATTCGGCTCTAATGGAATGTAATACTTCTTCTAATGTATTTAGAGAAGGAAATACATTTAGAATCTTTTTAGATAATTTTGTGGAGAACTTTTTTTCAGACCTAAATTCTGTAAAAAAACGTGATGATTAGCACACGAATACGGGCTTTACAGGAATGTGATACTTTTCTGACGTGTTCATTCAACATAAAAAACATCCAGAATCATTTTAAACAATTTTGTGGTGACCTTTTTTTCGGACCTAAATTTTGTGAAAATGGTGATGATTAGCACACGAATTCGGGCTTTAATTAGAACGTGATACTTCATCTATTGTATTTATACAAAATGCAAAACATTTCAGAATCAATTTTAACAATTTTTTGTAGAGCTTTTTTCGGACCTAAACTCTGTAAAAAAAGTGAGTATTAACACACGAATACGGGCTCTAATGGACGTAATACTTCTTCTGATGTATTTTTACCAAATGCAAAACATTCAGAATCATTTTAAACAATTTTGTGGAGACCTTTTCTCGGACCTAAATTTTTTAAAAAACGTGATGATTAGCACATGAATTCGGGCTCTAATGGAATGTAATATGTCTTCTGATGTATTTGTAAAAAATGAAATACATTCATAATCCTTTTAAATAATTTTTGGCGAACTTTTTTTCAGACGTAAATTTTTTAAAAATAGTGATAATTAGCGCACTAATTCGGGCTTTAAAGGAGTGTGATACTTCTTCTGATGTGTTTATGCAACATAAAAAAATCCAGAATCATTTTGAAAAATTTTGTTAAGAACTTTTTTTCGCACCTAAATTTTGTATAAAACATAATAATTCGCACACGAATTCGAGCTTTAATGGAATGTGACAATTCATCTTGTATATTTATACAGCATGAAAACATTCGGAATCATTTTAAGCTATTTTTTTTAGAACTCTTTTCGAACATAAATTTTGTAAAAAAAGTGATGATTAGCAGACGAATTCGGGCTGTAAAGGATTGTGATACTTTGTCTGGTGTTTGTATGCAAAATGCAAAACATTTTAAAATCATTTTAAAAAATTTTGTGGGTCCTTTTTTTTCCCTAAATTTTTAATCAAACGTGATTATTAGCATGCGATTCGAGCTCTAATGGAATGTAATACTTCTTCTAATGTATTTATACAAAATGAAAAATATTCATAATCTTTTTAAACAATTTTGTGGAGAACTTTTTTCAGACCTAAATTTTGTAAAAATTGTGATGATTAGCACACGAATTCGGGCTTTAAAGGAATGTGATACTTCATTTGATGTGTTTAAACAACATAAAAAAATCCAGAATCATTTTAAAAAATTTTGTGGATACTTTTTTTCAGACCTAAATTTTGTAAAAATCATGATGATTAGCACACGAATTCGGGCTTTAAAGTAAATTGATACTTCTTCTGATGTGTTTATACGGCATAAAAAATATCCATAATCATTTTAAACAATTTTTTGGAGAACTTTTTTTGGAACCAAAATTTTGAAAAAATCGTGATGATTAGCACACGAATTCGGGCTTTAATTAGAACGTGATACTTCATATATTGTATTTATACAAAACGCAAAAAATTTAGAATCAATTTTTACAATTTTTTGTAGAGCTTCTTTCGGACCTAAATTCTGTAAAAAACGTGATAATTAACACACGATTTCGGGCTCTAATGGGAACTAATACTTCTTCTGATGTATTCATATAAAATGCAAAACATTCAAAGTCTTTTTAAACAATTTTGTGGAGAATTTTTTTTCATACCTGAATTTTGTAAAAATCGTGATGATTATCACACGAATTTGTGCTTTAAAAGAATGTGATACTTCTTCTGATGTGTTTATACAACATAAAAAACATCTAGAATCATTTTAAACAATTTTGTGGAGAACTTTTTTTGGGACCTAAATTTTTTAAAAAATGTGATGATTAGCACACGGATTAGGGCTCTAATGGAATGTGATACTTCTTCTTATGTATTTATACAAAATGAAAAACGTTCAAAATCTTTTTAAACAATTTTTTGGAGACTTTTGTTCATACGTAAATTTTGTAAAACTCGTGATGATTAGCGCACGAATTCAGGTTTTAATGAGAATGTGATACTTTTTCTGATGTATTTATACAAAATGAAAAACGTTCAAAAGATTTTTAAACAATTTTTTGGAGACTTTTGTTCATACCTAAATTTTATAAAAATCATGATGATTAGCGCACGAATTCGGGTTTTAATGAGAATGTGATACTTCTTCTGAATTGTTTATACAACATAAAAAACATCCAGAATCATTTTAAACAATTTTGTGGAGAACTTTTTTTCAGACCTAAATTTTGTAAAAATCGTGATGATTAGCACACGAATTCGGGTTTTAATTAGAACGTGGTACTTCCTCTAATGTATTTTTACAAAATGCAATACATTAAGAATCATTTTAAACAATTTTGTATAGAACTTTTTTTCGGACCTAAATTTTGTAAAAGTGTGATAATTAGCACACGAATTCGGGCTTTAATTAGAACATAATACTATTTATACAAAATGATACTAAATTTTGTAAAAGTGTGATACTTTGTCTGGTGTATTTATACAAAATGCAAAACATTCAGAACCATTTTAAACTATTTTGTAGAGACCTTTTTTTCGGACCTAAATTTTTGTAAAAAATGTGATGATTAGCACACGAATTCGGGCTCTAATGGAATGTAATACTTCTTCTGATGTATTTATAAAAAATGAAAAAGATTCGGTGTCCGTTAAAACAGTTTTGTGGAAAATGTTTTTTCAGACCTAAATTTTTTGAAAATCGTGATGATTAGCACACGAATTCGGACTTTAAAGGAATATGATACTTCTTCTTGATGTGTTCATAAAACATAAAAAACATCCAGAATTATTTTAAACAATTTTGTGGAGAACTTTTTTTTGACCTAAATTTTGTAAAAATCGTGATTATTAGCAAACGAATTTGGGTTTTAATAAGAACGTCATACTTCGTCAAGTGCAAAACATTCAAAATCATTTTAAATAATTTTCTGGAGACCTTTTTTCTGGACCTAAATTCTGTAAAAAACGTGATGATTAGCACACGAATTCGAGATCTAATGAAATGTGATACTTCTTTTGATGTATTTATACAAAATGATAAACATTCAAAATCTTTTTGAACAATTTTTTGGAGACTTTTGTTCATACCTAAATTTTGTAAAAATCGTGATAATTAACGCACGAATTCGCGTTTTAATTAGACTGTGATACTTCTTCTGATGTTCATACAACATAAAATACATCCCGAATCATTTTAAACAATTTTGTGGAGACCATTTTTTCGGACCTAAATTTGAAAAAAATCGTGATGATTAGCACACGAATTCGGGCTCTAATGGAATTTGATACTTCTTATGATGTATTTATACAAAATGAAAAACATTCAAAATCTTTTTAAACAATTTTTAGGAGAACTTTTATTCAGACCTAAATTTTATAAAATCGTGATGATTGACACACGAATTCAGGCTTTAATTAGAACATGATACTTTGTCTGGTGTATTTATACAAAATGCAAAACATTCAGAATCATTTTAAACAATTTTGTGGAGACCTTTTCCCGGGCCTAAATTTTATAAAAAACGTGATGATTAGCACACGAATTCGGGCTCCAATGGAATGTAATACTTCTTCTGGTCTATTTATACAAAATGAAATATATTCAGAATCTTTTTAAATAATTTTGTGGAGAACTTTTTTTCAGATATAAATTTTGTAAAAATAGTGATGATTAGTATACGAATTCGGGTTTTAAAGGAATGTGATACTTCATTTGATGTGTTTATACAACATAAAAAACATCCAGAATCACTTTAAAAAATTTTGTGGAGAACTTTTTTTCGGACCTAAATTTTATAAAAATCGTGATGGCTTTAATTAGAATGTGATACTTCGTCTAATGTATTTATACAAAATGCAATACATTCAGAATCTTTTTAAATAATTTTGTAGAGAAATTTTTTTCGGACCTAAATTTTGTAAAAATCGTGATGATTAGCTCACAAATTCAGCTTTAATTAGAACTTGATACTTCGTCTGATGTATTTATACAAATGCAAAATATTCAGAATCATTTTAAACGATTTTATGGAGACCTTTTTTTTGGACCTAAATTTTGTAAAAAACGTGATTATTAGCACACGAATTTAAGCTCTAATGGAATGTAATACTTGTTCTGACGTATTTATACAAAATGAAAAACATGCAGTCCTTTAAAACAGTTTTGTGGAAAACATTTTTCCAAACCTAAATTTTTTTAAAAATCGTGATGATTAGCACACGAATTCGGGCTTTAATTAGAATGTGATACTTCGTCTGGTGTATTTATACAAAATGCAAAACATTTAGAACCATTTTCGATAAATTTGTGGAGACCTTTTTTCGGACCTAAATTTTATAAAAAACGTGATGATTAGCACATGAATTCGGCTCTAATGGAATGTAATACTTCTTCTGATGTATTTATATAAAATGAAAGACATTCAGAATCTTTTTAAAATATTTTGTGGAGAACTTTTTTTCAGACTTAAATTTTGTAAAAATAGTGATGATTAGCATACGAATTCGTGCTTTAATTACAACGTGATACTTCGTCTGCTGTGTTTATACAAAATGCAATACATTCAGAATCATTTTAAACAATTGTGTAGAGAACTTTTTTTCAGACCTAAATTTTGTAAAAATCGTGATGTAATAGCACAAGAATTCGGGCTTTAATTAGAACTTCATACTTCGTCTTGTGTATTTATACAAAATGCAAAACATTTAGAATCATTTTAAACAATTTTGTGGAGACCTTTTTTTCGAACCTAAATTTTGTAAAAAACGTGATGATTAGCACACGAATTCGGGTTTTAAAGGAATGTGATACTTCATTTGATGTGTTTATACAACATAAAAAACATCCAGAATCATTTTAAACAATTTTGTGGAGAACTTTTTTTCGGACCTAAATTTTTTAAAAATCGTGAAGATTTGCACACGCATTCGGGCTTTAATTATAACGTTATATTTCCTCTAATGTATTTATACAAAATACAATACATTCAGAACTATTTTAAACAATTTTGTAGAGAACTTTTTTTGGGACCTAAATTTTGTAAAAATCGTGATGAATTAGCATACGAATTCAGGCTTTAATTAGAACTTGATACTTCATCTGGTGTATTTATATGAAATGCAAAACTTTCAGAATCATTTTAAACAATTTTGTGGAGACCTTTTTTTAGACCTAAATTTTGTAAAAAACATAATGATTAGCACACGAATTCGGTCTCTAATGGAATGTGATACTTCTTCTGATGTATTTATACAAAATGAAAAACATTCAGAATCTTTTTAAACAATTTTTTGGTGAACTTTTATTCAGACCTAAATTTTGTAAAAATCGTGATACTTCCCCTAATGTATTTATACAATATGGAAAACACTCAGAATCATTTTAAGCAATTTTGTAGAGAACTTTTTTGGGACCTAAATTTTGTAAAAAACGTGATGATTAGCACATGAATTTGGCCTTTAATGGAATGTGATACTTCTTCTGATGTATTACAACATGAAAAAACATTCAAAATTATTTTAAACAATTTTGTGGAATACCTTTTTTCGGACCTAAATTTTGACGAGTTTTTAAGACAACTTTTTTTAGCTGAATCGCTAATTTTTTTATTTAATGTAAAGAAAACGGCTTCAAGTTTCACGACGTCAATTTTCAAGGTACCAATTACATCAATTTTATTGGTTCAGCTCAATGCTTTGGTGCCCGTTAGTGCATGTTTCTCTCTTATTTGAAGAAAATGGTGAGCCTCGGTCTCCGTTTATGCCGTGATATTTATGACGAAAAAAGTTTGTTGATTTTTTATCCATCTTTACGGACAAGATATTCATGTGAAAGTTTGTACGACTTACCTCCACAACAAAAATTAGCGTTCCGTCTGAAAAAAAAATTGTCTCGGAAGCTTGCCGAAAAATTACTTTATGTTCCTCATATTTTGAACATCCACCGTACAAGGTTTCGTATGAATATCATTTCTGTATAGATAGATAAAAATTCACTAAACTTGTTCGTGATAAATATCATGGGTATCAACAGAAGCCGACGCTCACAACTTCATTCGAATAATGGTCAAACAAGCACTCGCGAGCACCAAAGGTTTGATTGGGACCAATAAAGTTGATAAAATAGATACTTCAAAAATTCATGTTGTATAACCAGAAGCCGTTTTATATATTTTAATCAAAAAAATTAGCGTTTCGATCGAAAAAAAGTTGTCTCGGAAACTTGCGGAAAAATTTCTATATGTTCCTCATATTGTGAACATCCACTGTACAAAGTTTCTTATAAATATCATTTCTGTATAGATAGATTAAAAAAAAATTCACCAAACCTTTTCGTGACGTATCAACAGAAGTCGACGCTCACAAATTTATTCAAATAATGGTCAAAACAAGAACTCTCGGGCACCAAAGCGTTGATCGGAACCAACAAAATTAATGAAATAGATACTTAAAAAATTGACGTTGTATAAGCAGAAGCCATTTTATATACATTAAATCAAAAAATTCCCCTTTCATCTGAAAAATATTTGTCTCGGAAACGTACCAAAAAATTTCTATATATTCCTCGTATTTTGAACATCCATCGGCATCACCGAAAGCCGACATTCACAAAGTCATTCGAATAATGGTCAAACAGGCACTCTCAGACACCAAAGCATTGATCGGAACCAACAAAATTTCATGGAATAGATACTTCAAAAATTGACGTTGTATAACCAGAAGCCGTTTCATATACATTAAATCAAAAAATTCGCATTTCGTCCGAAAAAAATTTGTCTCGGAAACTTGCCGAAAAGTTGTCTTGTGTGTTGTTCCTTCACCCTTCTAACCTTCTTCCTCCTTCTCGTGTCTGTCTATATTGGGTGCTTCACAAAAAAAAAAGGTTAAAAAAAGAAGCTATAAATACAAAATTGCAAAACTTGATCGATCGATCGCCTCTAACTTCGTGCTGGACTAGTAAGTATTTCTTCTTTGTTTGATGATTAAGTAAGATGAAGGAGGAGATGATAATATAGAATCTGATTCCATGAATCAGGAACTCCAGGAACACACCAATGGCTGCAATCTTCTACCCCCAAACTAATACTACTACTCTTTCTTCCGTATATTGACGGGTGACCATCCATTCTATAACTGGATAAACCCGTTATGTTAAGAAAGGTCACCGGAGTTTTCATCTGCCTTAAAACTTCCTCCACGATTGCGTTCTTTTCAGAGCCGATGCCGATGGGAATCGTCGAATTGATAGGTTCAGAAGCTTCTTTGCAGTGACCGCCGGTGTTCCATTGACCTCCACTGCACAAATTCCGGCCATTTTTATTTATGTACAGAAAAGATCTCGATCATTAATTAGAGGTGAGGCGTTGGGGATTGATTACCTGAAATGAGAAGGCGAGTAACTTCTGAAGAAAACTTTGGTCTTTTTTGGATTGATGTATTTGTCGATCCAAGATCCCCAACTTATCATAGCTCTTCTAAAAGCTACTGAAACATCCATACGAGGGTGAACTTGCTCCCCTTCTTGGTAATAATTAACCCTGTTACCAAACAAACAAAAAAAGAATTTCATTAATTAATGAATATGAGATCGAATTCCTCTCGTCTCCGGAGGCAAAAGTGGTGTCAGCTCGTTAAAGGACCCTCGCCTGGATCTAAATTCGATTCCTATTCTTGAAAAGGAGTTAAACATTGTAATCCGATACTCTATAACGGATTTCGAGACGGGAGGAAGAGGAAATCGAACATTACTGCATTGCAAGGTGAAGGTCCTGTCTGGATAAGATTGTCTCCACCTTAACAAACTATAATTACCGACTCAATACACTCTCTTGCGTCCAGTTCCCCAATATGAAATTAATACTCCGACCGATCGGAAATATAAAGAATTTTAAATCTATTTTTACTTATTTTTCTATTCATTTATTTCACTGTCTATTTCTTTCCTCGTCTATAAAGAATAAAATGGATATTGTAGTTCAAGACCCTTAAGTTATGTACAAAAATCTAAAACCCTTTTATTTATAACCGGCTAAAGTAATTTTGATGTCATGTTAAAATTCTGAATTTGAACTACTAAATCTACCAAAAAAATATATTAAAATTTTAATTTGTACCTAAATTTATTCAAAAAGTAAAAGATTGCATAATCTTATAAGGAATTTATATACTACTCCCTACATTTTTCATTAGTTTTTATATTTTGAACATCATATCGTGTCAGGAAATACAAAATTTTAGTTATTTTAAATATTTTTTCTAATACGAATTACAATATACTTCAAACTCTTCTCTCATAATTATTACTTTTAATAAGTTATATGTATGAAGAGCTAAAAGATGTTAGAATTGTTTTTAGTGGAAGTGGGAAAAAGACTTATTAAGAACTATCTCAAGATGTGAAAGATTGTCTAATCTTAAGAGGCATATATTTATATATATATATATATATATATTCACTAACTAGTTTATGTTAGTTTATCATCCATTTGGATTGGATTTAAAAAGGTTACGATAGCAAGTCCCTCTCCGGCCGGAGAGCCTCCAGGACAAGTAGGCAGCGATCAACCCATCCACTCTCGAGCTTCATATTGATCAATTGATCGCCGCGTCCTGCCAGTTCACTAAGTAGACTCACTCTACCGAGGAGCAACAAAGGCTGGAACTCTTCCTGCCAAAAGGCCTCTAGTAGTCATGTTTGAGATCTTTCAATCTTTGGTTGATCGCTCTTTTCAGCTTTCTTTTCTTATGATTTTTCGGGGGCCAAACAAAGGTTCTTTTCAGAACAAAACTCTATTCTTTTATATTTTATTTCTGTGTCAGCGAGACTTCTTTCACAAACAATTTATCTTTTATGCAAATAAAGCAAACGAATCAGAAGTGTCAATTGAGTAACCAAATGCAAATGGAGAGAAGCTTATCAATACAAGTTTTAAGAAAGTCAAAAATAATTAGGGAGTTGATTCTTTTTAGGCTATCTATTGTAAGTTTTATAAAAGAAAGTCAAATTAAGTACTTAATTGTCAATTTTAAAAGTTTATGTACTCAATTGACTAGTTGACTAAGTACATGGGTTTTTTTGGAATTAAGAGGGGAAGGAGGCTCACCCGGCTTTGGTTTTGTGATGAGACCACCAATGAGCAGTGTTGAAGACCAGAATATCAGCTCCTCTCCACTTTGAAGAAGCTTTGTCAATGGTATCAATTCGCAGAGTCTGAACCCTTTTCTTCCCGATTCTTGCCTTACTCTCGTGAACTAAAAAATGGCTCACGTAGTATTCAATTGTGCAATTATAATCCTGCAGGGAATCAATCAATCAAAACCCCCCCAATAATTCAGAAACCACAGATTTCAAGAAAAATAATTGAACTATTATTACAGTAGAAACAGAAGCTTATTATACCACGAACTTAAAGCTATAACTTCCCTTCTCTTTAGTAATTCTTCGCCCCCGAGTTTCATAAACCTTTCTGGGATCTTTAATGGCTCCCATCAACAAACAGAGCATCGATTCCCATTGATTTCTGTTTAATGAATCCCCAGCAAACACCACTCTCTTTCCTGCAATTAATTCCAGCATCTTTGTTGCATTGAACCTTTAAAAACCCACAATCCCAAATTAATTATTAATGGCGAAATTTTTGCTAATTGGAAGTTCTTTTCTAGCTCAAATTAAGAAAGAAAGAAAGAAAAACCTTGGAATGTCGCAGTGCTTAGGCTGCCATCTCCATTTCATGTAGTCTTTATCCAATCTTCCATTAGCTTCGCAATTGAAGCCTTCATCTATGAAAGGACAAGTAGTATTTCTATATAAGGGATAGGTTTTGTCAAAAACCCATTTCCCATCTGTAAGATCACAGACCTTCTTGCTCTTCTGGTCCTCAATTCTGTTCCCGTTCGGAAGTTTTGCCCTAAGGGAAAATGCATCAGGAACAGCCCTCAAATCTTGAGGATGCTCGGGGATTGAATCAACAGCTAATCCAGAATCAATTTCAGGTTTTCCGGAGGAAACAACTTCAGAAAGCTTCGGACCAAACGAGGTGCCGCCACCATTAGGCGGCCCATTGGAATTGTAACTTAATTTAACATCATCTGCTGCTACTTTACTGATTGTGCCATTTTCCTTTCTCGGAAACTCAGCAGACACGGAAGAATCTCTCAAAATTGAAGACGTATTCACTTCACTTGAAGGAAGAAGATTCGTTGTGGAGGGCTTGAGTGCTGAAGTTAGAGGCGTTTTCTTGTATTGAATGTGGGCTTGTCGATTAATTGAAGGTATGGCTTTAATTACCCAAAAGAAGAAAAAAGTTAGGAAGATTAAACAAGAAGAGATTGTGAGAGAAAAAACAAGGAATCGACTGCGCTTCACTGCAAAACTTCTCTGCCTCTCCATGAATAAAACACTTTTGTGGCTTGACTGAGCTTCTTCAGTGGAATGGAAGCAAATAATGAAGAAATCAGTAGTTGGAAGAGAAAAGGACATCTGGGTTTGTTTTCTCAAAAAAAATGCGAAAATGGTGAAAAATTGACAGAAAGAAGAAGTAGGAAGATAATGTAATGTGAAGCAGGTAGACACATGCATTAGTTGAGTACAGTGCTGGAGAGAGATAGAGCGAATAACGCCAGAAAATGGTCGGGTCGTGGGCTCGTGGATGGGTTTCAGTTTTTGGTTTTTCCTCAAAAAGTCAAATCCCTCACACTCATGACTTCTACAATATTACACCACATTGAGCTACAGAATGTAAATTACGGTAACTAAGTGATTTAGAAATTAAGTACTCTTGTCCGTATGGACGTAGCTCAGTTTGTTCTGGGACTGCAGAGTTGGTCCAAGAGCCAAGGTTCGAATCCTGACAGCGGCAAGGTTCGAATCCTGGGAAGTGGTTCTGCAGGACGGCTGAGTCACCATGATTTACATCCTCCACCTGGGTGTCGGACAGTCTGGTGGAGTGTTTTTTTCTTTCTTTTGTGGGAGAGAAATGAATGTGCTTTCAGTAAACGTTTAGATCTTTTTTAACTCAACACTTTTCATTTAACATGACATATTAAAAAAATTAAGTTAAATTGTATATCCCTCGTCAAATATTGTTTGAATCTTTAGCCTAACTAATATAATTCGAAATTTTATGAAGATAAGTCTCTCCTAATAGCATAAAATGTCATCCAAACGAATAGTATTTTAAATATCAAATTTTAATTTTATGACCCACATCTCTTCTTAAACACCATTTTACTTTTTTAAAACTCAATATAAAAATTTCGAAATTAAACTCTATCCAAGTTTGCTCATATCTAGTGATAACAAATAATACATAATTTTCGTTATGAAAACATTAATAAAATGATATAATAAGAAAAAATTCATTAAATATTATCTTGATAAATGAAATCATAATGTGACAAATAAAAAAAATATAGAAATTAATATAATATAACAAGTAAAAAAACGGAAAAGTATTAATACTTACAAATTCCTAATTTCTTTAAAAAACCTAGAGAAATTCTCATCCTATTTTCTCATGTCACCAAAAAAAAATTATATATATATATATATAAAAAAAAAAAGCCTGTAGTGCTAAGCTGGAAGGCACATGTAACCTTTTTTTTTTATTTTTTCTTCTTTTTAAAAATTAGTCAAAGACTCACAACTCACATGTAACCTTTAAATCCAGAAAACATTCTGAAAATGAATGAGGCTTTCTTTTCGTGACATATGCCTTTGCTTCTGTCACAAGAACCTCTCGATGCCCCAAAACATTACACATGAACTAATAGACATCCAAGTCCCAACTTAGTAGTAAAATTTTTGAACAAAATACAATTGCATTCTCAGATTCAAGCACTAATCTATATCCGATTTGGATAGTAATATCCTATCGTAATAAAACTCTCCAACAAGATACAGTTATATTCTCAAGATTTCAACACTAAACTACATTATAATCGGGTAGTAAAGTTTTTCAACAAGATACATTCAACAAGATATAACTGTATTTTTAAGAATTGAACACTAATCCACATCCGACTTGCATAGTAATGAAGATTAAAAAACAAGACCTAATTAAACTATGAGAGATTCAATCATATTAAAGCAGAGCATATTATTCCTTGAGACTCTGAGTCAACAGATTTACTTCTCTTCCAAATTTAGAGCAACAGAAATCACAATGGAAACAAGAGAAAGAATAAAGGGTTCGAATAACTGACCCGCACAAAGAGGATTACTACATATTCCAAACACAATGAGGATGATGCCCCAACTAAAGCATAGTTTGGGTAGCTCATCTAAAATCTGCTTCCATGAGTATATGCTTCCTTCTGGGGTAACCCAAACCAAATATGTGGTTTAAATATGCCTTCCCATCCTTCACGGTGGCAGCCGTCACCAGTCGATGAGTTGCACCTCTGGCAACCCCTATAACCTTAGCAGTCTCCCAATCATCAGTACTCTCTACCAATTTTGAAGGGTTGCTGGCCACAACCAGTTTGGTTGGTGATAATAAATCCAGGCCATCCCCAAACTTCAAAGAACCTTCAAGTACATTAACCAGCTTAACTTGCTCCTCCTCCTTGTCTTCTTCTTCTATCTTGATCTTGTATAAATTACCAGAGAAAGTATGAATCACTAGCAAGTATCCATTTGGATGATAAACAATTCCATTCAACTGAACCAATTGTTTGTACCATTCTTTTGGAGTAAAAAGTGGGCTCCTAATGATTTTCAATAGTTCCCCATTCACTCCTACTTTCCAAATTTTGCTTGCTTTAGCATCAGTAATGTAAGCATTTCCATCTTCATCAACTGCTACATCGTCTGCAAATGCTTTCTCATCATCTGCATCATCCAAGAACACAATAGAAAGTCAGGACTCAGACATCAAATCCAATGGAGGATTCGTGTACAAAAGAATTTCAGGGTCCAAGTTTATAACAGAGCCATCACTTCAATACTCATTACGAGGCAAAATTCTATTATCGACTTAACTTATTATGAATAGAGACATGAACTTCTTAGACTATATTAAGTCACATTTCACATGACTTAATATGATTTAAAGATCATGTCGCCCCTAGTCCATAAGAAAATTTTCACCAGTAAGAATTTTTTGTAAGTACAACTGCATTAGATTTCCGTCAGAACAAATTATTAATAAAATAAGATTGATTCAAAATGAAACCTTTTTAATTTAAATTCATTGTATTACGATATGTTACTACCATCCCAGCTCAAAGTTTATTATTGACTCCCGCATGTAAATTTTGCAGCTTTTTGCTTGTAGTTTATGCACAATCCACATACTTTTTTGAACTATGTGCCGAAATGCTTTGGAATGGCTTAATGGCCGGCAGCAGAGGAAAAGAACAGAAGAACAGATAACTGTGCAACTCGTGAAATTTTATAATGGAGTAAAAAAGATAAGTACCAAAGATTCCTATCAAGAAAAATACTAGAAGGAAGAGACGGAGATTCCAAGGAAAAAATAAATCACAGGGGCTCACAAGTTGGTACACTATTGGACCCGAGTTAACCAAACACAAGGAACTTGGAATACCAATTTTCAATAATTAAAGCCACAAAAGTTGCTGAACCTTTACTACCCTTCCCAGTGACCCAGTCAAAGTCATGTCGTATACTCATCAAATATCAACAAATCCAGACGTCCTTGAATCAACGCAAATTATTGTTTAATACTACTATTTACATAAGGAATGATTAGATCATAATTTTGGCATTTGAACCTTAGAAAAATTGTCACATAGATTTGTAATTTGACAAGTAATTTTTGATTTTATTATGAAGTATTTTGAGCTATTTATATACACTATAGATCCCAAAGACTTTACAAGAGAAACTTATATTTAAGTAATTTCAATTCGAGACCTCTCTCATGTCATTTCTCACCAAAATATGATAGGTTCTGAATTTGTTGGAGTTAATTTGGGTAAGAAGGGAGGCAAAATAACAATAGAACAGTTGATGCAGTAATGGCAAATGTGCAAAGAACAAAATGTAAGCAATTACAGTGGGTGCCAGATTTAAGATGCTAATTAATTAGGGAATCTGACAGAGAGAGCAGGGGACTTTAACAAGCTTAAAACATTGTAGTACCTGGGCCGCTGAGTTGAGTCAGAAACAGGCGTTTCCAGCTAATCCAATCATAGGCAGCCACAGCACTATATCGATTGCCAAAAACATCGGCGATAGCCACAAGCACCCGATTCCTAGTTCTATCAATTGTTAATCCAAGTGAGGCGTTGCCGGCCAAGTCAGGTTCCTTGACCACTTGAATCTCCTCTAAAACGGTAGTAGCCGGCGAATAATCCTCCGGTATCTGAACCTGTCCCATACCACCGGTGAAAAAGGAAACGATGAATCGACGGTTGCTGGCATCCCACTTAGTACACTCCCTCATCCATCCCTGACTGTAATACTCAAATACATGAGTTGATGGTTTAGCGGTCTCCAAACGGATGAGAACGCCGATTGGGATGGCAAATATGAGGAAGACTACGGCCCAAAATTTGGGAGAAGAACAACACGAGCAGCAAGCCATTGAAGGAGGAGGGAGGAGTTCAGTGAGTATTGATCTTAAAATTTTTGAAAACAGACCCGACTCGGAACTACTAATAGTTGGTGCCAAGGAGGGAGTAGTAGGTAGGGACGTTGATCCGTCGGTTTAAATAAATATTTTGCCCCCACCCGCATATAACTCAGTTGGTTTTGTGTTGTAAAATTGATAATAAGAATCAATCTTTAAGTCCTGATTGCGGCAGTATTGGAATTTCAATATCGCCAATATGGAATGGTTCCTTGTACGCACAAGGGTCTGACTTCCAGTCTACAGTATCGTTGAATTACCATAATTTATATCCTTTATCTGAACATCGAACATTCTAATAGAACCTCTAGACAAGGGATTTTGCCTTTTGATAATAAATAAATTTCTTTTTCATTTAACCCACGGAGTGCTAGGTTGATCGTCACTCATCCCTCGTCTTCTCTCCCGTGAGAGTGATTAATTCCTAAAATTTTCATGCAATCCCTATGGAAAAGAAAGTCTTCTGAATGGAGGAAATTTCCACCCCCTTCTGTTCCGCCTATCCCTTCACTCCCCAGGGATTCCGTACAGCTAGACAATCGCTCAGAAGGAAATCAATACGCAGGGAAAGTTTCTTCCGTGGGAATGGCAAGTCTCAGACAGGCTCATATTGGTTGGGTATGCTATTTTCATAGGCGACTTTCCAGAAGGCTCAAGGGCGTTAAGGGCTCTTCTTCTTCTCAGAAAGACCATATTCTTTTTTAGTCAGGTAGTACAGAAAGGAGAATTGGCCGGGTTTATGAGCTAAAACCATTTACAATTTTCTTAAATTATGAAGTTTTTATTTAAATTATTTTTTACCTCTGAATAATTTGTGAACAACTTATTGAGTTTATATAGTGAAATTTGATTGAAATAATTATGTCCAAATCATACGTTTTTATCGGAATAAAATCATTTTTATATTTATGATTTTCTTTTATATTCTTAATCTAAAGAATATGTGACTAGAATATGATTATTTTAGTTAAATTTCATTATAAAATATATTATTTGTCAAAATTAACTGCTGGAAAAATTATTTATGAGTATAGAAATTTACGGATAATTTGAGTAAAGTATAAATTATTGATAGATAATGATTTTCTCTTATGAGAAAAATTAATTTTTTAAAAAATATTTAAGACAATAATACTCCCTCTCCCGTCCTAAATCTTTGATCCCATTTTAATTTTCATGTGGATTAAGAAACTTAGATAGACTAATAAATTTTATTTTGATTTCTCTTTTACGCCTTTTCTAATATTAAATTAATTTAATTTTTTTCTTGAAACTTTCCAAATTGGATAGTGAATGTTTTATTATTATTTATTGGAAAATTAAAGATATTTAGTAGTTAAAATATATAAAGATGATAGACATAATAGAAAGTTTATCATTTATAAAAGGAATTAGACCATAATTTGAGACGGTTAAAAAATAGAAGTAAGATCAAAGATTTGGGACAGATGAAGTATTATAATAAAATGTAACACTAATACCCCAAATTATTCAAAAGAAAATGCACGGAATTTACTCATTCCTTTATTTTTCACGTATCTAATTATACTAAATCTCACGTTTTTTTACTAGTCACATTGTGAAAACAGTGTAACATTTAATAATTTTTTTTTCGTTATACAATCCCATGAAACAAATTTCAACATCTCTTACTCTTTTAACCTAAAAACTTGTAAAAATAATAGTGGGGAAGGAAAAGAGTTTGAAGGACATTCTAGTACACACAATAAAAAAATTAAATTTCGTATTTCTTTAAACGATATAAGTCTAAAATATGACAATTAACGAAAAATAAAAGATATTTATCTTAAATCTCTTTTTCATTTAAAACTGATCCCAAAATAGTAGAGTGTTTAATATCGTTACTTGCAGTGTCAATATTTTCAAAATAACAAAAAATTCTTACTACCATGAAATAATATTTTAAATTACATAAAAAATTAATCAAATTAAGCACGAGGCGTATAGATGAATAATATAAATCTTATAAAATAGGAACAACCTCTTCAGAAGTTAAACTCTCGATATTGTAATTAAGAGACTATAACTCTTATCACTCATGCAATAGACGGGACACAGGATCTTCTGTACCACTTGTATCAAATTTCTTTTATAATATATTTTTTTTAGAATTTATATTTTATTTATTAAATTATAAAATATACTAAATTAGAAAGTGACACAGAGAGTAGAGGTTTAGTACATAAATTAAAAAAAAAAAAAAATTCTCATTGGCTAGCCCCAAACTTTTTAATAGTAGAATAAAAAGAATTTATTTTTGGTGGAGCCCGCTGGACCTATTGTAGCGAAACAAACGACGTCAAATAGCCAAAGCAGAAATTGTCAAATTCGGATTTCGGAGGGCTCAAAATCAATCTTGCCCAAAGCTATTTCTCTTTCACTCGACACGGTTGGCTTCGACCTTCCCAGCTCCTTCCAGCTCTCAGGTAAACTCCCTAAACCCTAACTTTCGATCCTCTTCCACCTTCTGCAATACTCATTCATTTGGTGGCGACGAGCTTTTGCGCCATCAATTCAATTATGGGACCAAATTTTGTATTTTACAAGATTTTGGTATAAGGGTTGGAACGATCAATCAGATCTGGATCTGTTGCTTTTCGATGTTTTTTTAGCTTTCAGTGTGAGAATATCATGTTAATTTCCTTTCAGGAAGCTTTAGAATCTGTGGTCGGAGTCTCAGATATTGGAAGACTATGCCTGAGTCCGAGTACAGATTCAATGATTTATTTGATACTGATAATATTTCTTTCATTGTGAATTACCTTCTTTTGTTTTGAATTGTATACATATATCTGGTTCTTAGAATGGGTGTTTTGGATGAATGGACAAAAAAAAGATGCTGTAATTTTTTTCATTCTTTCATAGAGTTATGGAGTTGATTCAATCAGGTTGGAAATTGGACTATTCATTTAAGATTGCTTTTACATTATTAAAAAAGAAGTTGCATTTTAATCTTGATAACTCAGGGTCTTATTGTTTTCTTGATCAATGATATTGCTGGTTATAGTATTAAGTATTCTATTTCTAGTGATGTATGTACCCTAGTCCTCCACCTTCCGGAATGGAGCCAGTATATAATTCAAGATGGCTCTTTTCAATACCTTCCCCTCTTGAATAAGGAGGATGTTGGTTTAAATAGACTTCCTGGCCAATGATTAGGGTTTCCTACTCATGCAAACACATCCAGAATCTACTGAAAACATGTTTTAAAACTTCAGAAAACCAATTTATACTTATAGCTGTGGATGTATTGTATTCTGCTGCAAAATGAGTTTAGTTTACCTTGACAAGTGCATACGAAATAATCTATTTTGAGTAGGTGTGGCATGTAGTTAGTTTGGAACAACTTAAAATAGTGTTGAACTAATGATAAGTTATGTTTGCTTGTCATTGGCAGAGATATTCTACTTCTGACTAGGATAAAATGGCTGGCCATAGGATTGCACATGCCACTTTGAAGGGCCCAAGTGTGATGAAGGAGTTAGTTATAGGATTTGCACTTGGCCTAGCTGCTGGTGGCTTATGGAAGATGCATCACTGGAATGAGCAGAGAAAAGTTCGATCATTCTATGACATGCTAGAAAAAGGTGAAATTAGTGTCATTGCTGCAGAGGAATAATTCTATGCTTTCTTATTCATTATTCACACCCCTTGCGGAGTGTTTGAACAGTCATGTTTTTGTTCATTGGCTCTTGAATCAAGCATGAGCATACTTATTTTGGTTTTTTAAAGAATAAGTTCATCGTACTGAATCTTTTGAAGAAATATTATCTAAATTCTATCAAAGCACTGAAGCTTTTGAAGGATTAGTCTCTAAATTGTTTAGTTAGAATCATTTACATGATGTTTCTGCAATATAGCTATACAAATTGGGTTGTGAATAAGGCTTATTACACCTTTTCTCTTGTTAATTCATCAGAGTGGCGGTTTTTTTCAATGTTTAGAATGTCACTAGTCTTGCTGGATATAAGTTTCTCTCTTAGCAATGGGATAGAAACTGCTTCTTTCATTCATGAGTTTGAGCAAATATTGCACCCCAATTCCTACATCATAAACCATTAGCCCTATCCTACCTCCAAACCAACTTCCCAACTGACTTCCAATAAGAAATCCAACCCACCTAAGTTTGCTTTCTCCAATGATCCCTCCTACATAAGCACCAAAAAGTGTTCCACTACTTCTCACCATTCCTTCTGCTAGACTTCCTCCTGCATAAAGGGTTTCAAACAAGTCCCATGCCGAAGATATTACAGGTCCTGTTATGTGCTTTGCTTGTAGTGATGCCTGCCTTGCAGTGGCATCCCCAACTTCGCGTGCCAACTTCATAGCTTCGTTAAAACTCTGCCCTTGCAACATGTTCTCAGCCAATGCTCTTTCGGTTGCCTCAATTCTTACCTTATGTACATGAACAGCTCTAATATAGTACAAATACAGCTTCACAATCTCCTTGAGGATACATGCCATGGTTCCATAACTCATATCAAAGCAATTCAAGAATGTAAATCTCTCCTTTGCTGTACTGGTAAAAGACTCTTTACCTACTAGTTCGCGACATTTTTCAGCTGCAAAAGGAGATACTTAAGCTATAGAGTTTACCCAATTCTAGATGATATCCACAAAGAACTAAAAGCTTTTCAATTAATTGTATCAAAATCAAGAGAATTAATTAGAGTTGATTTCAGATTTCAGAGTTAAGAATTGAAAGTGCCACTTCCTGTAAATACCTGTGAAACTTAATATGACTATGACACTTAGCAAAACCAGCTGCATCTTCATTTTGCAAGACTATCTTTCTTTTTGTCTCTAAAACTGATAGGTATTGGATGATTAGATTGGGGTGGTTCTTTGCAAGCTGAAGAAAAACTTGCAATAATTACTGGGTATAAAACATGAAGTAGGATAAAAAAAAAAAAAGAAAACCAAGTAGGCAAAGAATCTGATCCCATGCCCATGAGTAAGGAATGAGGAGATAGGTTGCAATGTTGAAATTGAGAAGCAAGGCAAAGCATTGATTCAAATTGAGCAATACATGGTTTACAGAGAATATTTCCTCCTGTTAGCTCATCATATTGATCACACTGTTTATAAGTTTACTTTTCTTTATCTATATCTTAACGGGACTTAACTTATCGACTTGAACAACTTTACAAATAAAAGATATAAGCTTAAGTTCAAAATATTACTTTATGGCCGAATCAGGACCTATGGAATAGTCTGTGGATCACATGTTGGGTCGGACCTGGCGAGTCAAGAATCCCGCATTGAAAAGTAAGATAAGAGTTTAGAAAACGTATAAAGAAGTAAATAAGCATATGAATTTATCTCCATCTCTGATCTGTAAGGTTAGTCTTACAAGTCCACAAACGTCCAGTGTTCATCATACCCCATCTGAAAATTGTTTTATTGAGCTAGAGACTTATCTTTCCTTAATAACCTTCCTTCTTCCATCTCCCGCTTCAATAAAGTCTCAGTTGATTCTGAACTGTAAAGTTGGTATAGAAATTTCAACTTCTCTAATATAGAGATAGTTCCTTATACGCACTAGGACCTAGTAGCTTGACTGTATGGTTACGGCAGGTCCAAGTTGAACCTTATAGCTAAGGTCTCACATTAATGTGAAATCGATCTTTCTTTTATGTTGTGTTAAAAAACAACTATGGTTGAGGTTGGTGAAAGAACACTTGTGGGCTGATAGCTGCACTTTTGGCTCATTCTAAAAGAGTTCAAATCCTTATGAAACAAGCACTTTTAACTCATTTATAGAGATTTTTCAAAAGCCAAAAATATCACAGTTTATTATGATATTTAGTAGTTCAAATCCCATCAGAACCTCAAAAACGGTCTTCAAAATATCAATAATTTTTCTGATGCCTAATTTAATACTTCAATTTCACAGCAGTGATAATATTAGCATGATGAGATATTATCAACATATTTTCTTTTCTTTTTCTTTTTCTGATTATTTATTCCCTATGAAAAACAACCGACAAAAAAAAATACTTTCTTTGTCCCATAAAAATGGTCCTATTTATAATAGGAGGCATATAGAAAAACGGTGTATTTCAAGGATGACGATATGCAGGACTGTATACAATTCCAAATTTACAAATAAAATAGCAAATAAATAAATAATCACCTATTACCGATAAAGAGTGATCACCCATTACTCATTGAAAAAAATTAGGGACTTATATGTAAAATTTTAAAATTTTCAAAATTTTATAGTCTTGAATTCAAGTAACCTTATATTAGTAGTGAAATTGGGAAATCTCGAAGCCAGATAAAAACTAAAAGGAACTAAAAAAGATATTTTTTCCGACGATATCTATGACGTGGGAGTTTGTGATAGGCAGATAAAGCGATAAGAAATGGGTGTTCAACATTTCTTCATCCTTTGCAGTTATATAGATTAGCCCCCTTCTGCTAAACAATCTCCAAGCCCCAGCATTCCCAGATTTAGCATACTTTATCAAAGAACAACAAGTAGAGAAAACAAGAGAGAGAGGAAGAGTTTAATTTACTAACCATGGCAGCAACCACAATAGCCGGCGTTAGCCTTTCGACACCAAAACTCATGGCCGCCGCGAAGGCATCAGAATCGCCAAAAGTCATGAAATTCTCCTGCCTTAACAAGCCATGGAAGAGATCCAATGATATTTTTCCAGCAGGAAGGAGGATGTATTTGGTCCGTCCGATTGCAGCAGCACCAGATCAGTTGTCAGATAAGGTTGCGGAGAGCGTGAAACAAGCTGAGGAAACATGTGCCGATGATCCAGTCGGCGGAGAATGCGCAGCGGCATGGGATGAAGTGGAGGAGCTTAGCGCTGCCGCTAGCCATGCTAGGGACAGGAAGAAAGAAACTGATGTGCTAGAGAATTATTGCAAGGATAATCCTGAGGTTGATGAGTGCCGCACCTACGATAACTGATTTCATTATCTTGTTTTATCTTTATTAATATTGTTATTTATTATTACTTGAAGGATATGTGTTTTTAGCTTTGGCCAAACATTATAATTTGATAAGATGTTTTGTTGATAATTTATGCACAACTTTATTGCGAAAGTGATTAATTATCTTTTATCTCGTCTCCTTTGAAAAGATAAAAACCAAATACAAATACTTTGCTTGGGTAAATTAATGTTGTTGGATCTTGTTCGAGGTTGTATTTGTATTTATCTTAGGAATATAATGAATTTTAGCGGCTAAAGATAGTTTTATATTTGCACTTGTGATATTTATACTCTTAATAAATATATTTATGACAAAAGATAATACATTTTATTTAAAAGTTAGCGGACCTGGACCTCTAATCCTCTTGACCCAGGAAATATCGAGAATAGCTATAGCAGATCTATTTAAAGATCGAACCCCTATAGAAGTAGAGATAGTTTTCATTATCTAGTTCTATTCTATATTGAAAACGAGCAATAGCATTTTCAAATCTATTTAGAGATCGAAACCCTATTGAAGTAGAAATAGAGGCAAAGACAGTTTCTACTATCCAATTCTATTCTATATCGAAAACGAGTAGTTGATCTTGACCAAAATGCTGATTGAATCCCCTGAATAATTCCCGATGCATGGAGCAAAATGCTAACTGAAGGCCCCTGAATCGAAACCTATTGAACGGGAATTAGTAGTAGTGCTGCTTGCTATAAATATCTTCGCAACAAAGTAGCGGTGGTATGGTAAAAGGAACCTCAATGCCCTCCATAGCAAAAAACAATGGGAAACGAGTCTCTCATGGTAAAAATTTCGGTATCCAGGGACAAAAAACACTCCAAGATTATGTCTCCTCTCAGCTATCACAGTACATTACAAATGCCCTTTTTTATATATAAGATCGGGTTCGAACCCAAACATTTAATCTGAACTATCATATATCTTAGAAATGAATAACAAGGCATGGGGTTCATTGTTATATGGAATCATACATCCAAACAGCAACATTAGAACCTTCTAATTACCAGGCAAATCACTAGCTCCATTCCATTCAGTAGCATATGCCCAAATCAGACAAACAGATAGAATCAACTCAATCCATGTTCAAGAAAAGAAAACATCAAGAAACACATAAATCATATGTATTTAACAACCAACAATGGGAAATCATTCAAATCCCTACAGAATAAAGATGAAAGGAAAATCATCAAACACCTAAGAACCTAAGAGACACTGCTTTGACATATGGTTCTAAATTCAATCAAATTAAGTCCAGTGAGCTCACAGGAGTAAAATGAAATTAACCATTTTAGTACTGAAACATATTGGTTGCAGAAGCAGTGATTGGTTGTATGGGACATGGTAGCTGCCATGGCTCCATCAATGTATCTGGAATCTCTGGGATATCCACAGCAAGCCCATTAGCCACGGCCACAATTTCAATGACTGAATTCAGTGACCTCAATCGATCAGTCAGTTCAGCAGCTTGAGCCCTTAAAACATTATTCTCAGAAGCAACGGTAAGGTACATTTGGGAGGTGGCATCAATCTTCTCTGCATATAAACTATTCTCGTTCTTCAATTGATTCGCTTGATTGAGAAGTTCGTCCACGTGCTGCTGCTTCCTCATCCGAGACCTCCTGGCGGATTCCCTGTTTGATATCATTCTCTTGCGTTTCTTCTCATCGAACATGGCATATCGTGGGTCCCCTTCGGACCCTGAACTTGCTGGCTGTTGCCGTGATGCCATTCTCAGATGTTCTATAGATTAGATTGGATGTACTTTCCGCGGTTGATGAGAGCAGAAGGAAGGTGTCACGAGTTGATTTAACTCAAATTTGGGGATCTGACTGAATAATCTAGGGTTTCTAAAAATCGCAGGATGGGATCTAAATCTAAGCTTCAATTGAAAGACTAGTTCATGAAAAGACGTAGAACCAGTAGAGGAAGACTACTGAGAATGAATGAAGGATGCGGATCCGACGCATTAGGACAGCTAATGTCATGAAATTTTACACACAAAGAAGCTTGAACACATAGGAAATTCTTCGTAGAATACCTAATTCAGGGTTTTTCCCTTTTGCAATTAATTGTTAAAATGTCGAAGAACAACCGATTTAGCAGATCTGCAAATCACAAAAAGAAACAAAAACAAAAGCACGATTAATCAACCATTCATTCAAAATCCCAGCAACAACATTCAAAATTCAAAACAAAACCAAACGAATCGGAAATCATAATCAAAACAACCTAAACCCTAAACTACGAAAAATAATAAAAACAGAAAGGAAAAAACAGAAAAACACAAAAGGAGAAAAATGCCGAAGAAACAAAGAGAAGAAAAAGGAAACTGAAATACATACCTGTAGACAGACGCCAATTACGAAGCTTTGAACGAAGAGAAGAACCAGGGAAGGTTTACAAGGGATTAGAATGGGGGTATTTATAGGAGGGGATAGAGAGGGTTTGGTGGCTGTTCTCACCCAAATGAAGGTACCAAGATAAGAATATTCTATTGTCAATGGGAGGGGAGTAATAGCTGGCGTGCGCTATGACGCCAGCAAAGCACTTTAAGCCCATTGGTGGCCTTCGCGGTTTTTCAGCTAAGCAATCCGTGGGACGGTGATTTCCACCCCCTTTCCTTTCTCTGGATTTCCACCGTCTAGATATTTTCTTTCTTTTTAATTTTATTTCAATTTTATGAATTTTCAAATTAACTTTTTAACCTTTTTTTTTTTAATATTAACTTTTTAACCTATATATATATATGTTAGAATTGTCAAAAGGAGGGTTTTTTTTTTATTTTATTTAGTTGCTATATTTTTTATATTACGATATTTAAGAGATTTTTTTTCTTGTGTAGACTATAATGTTTTTTAAATTAACTTTTTATTATTATTTCTACGAATTTTTATATGAGAAGAGTTAAAAGATATTTGAATTTATTTTTAATGAGATGGTATAATAAGAAAATGTTAATTAGTCTTGTATTGTTTATATAATGTAACAAGTAAAAAAAATAGTGAATTAGTATTTTAGAGAAGTTACTGTCTTCGTTTTTATATTATAAGGAACTTTGAACGTTCATATATATTAAGAAAATTTGAAATCAATGTATTTTTTAGATTAAATATCTATAATTGGAAATTAAAAAGTTTGTGGGAAAAAAGTGAAATAATAGTTTAGATTAGCGACATCGTATAGTAAAAAATAATGTGATAGGTTTAAAAGTTAACTATAACATATTTTGATTAAGGTGATGGACGGTGATTAGGTATTGGGAGTTTAAGTTAACAGGTTATTGGAAAAAAATATATATTTAAAAAAAGAAAAGTTCCTTATAATGTGAAATGCCTAATATAGCAATAATTACTTATAATATGAGATGGAGATAATATTTTTTTAAATATAGTTATTGTTAAATTATATTTTAGAATTATTTTGATACTTCCAAAATAATTCAATAATGAAGAGAAATAAAAACAAAAAACTGAAGAGTATAATGTATTACTACATTCCTTTTATATTTTAATGTAATTTACTATTTCACAACGATTATGAAAATCTAAAATCGATATGTTACTAATTAAGGAATTTTTTAGATGTAATTAAGGAATTTTTAGATTAAAATATATATTTGCATATTTGTTAGGAAATATATTTATAAAAACTAATCAATCAACTTTGCATTAAACTATTAAGTTTATATTATTTTTATGAAATAAAAATGGCACATGAGATTTAGGTTAGGAAGAATAAACTAATTAGTTAATAACTTTTTAGATGAAAATATATCTTTGCATTTTTTGTAGGAAATATATATCTATATTTATATGATATATATTTATATGATATAAACATAATCAATTAATTTATAATTTTTTATGATGTAAGTAAGGAACTTTCACATGAAAATATATATTTGCATATATATATATATATATATGTAATTATGAATTTTTTAGATGAAAATATATCTTTGCATGTTTTTTTTAGAAAATATTATTGCATACCTTTGTTTGTGACATAATAAATATAATATTTTTTTCAACTATATAAAAATAATCAAATAAACTTGATTACTTATTTTGTTTGGTTAGAGTCTCTATTTCTTTAACCATATCATTATCACAGAAAAGTTGCTTATATTTTTTAGTATACTGCAACTTAAATAATTAATCTAAATATTAATTTAGGAGAATTTCCTTTGTAATTTTGTATGATCTACCCTTTGGATTAAGGTATTTTGTTGTGGGAAATGTTTAAGAGATCAATATTAAACTAAATATGGTGGCTCAATAAGGGACAAAATTAAGAAATACGAAAAAAGTATACTTGACAACTTTTACTGACAGAAGGTATTTCACGCAAAAAAAAACCATTATATTCTTATTGAGTAACTAAAATTTGCTCAATGTCGATCCGTTTATCACTTTGTTGATTTACTTGAAATGACAGTTGGTTTGGTTATAAAAGCGAAGTGTATTTTGCAACTAAACTCTGGGGACCTTGTTATAATTATAGTTAAAGTTAACTATAAAATTTAGGTTAATTCCAAATCAGTCTTTGAAAGTATACACTTGTATCAATTGAGTCATTTAACTTTGAGTTATATCTAAAAAATATCTACTTTGTCTCAAAAAGGTCCTTCCATCGACAACTGCCTTGTTGACTACTTTGAATGGGTTAAAAAAGACCAATAAACACATACACAAACTTAAATGGCTAAAACATAAATAAAAAAAGTAGAGTCTTCTTTCCCAACTTTGTTTCTCTGCCAACCCCATTTCCCCTCTCTCAAACCTTCAAATATATTCATAATCACAATCATCACAAAACAATGTAAGAGAGGACCGGAGCAGGAATGGAGATAGATCTTATGAAATTGCCACCATTATTGAACCGAAAGAGCAGATATCAGTGAGAGGGAGCTACCAGAATTCTGCTATTTCAAAGAAAAAGAAAGAGAGAAAGTGGTGGTTATGTTTTATTTACTTGGTTCCAGGAGATCTGGAAAAGAAAACTTTACCTTTTTCTTATTTATTTTCAGCCCTCCAAATTTGTGTATGTGTTTATTGGTCATTTTTAACTCATCTAAAGTAGTTAACCAGTAACTCAACGACGAAAGAACATTTTTTAGACAAATCAGATATTTTCAAGGATTTTTTAGACACAACTTAAAGTTAAAGGACTCAATTGACACAAGTTTATACTTTCAGGGACTGATTTGAAATTAACCCCTAAAATTTTCTCTCCTAGCCAGTTCTAGGACAAAATAAAAAAGAAAAAACTTTTCTGCCGGTGACCAAAAGCCCCGCAATCTGGTTCTATTCAGTCCTCCCGGAGCTGAATTCAGGCGTTGTTTCTGAAGCGCGAATCCGACAATCAAAGCTGTAGAGAAGACACAAGGAAATCAGAATGGGGGTAGACGACCAGCCGTTGGACGATAAGGCAAAGAGAATGAGAGATCTACTATCCAGCTTCTACTCTCAGGATCCTTCATCCACTTCAATGGCCGCCAACAATCCTTCTTCTAGATTCGCCACGTTGGACACCATCAACACTCCTTCCTTCGACGCCGATCAATACATGAATCTTCTTGTATGCCTCGAATTTATTAACTCTCTTATGGGTTTCTCCGTTCCTCATCAAATTCCAGATCATATAGTTCTACAAGCTCAGTCTCGTTGTATTTTAAGTAGTATTGGTTTAGCTTATTATCATCAGTTTACTGGTTCTCCACTGACATAGACTCTATATATACTTCTGATGCATTAAGCTGCAATTCAAAGATCAGAAAAATTCTGCACTAACGGTTCAGTATTGAAATCACTCAATCTTAAGAAATTTAAACTACTCATCGGTGTGGAACACTATTATTGCGGAAAGACAATAAAATCTTGAATGAAATCGTGGAAGTTGCATTTCTTCTGAAAATAACATGTTATCCTGCAAAGAAGAATTGGCTGAAATATTTTTCTCACGGTCTTGTGGACAGTCAGAGTTCCTAAACTTAGAGTGCAGTCTTGCATTTATCTATGGTTGGTCAGATTGTGATCCAGGTTAACATTACCCATGATGTATGGCTAGGGGCTGAGTTTACTTCCAATCCTTTGTCTAGTTTAACAGCTGATCTAAACGTTCAAAGGAAAAGTTTTATGTTTCAATCTACAGAATCATTTGGTGTTTCAGATGAAGAATTTCTCCTGATACACAATGCCTCAATTGGTTTTGTTTATTTTTAGTGTCACTTGGTTAGAGAATTGTTGGTTAGAAAATCTCCTTTTGAGGTTAATTTGATAATGTGAAGTAAAATTTAGAAGAAAATGTAGTGGTGCTGATGCAACGACTACAAACAATCCATCACCTAATACGTTATTTTGTTTACACGTATTTAAGGTTACACATTCATTTGTATTTTCAATACTGTAGGTTCAAAAATCGAATTTGGAGGGACTGCTCCAAAAGCATGTTGAAATGGCTGCTGAGATAAAGAATCTTGATACTGACTTGCAAATGTTAGTATATGAAAATTACAACAAGTTCATTAGTGCTACGGATACTATAAAAAGGTAACACCTTGTCTATTGTTGCTAATTTGTTGTCCATTATTATAAATAATAAACAGATCTTGTACTGAAAAACTCATTATTAGATTAAGAGAGGTGAAAAAACGCTAATCAATCTTACTCTGTAACTGGTGCATCTGTTTTTCTGTTTAATGCATGTACTCAGTCTTCTGCTCTTTCTTCTCTATCCTATTGTCATGCCTTGTTTTCTTTGGTTTTTATGTAAGCTCAGAATGAACAATAATATTGTTGGCATGGAGACAAATATGGAACAACTTCTTGAAAAGGTATTTGGTATACTTTCTTCTCTCTACCCTAGTGATGGTGGTTCATATTATAAGAGTAAGTGAAAAACTAAAGGGAGAAAATCTATTACAAAATGTTGCAGATAATGTCTGTGCAATCTAGAAGTGATGGGGTCAATACCTCACTTCTCGAAAAGAGAGAGCACATCGAGAAACTGCATCGCACACGGAATCTTCTGCGCAAAGTTCAGGTATTAAAAAACCCTCCATTAGGCTCCATCACCTTTCAATGAGACCTTGATTATACTAGACATGAACTGCCATGATGACAGAGGAAAATTAGTTTGATGCATAAGCCACTATCTTCCACTGGCGTGTTTTATTGCAACAGTATGTAAAGGCCAAATATTACCAGGGGCAAAGGTTAAATTAAAGGATGGGAAATGAAATTCATCATTTTCTTGCTTATATTTGTGTGTTACCAAAATTATATGTTGCTCGTTATTATTGGTATTTCATTATTTATGTAATTTTACATGTATAAAGTTATAGGCTTTACTTGGATTGGATGTTCATTTTCATTTCTAGTTTGAGAAAAGTTTATGTGATGTGAAAGATGAGGTTGAACCTCCCTTTACATTCTTTGAGAGATATGGTCATGTGTGACTCACACAGTTAACTATCTTTTGAAAGAGCAGTTCATATATGATTTACCCACTAGACTATGGAAATGTATCAAATCGGAAGCTTATGCGGATGCAGTGAAGTTCTATATTGGAGCTATGCCTATATTTAAGGTATTTACTCTGAATCTGGGTTGAGGTAACTTGTTTATTTTGGGCCTGGTTCTTTACACATCAGTTTCTCTACTTTCCGAAAAAACAACCTTTTCATATTCTCTATGTACACTAGGTATATGGGGATTCATCATTCCTCGACTGTAAGCGATCATCAGAGGAAGCAGTGGCTATCATTACAAAAAACTTGCAGGTATGCCATCTTTTTTTATTTGGTTAAGATGACCATCCGTGCGAGTTCCCTATTGAGGAATGACTTATCTGTCATACCTTCAAACAAGAGTACAAGATTGTCAAGCCCAAAGTCGTTTTTGATTTAAAATGGTGCAATCTAAACATTAGAGACATTTTGGTTAAGCCCTTTATCACTTCATAAGATGATTTGTTATGTGCTGTTGACATTTTAACTCAGAGAATGAAATTGACTATCATCATGTAACTGAGAAGCTAGTATCATGGTCCTGAAAAATAGTGGTATTTCTAGGACTTATCTGAGAATTATGCATAAAGTATTCAGACGAAAGCTACATGATGTCTTTGATTAACCTTTTTCTTGAGGTGAATATGAAAAGTGCTGTGAAGCTAATAATGCTTTAAGATAGGTCTATTCCTTTTATTTGTCTGAGCAAATGATTGCTGGGGGGCGAGTAATGTCGTCTTTCACTGTCCATTGGTTTCAGGGCAAGGTATTCTCTGATTCTGAATCCATACAAGCAAGAGCTGAGGCTGTGATGCTTCTTAAGCAGTTGAATTTCCCGGTGTGTATATCATCATCTTCTGCATCCCATTCATACGAGCATATCTCAGTGTTGCATATTTTTCCACATAGAGTTTCAGCTAGTCTAGTAGTATGTGGCTCATTCTTTTTTTTTTTGGTTTCAGTATTTACAATTACTGAGTCGGATATTTATCACTTGAGAACATGCAGATTGTGGATGGGAATAGAAATCTGTGATGATGACTTATATAGTTTAATGTTCTAAGTTCTTGAGGAAGACTCATCCTCTTTCTTGTATTTCTTCTTTTCATTGTCTTCTTCATCCTAGTTGTAAGATCATATCTCAATGTTGGCAGGTGGAGAATTTGAAGGTGAAACTATTTGAGAAATTAGAGCAATTTCTTGTGGACCTTCATCTTGAATCTAAGGAAATAACCCCTGTTTCAGCAGATCTTCATGAAACTTCTAATCATGGGAATAATCCAGATCATGCTTCAGCTGCAGCTCATGAAGTAAGTAAAAGTGAAAAAAGTGGCATTAGTTTCTGAAATTGTTATAATCATTGTTTCCATAGGATCCAGATTCAAACATGCAACTTTAAAGGATGAACTAGTTCCCAAGTTATTCAATTGAATCAAAATCCTATTCATGCTTGTTTATTTCCACCCAACTAAGCAGAATAACCAGAATTGTTTTCTGGATAATCTGTAAAAGCAAATACTTAACAGTTCTCTATGATGTTCTGTGGTCCAAGTTTGTTTAACATTTTTTTCCCATATAGTTTAAATTTCATCAGAACTGTTTCATAATATTACAGGCTTCTATTCGTGAATTTGCGGAAGCTATTCGTGCTTATCGAGTTATATTCCCCGATTCAGAAGAGCAACTCTTTGGACTTGCAAGAAACCTAGTAACAAAGTAGGGATATTCTTTTGATCACTATCTTAATTACCAGTCAGTACTTGCTCATTTAGGGTCATCTTGATTTGATGATTCTTCCTTTTTCCTACCTTCCTCATCTTTAGCCACTTTGAAGCTGTTCATCGACATATTAAGAAGAAACTCCATTCTGCAGATCTTTCAGCTATGCTTCGTAAGTATAATAACCAACCATTGGCTATTCTTATAAGAAAATCAAATGGTTCACTGTTTATTGACTTGTTGATTCTGAAACCATCGGGAAGCTCTGTTGTTTTGAATTTTATTAATATAAACTTGCCATTCAAGTGTTGCTGGCAATCTCTTATTGTTTTTCCCAAGGTTTATTTCATGATTATTGTAGCCCTTTCTCCTTCTTCGATGAGTCTTGCTGTCTCAGTTTTGAATGAATGAGCTCCTTAGGTATCTGATCACCTATATTTATGCAGGAGTTATTTGGTCTGATGTGCTTACGATGGATGAAGTGTTACCTGAGGCTGCCCTTTCTGATTTTTCTTTTCAGGTATCCTCAGGCTCCATTTTTCCAAATTGAATGTCTATATCTCTCTTTTGGATTGTTCCAAAATGAATGTCCACGTTCCTAAAATAAACATATTTATTCATAAACTTCCAAAACTGACCTCCTTTATCTTGTGGAGATTAGTTTGCTAAGACATGAGTTCCACTGTAATCTCCTTAATATTAAGGGTAGGATGGTGACTTGTACATGGTCAAATGCTCTCCTGAAATCTTTGTGCTGAGTCATATATGAATGTGGAATTTGAGGAGGGAGTAATTCTATTAAGTTCAATTTGACTAGTAGTCATAATGTATGTTTATCTTTTGTGAGCTACAGTAATTGTTTGGATCTGTACTTTACGCTGATATGCATATATTTTTAGGCTGCTCGGGATGTTGTGAAGTTATATGTTGCTAGCTCACTTGATTGTCTTCTAACGGACATTTCAGGTCAGTCTCCCCCCTCCTTGACTATTTCTTTAAGAAAGAGCTTCTTTTAGACTTCTTGCAATTTTCAAGATGCACTTGTATGTATAGGTAAAGAAGAGATCTTCTGTGGTGAATGGACTTGATAAGCATTTGACGAAGGATAATTAGTTTATGTGCTTTTACTAATGCTAGAAAAAAGATTATATTTAATGGACATTTTATAGCCAATCATACAGCAGCTTCATCTGATATACTTATTTATGTTGCAGTATATTTGATTTGCTTCCTTCTTTCTTGTAGATGCTCTTACAAGAGTCCAGGATAGTCAAAAGGAGGGCTTAGAAGAAGAATATTCTTTGCAATCTGTCTTTGAGGCAAGCAAGAAAGCAGTAATCCAAGGCAGTATGGATGCCTTACTGGTATGAGCATCCTGCATGCAGCAATTTTCCTATCTCTACTAAAGTGTCCTATACTTCTATTCATTTCAACTTCTATGCACTATCCCCAAGTCTGATGATTTTTACACCTTTGCAATGCACCGGTTCCATGCTTTCTTGCTTCTGAAAAAGCATTCATTAATGCTATGGCTTATTGGTTCTCTAAGCTTGCAGAGTAGAATTCTTCATTTTGATTTGTCTGTTTTTGCTTTCATCTCTCACTACAGAGGAATTCACTTATCATGGCGAGGAAGAACAAACAAGATCATCCATAGTTGTGACTTCATTACTTCTTGCACTGCTTTTGCAGGATTTCCGTCAACTTCTTGAAGAAAAACTAGAACTACTATTGAAGTTGAGAGATTTTATTATTGACTGGGTACAAGAAGGATTTCAAGAATTCTTCAGAAAGCTCAAGAACCATTTCCTCTTGCTTTCGGGAAAGAGTACGTCAGGTAGCCAAGATTTGACTCTGCCTGAGGGAATTCAAAGTGAAAAAGTCCTTCCTGGACTTGTTCTTATGCTAGCTCAACTATCTATTTTCATTGAGCAAAGTGCCATCCCAAGAATTACCGAGGCAAGTGAACATTTCTGACCTACAATGTAATCCTTTTTGGCTTAAAGTGTAGACTTAGCATGCAGCTGTCTCAGGGGGGCTTCTAAGAACTCCCATTTAAAATTCTCAGGAAATAGCTTCTTCCTTTTCTGGTGGTGGGGCCCGTGGGTATGAATATGGTCCTGCTTTCATCCCTGCAGAAATTTGTCGTACATTCCGGTCAGCTGGTGAACAGTTCTTGCACCTGGTACGGAATTTCTGATATTGTTATTGTTTTGCATATTACCTGCTTTCTGTGTTTCGGTATCCTAAATCCTTATTGCCATCGCCCTTTTGCCAAATATCTCCTGTTGCATCTCAAATCATTAGTACGTGTTAGATTCACTTAACTTCTGGACATGCTTGACTTGTCAACTTGAAGGTGGCCAGAATATCATGTCAGTAGTTTGGTCATATTAACTGGAGCAGAATAATCACTCTATAATCCTTCAACATGATAAGAGAAATCATTGTCTTGTTCAGCAAATTCTCCTAACTAGAATTCTTGCTTTTTACATGTGGATTTTATTTTTCCATGGCCATTTACCACCCTTTTTATTAGACTTCATCTTGCCTTGAATTTTTGAAATCTCAAAAGCATATTAAAAATTGCTGTTGAAATTCTGTAATTTTCTTACCCTGTCAGTACATCAATACAAGAACTCAAAAGATATCAGTTCTTCTGAAAAAAAGGTTCACTACTCCAAATTGGGTGAAGGTGAGTTCCTTATCAAGAACTCAATTAAGATTTATTATCTTTATAACTTGGCTAGTACTTGATCTTCCCATTGCTTTTCTGTGAAATAGCACAAGGAGCCCAGAGAGGTTCACATGTTTGTTGATCTACTGCTTCAAGAGGTAATCTATTTTCTTTTTCTCAGCCCCCTGTTTTTCTTTCTCACACAGTCTCACTGTTTCTTAAGTTTAAATCTTTTTAGTATTCAAAGGGGGTGCATAGAGTTGGACAGTCTATAAAACTATCATGTTATGTTATTATGCATCTCATACCTTGGGAAATGTGGAGGTGTGCTGAAGAATAAATTAGAAAACAGTGAAGTCTTCTTTTTTTTGGTAATATAAAAGTAGTGAAGTCTAAAGGTGTACTTTATGTGCACTTAGATTGCATTAGTATCGTGGATGAGAAACTTAACTTTATTTATTGATCTCTGCCAGTTGAAAGCTATAAGAAATGAAGGAAAACAGATTCTACCTCAGGAACTTAACCGTAAACATCGCCGCACTGACAGCAATGGTAGCACTGCTTCTTCTCGCAGCAATCAATTAAGAGATGACAGACTGGGCCGCTCGAATACCCAAAAAGCAAGAAGCCAGCTTCTGGAGACCCATCTAGCTAAATTGTTCAAGCAAAAGATGGAGATTTTTACGAAAACTGAGCACACACAGGTTGGTCATTACTCACTAGTGTTTTCTAGTCCTGTGCTGTGCTTTCAAACCAGCTGAGGTGATATTATCAAACTGCAGGAGTCAGTCTTAAATACAATAGTGAAACTTTGCTTGAAGAGTTTGCAAGAGTTTGTCCGTCTCCAGACATTCAATAGGAGAGGGTTTCAACAGATTCAATTGGATATGGAGTTCCTAAGAAGTACTCTGAAAGATGCTGCCGAAGATGAGGCTGCTGTTGATTTCTTGCTCGATGAGGTAAGAACAACCACGTTTTGTGATTTCTGTAAGCCGTCAACCTATCTAGATGAAAGGTTTATTTTTGAAGAGTTACTTACTTTACTACATATGGAGCGCGGAAAAATTACTTTCAATTGGTACGTAAACTACCAGAAGATCGAAATGACTAACTAGCTTCCCTTATTGAGCAGGTTATTGTTGCTGCTGCAGAACGTTGTCTTGATCCAATTCCTCTTGATCAGCCTATCTTGGACAAACTTATACAGGCTAAATTGGCAAAGACTTCTGATCAGAACCCAAATTCATAGTAAATTGAAGTGGGTTGTTTCAATTAAGTCACTATATCTCCCATACACTTGGAACCAGAAAAACCGCGACTATCTTTGGATCGTATTTTTGGAGGCAATCAGACTTAGGGATGTATATTAGAAGAAAAGAAGAGGTAGATTTTTTCTTCTCTCCAATGGTGGTTTTGCAGTATCGCAGCAATGGGAATTATGTATCTTCATCTTCTCTGCTAGTGATTACTTATCCAGATAGATTGTTGTCTTGAAAGATGCCTTTGGGCTAAATGTACTTGTTTGGATTAATGCACTTTGGATTGAACGCATTGCCATTATTTCTTTCTTTTGCTGGTCACTCCTTGTATAGACATTTTTTTTTTAAAATTATGTATAATGTTTTTAAGGAAATACAAAAACGTAATTTGTTATGCTCCGAAAACGTAAAAGAAAAATTGCCTATTTGGTCCCAAAAGTAACGGACATAATTTGTTATGCTCCGAAAACTTTTTTTTCCATAAGCAAATAAGGTTTAAACGTACCGTTAAAACGTAAAAAGTGATCATGTCAATTACGTGATTTATTTTTATTTAGTTTTAAAAAGCAACACTTTAATTGCAAACAATTCATTTCTTATCATTATAGTTTTTAAACAATGTACGAAATATTAATAAGGTACAATAATTATAATTCGTTTCACTTCCTATTAAAAAAATAAGTAGACTTACAGATATGCAATCTCTTTACGGCTTTGGAGATCTGCTTTATTTTTAACATATTAGAACAATTTGTGTTTTTCAATCGAATTCTTCGAGAAAAAAAAGAAAATATATAATGACTGGGAATAAAGTTTTAAGACAAAATGTGTTGTGACGGATAATATGATTGGACTCTGTTGACTTATTATAAATTGTTCGAGGGTAATAATATATAAGAAAATAAAAGTTTTTGAACTATAACGTATCCCGCCTATATCTTATGGGACTAAATAAGCAATTTTCATTTTCTTAAATATAATATATATATTATAAAAAAGAAATGCAGTAATTGGTTCAATTCGATAGCACGTGCGAGGGGCACATATGACCATTCCAGCGTACGTGCGGTGTGTCCCCTATTGCTATATCTTCCCGCCAAATCTATACTGGTGTATCCATTTTGGCGCCAATTCTCAGCTCCTTCCTCATATCCCCCTGTGCCTTTTACCCTATCAATTGCATTCCATCCCCACCATTTCTGCCGCGAAGTCTCCCGTTGCCGTTCACTGTCATACGATGCAGGACCTCGACTTCAGCAGAGACAAAGGCAAGCTCTCTCTCTCTCTCTCTCTCTCTCTCTCTCTCTCTCTCTCTATGTGTGTGTGTGTGTCTGGATTGTGTATGATATGTACTGACTGGCTGTGGCTGACCTGTTTCCGGATGCAGATCTTGCAAAAGACTTCATCGCTAACTTCGCTGATCCACATGGAGAAGCCAAGTATATGAATATTCTCGTGAGTTTCTGTTCTCCATCTAACCATGAGGTCATGGATTTTGCGGAGAGTGTCCCTTCTAATTTTCGAGTTTTTCTCTATACAATGACTGGTAAAAATTAATTCTGATATTTTTAATGATGTCCAGCAAGATGTTGCAAATCACAAATTCAAGGCTATACAGATCGAGCTTGAAGACCTAATAACTGTACATTACAGATACCTGGATTTTTTTCCTCATATTTTTGGCCTTTTTGCACAAATTTTCTTTCTAATCTTGGAGTTGAAACCATCTATGTTTCCTCATCTCAGTATAAGGACGTGGATGAAGGATTTATACGACGGGTCACTCAAAATACCCGGCGTTATATCCAGATATTTGCGGATGCCATTGATGAACTGATTCCAGAGCCAACTGAGGCCTTCCCGGATGATGATGATCACGATATTTTAATGACTCAAAGGTCCGAGGAAGGAAACGAGAACGCGGATGGTTCTGATTCTCAGATGAAGATGCCTGCTGAAATCCAGCGATACTAGTAAGCTTTAAATATAATTAATCATCTGTCTTCGGTTCTTGCCCTTTGAAATGAGTAGTACATCAAAATGTTGAAAATGTTGAAAATTGTTATGGTTAAAGTGCTTCTTCATTTTAATTCTTTTGAGAAAATTGTGATGTCTTAGTGGATTTGAGACCAATCCCAAGTGTCCAGAGTCCACCATTAGTTGCGAATACTTGTATATTGTCTTCATTCATTTGGAAAAGATTTTAGGCCTTCTAATATTACATCTTTTGTGAAACCAGTGAAGTTTATATAAGAGCAAATACAAAAGGTCGGCCTTTCACAATCAGGGAAGTGAAGGCTTCATATATTGGTCAGCTTGTTAGGATATCTGGGATTGTGACGCGATGTTCTGATGTGAAGCCTCTTATGCAAGTAGCTGTTTACACATGTGAAGAATGTGGATTTGAGATTTATCAGGTATGCATGTTTGGCTCTGCTTAGCTTTATATTTCAGTATTCTTATACAATGCAATCTGTCTTCTGCATGCCATTTGGTCTGTGTTGTATGTTTTGCTGTTTAGTTCATGAGTTGTGGGCAATATCAGAGTCATTAATTCTCCTGTTACTGAACTGAGCGAAGATGCTGTATAATTCTACTTGTTTCTGTTTCTTTTCTGAATTTCTCATCAACACTGTGTGATAACAGGAGGTAACTGCAAGAGTATATATGCCTCTTTTTGTCTGCCCAACCCGTCGCTGCAGCATAAATCAAACAAAGGGCAATCTCCTTCCCCAGCTCAGAGCATCAAAATTCTTGAAGTTTCAGGAGGTTTGTCCTTAACGCTGGGTTTTATGGCTTATTAAAGGCTAAATAAGCTTTCTCTCTACATTATTTTGTTTTTTACATTAATTGCAGGCGAAAATACAAGAATTAGCAGAACATGTCCCAAAAGGTCACATTCCCCGGACAATGACTGTTCATTTTAGGGGAGAACTTACAAGAAAGGTCAGTCATTACAGTAATTCTTTTGAGCTTGAAGGTTTTTGAACTCTATGAACAAGCATCATTTCACATCTCTGATACTGACTGCAAAAACCAGTACATACCCCTCACCAGTAGTTTTGCAACTTCAGCAGGCCTTCAGAGTTTCCTTTTTTCTTTAAATAGGAAAAGTATCTAGCTTAAATTTGTCTGCTCAAGTATTGTCTCTGAGTACATGCTTAGATGTGTACATAGATACTTCCTCCTTTTTTAAACAAGTATGATTTTAGTGCATGATTTGGCTAGGGCATCCTTTGAGAATTTCAACGCTTTAAATGAAACAATTTCCAGGGTTAATTTACTACCTTAAAAATAGTCTATTAGTTAAGAACTTAAGATTACTTTTAAGATGATTTTTCCGGGTGTGTATTTAATATGCTAAGCCTTTATTTACTTCTGATCCTCTCTCTCTCTCTCTCTCTCTCTCTCTCTCTCTCTCTCTGTAAAATTAATATGCCAGGTATCACCAGGTGACATTGTTGAGTTATCAGGGATATTTCTTCCCATCCCTTATACAGGATTCAGAGCAATGCGAGCTGGTTTAATTGCAGATACATACTTGGATGCTATGTCTGTTACTCACTTCAAGAAGAAATACGAAGAGTAAGGCTTGCACATTCTTCACCTATTATTCGTTATGTCCCGTGGAGGAGCTTCTGTCTGTACTTTCAAGGACAACTACATTTGATTTATTAAAGAATAAATCTTTCTGATTTAATGCACTGATAATTCTCTGCATTTAAGACTTATCAGGCTGATCCTTAAGTGGCATTTTTTAGATTTTCAAGGATTTGAACATACTTGAATGTTTGGACCAAAAAAAAAAATCTTGAAAGTTTCTTCAGCTCTGATGTATTTAAATAGGAAGTACAAATGGTGGGATGGTTAGAAGAGAGAATGGAAATACTTTGAAATGCACTTTTACTTTTCTCATCTCAGGTACTGCTCTAAAAGTAAGCCTAGCCTAGACGTATAATAATTGCTTCTCTTGAAAGTTTTTGGTTCAATGCATTAGAGTTAGTGGATATATAAGCTGTCCTCTTGTTACAATGCTTAAATATCTGATTTTTAAAGCTACTTGAACTACAATCCTAACATCCTTAAACTTTTTTTTTTAGTGTGACCAGAAATATATTACTTTCAAACTACTATGTACCACTTTTTCTATGGAGAGAGTTCAACCATGAAGAGGATTTTAGCTTCTCATTGGGCAAAATAAATTTTTTTAAACTGATCATTTTCATTTCAAGTTCAGGTATGAACTTGGAGGCGACGAGGAACAACAGATTGCTCGTTTAGCTGAGGATGGTGATATATACAATAAATTGGCACGGTCATTGGCACCTGAAATTTTTGGACATGAAGACATAAAGAAAGCTCTTCTACTTCTTCTAGTAGGTGCTCCTCATCGGAAGTTAAAGGACGGGATGAAAGTAAGTGGCATAGTAGTGGCAAGTATCTCATTTGAGAAGAAAAAAAAATCAATGTTCAATTTTCACAAAGAAACTTTGAAGCGGATAGAAATGTTTTTGCTTCTATTTTTCTGGTTGCCTAATCAGTTCAAAACTTGTATGGTATCGAGAATTTTTCGTGCCTCGGATCTTAGTTAAAGACTTTCCAGGTACTCATTGTTTTTTTTTGGATCTAAACAATCTCATTTATCCAAAATGCTATGCAGATTAGAGGAGACCTACATATCTGTTTGATGGGTGACCCAGGAGTTGCAAAAAGTCAGCTTCTTAAACACATAATTAACGTGGCACCGCGAGGGGTTTACACCACCGGCAAAGGAAGCAGTGGGGTTGGTCTAACTGCAGCAGTTCAGAGGGACTCTGTGACAAATGAGATGGTTTTGGAAGGAGGAGCACTGGTAACTATAATGTCTCTTTTATGCTTATTTTAATTGCAAGATTTAATATCTGATGCATGTTAAAAAGGTGGAGCATCACTATCTGGCAGAAGATAAATGTCATGAGCAAGGGTGGTTTTATCAAATCTAAACATCTAGTGAATTTCAGGTTCTAGCTGACATGGGTATATGCGCCATTGATGAGTTTGACAAGATGGATGACTCAGATCGGACAGCAATACATGAAGTAATGGAGCAGCAGACTGTCAGCATAGCAAAAGCTGGGATTACTACATCCTTGAATGCAAGGACAGCTGTCCTTGCTGCTGCTAATCCAGCCTGGTAACTCATTTTATACATTACATCGGTTTTATTCTGATTTCACTTTTCCTAGGTAATTAGATATGCATCGGGCAAAAAGCATTTTTTGAAATTTGTTTGGCTTTTTTTTCTTAGGGGAAGATATGATTTACGAAGAACACCAGCTGAAAATATTAATCTCCCTCCAGCTCTCCTATCAAGATTTGATCTTCTTTGGTTGATTTTAGACAAGGCAGATATGGATAATGACCTTGAATTGGCTAGACATGTTGTCTACGTCCACCAGAACAAAGAATCTCCTGCTCTTGGCTTCACCCCGCTGGAACCATCTGTCCTCCGGTAAATTCAAGTTCATTTGCTCTCCTAGCCTTTGAATTAGTCAGTTTTATTTCACAGAATAAAAAAGAAACAGAAAGAGTGGTACCCTCTAACCTTTGTTTTAATAATGGGATTTGTTTATAATTGTTTCTAGGGCCTACATTTCAACAGCAAGGAAACTGTCTCCCAGTATTCCCCGGGAGTTGGAGGAGTATATTGCTACTGTATATTCCAGTATTAGGCAAGAAGAGGCAAAATCAAATGCTCCTCACTCTTATACAACCGTTAGAACCTTACTCAGTATTCTAAGGATATCAGCTGTAAGTTTTGTTAATATATATTCATTCCTATGAATACAGATCTTATATCTGAGGCTTCATCCTATGATTTATGCATTGGATAATTGCCCCGTAAAGACAATGATTTATACAAGAAAAATACTCCTATAATTAGTTCGACATCTGATTCAATAATATGGTAAACTTTGACAGATTATATGTGCTACATTGAAGCCAATTGACAGGAAAATTTGTTTGTTTTAGGCACTGGCTAGACTTCGGTTCTCCAATACTGTTGCTCAGAGTGATGTGGATGAGGCCCTTAGGTTAATGCAAATGTCAAAGTTCTCTTTGTATTCAGATGATCGCCAAAAGTCAGGCTTGGATGCAATATCTGATATATATTCAATTTTACGAGATGAAGCTGCAAGGATGAATAAGATGGACATAAGCTATGCCCATGCCCTTAACTGGATCTCCCGAAAGGTTAGTTTCATCTTTTCTAACAAGAATCTGAATAGTTACTAATTAGGAACACTCTTGTGGGGGTGACAATTTGGCATTTCATTCACTCCTTCATTAATCATGATTTGAACAGGGTTCATTCCATAACCTAATGCAAAAGTCAGTTTAGGTCTCACAAACTCCTCTCTCCCTCTTGACATTTTCATATGTTTTTTTGGATAATCTGTTTATCAGGGATACAGCGAGGCCCAATTGAAGGAATGTCTAGAGGAATACGCAGCCTTAAACGTATGGCAGATCCATCCAAACACATTTGATATCAGATTTATTGATGCTTGATGTTTGCTTTTGGGGATTAGTGAGCTAACACAAGACTTAGCACAGGCCTCTCTACTTTGAGTTTGATCAAAATGCCTCCACATCCTGCAGGCTTGCTATTGTATACTGATATTTGTACTGATAAACTATTAGCATGCATTGTAGTCCTTAGGCTCTTTTCCCCCCAATTGAAAACAGGTCCTGAGGACGCATTTCTGTTGATTTATTAGTACTAAAGGAATGTCATTGAAATGTAAGCTCTATCATTCTCTTGGATAGAGCGGAGCCCTGTCTCAGTCTCAGTGTGATTGATCATTCTCTTGGGCCAGTTACTGATCATTGCCCTGGTAAACTATTGCCTCATCAATTAGCTAATTAGACGTGAGCCCTTCGGGTGAATTCTTCCTTTTACTCCTTAGCCTACGGGCTATTAACAATCGTTTTCAGCTGTTGTTTTCTTCCCAAAGGCAGGTTCTTAGGTGTTATTCACCTGTCTGCCATTCTTTCCTCATTTGTGCATTTCAGAGACAAGAAAATAAATAAAATAGAAAAATCTATAATGGATATGAGATTTCAAAATGAGAAAAAAACATATATAATATGTATTCATTTTTATCATTGAGCGCATTACTTCAACCATTGTGCTTATTTCATATTGATAGATAACCTTCTTATTCAGAAAAAAAAAAAAAAAAGATTTTTTTACCGTTGCTTGATGCAAAAACTACACTTTATGTTCAAATATTTTTTATGATAAATAATGTGAATGCAAAAATAGATTAGTACAACATCGGAGATATAACACTAATTTTTCTAATTTAAAAAGTTGCAATTTCATCTTATTTGGTGCACTAATGTTAAGTGAAGTGGAGTTAAGGGTTAAAACGAACCTAGTATATGAGTGGAGATATAAATTTTTTGGTCCATATCAAATTTATTCATATAATTAATATTTTGATTTTTTGGGCATGAATCCTTTGGTCCATATTAAACAATGTCACCCGACACTTACACTAATTAATACTTTGATTTTTTATGTGCATAACGTTCGTATTTATGGAAACAATAATGTGTACCAAGAGGCACGTCCCACTCATTATAAACCGGGTGTATAACATAATTTTCAATTAATGGTGTCCCAATGTAGTAGTCCTTTTTCTTGAGCATTAATTCAATTAGTACGCAGCGATATAATGCGTTATCATCCGTATAAACGAATGACCTTTCCGTTTCGGGCCTCCCCTAAACAGGGCCATTGGCCGAACTTTGTATAAAACCATCGCCAAAAAGGTCAAAAGAACGGATATTTCTCAGACAAATTTCTCTCTCTCTCTCCCCCTTCTTTTGAAGATTTGCACTGAAAGAGGAAAGCAAAACCCCGTGGGCTGATAGGCAGTGTAGCAAATGTTCACCTGAAGGATGAAGCTGCTTGTTTCCCATGATGAGAATCCAAACTACTCTGTCGAAGGTAATATAATAATGAAACACACTTTTGAATGTTGCTTTTACTCAAATTTTTATGCTTCAGTTTCATTCCTGTTAGTTTTAATAAATTTCAATCAATTTCAGTAATTTCTGTGAAAGTTTGAGTTTTCCTTATTAAGAACTAGTTTACATGATTTGCACTTGTTTTACTTGGATCTTGTGTTATTTCTTTCAATTTTTGTAGACGGGCTTTGATTTTTCAGAATCTTGTTCTTGTAATCTGCATGCGTGTCGTTTGGTCTTTGACTCTAAACTATCATTAGTCTCTTCTTTTTGGGATTTTGGTGCATAATGATGATTGACCTTGAGAAGTTTTGATGTTTGTGAATCTCAAAAAATTTTCCAAGAAACTTATGAATGCTTGCGGTATTAGTTTTGCTATTGTTGGGGAATTGTTTAACCAACTCAATCAAATGTGTGGGCAGCCAAAGTATTGCTTGCAGAAAAGGAGTAATAAATCTTAAAGAGTGTAACTGGTTGCTTTTGTGTGTGAGAAATATCATTATTTATGCAGTGTCTATCAGGAGAAGGAAAATGATGAAAATAATGGAAGAAACTAAAACAGAGGGAAGATTTGCTTTTTGACGTAGAGGCAGGGAGGAGAGGGGGCTCGATCATATTTGCATTTCTCAGTACCTTGAGGTACATCAATTAAATGGAAGAATTGATACTAACAATTTCATGTTAGATGATGGTCATCTTGTCTTATTCATCTTGGACTCTTTGATTGAAAACTCAGTGGTGGAGATGGGGTCAAATTTTGGAGGGGTATTCAAGTACTATACACGTTGGAGGGGCCAAACCTTACAAACTTCAACCCTTTACTCCTTCAAAATACTCCAAAAAGTAAGATTTTTTGAAAATTTGGGGGGTGGGGCACTAAATCTCAGAGTTCACCCTTTACTCCTTTCAATACTATAATATTTTTTAAGGTTTCAGTGGGGCGTGGGGGTATTACTGGCATATGGCTCCCCCAACTAAGCTCTGCCTCTGCTAAAAGTGTTACATGAAATGTACAGATAGAGATTTATCTTAAGCATGACCAACTGCAATGGACTCTGCTTTGGTAAAGGCATTTGGGCATGTGGTTTTTAAATTATTTTTTATTTATTTTTGGGCGGTTTGTTTCCTTGTAACTGCAGTACTTGGTTTTTTGTATGCAAAATGCATTCTAGAATAGTCTATATAAGGATCTGCCTTACCCCTTTGGCTGCTGAACGATGGTCATTATTCTTGTCTCTCTGATGAATGCATCTGCAGTAGTTGAGTGAAGATAATTGGGGCAGGGAAGGAGGTGGGGGGAGGTGGGGGGGGAGGGGGCGGGGGGGGCCGGGGGGATTATAAAATTATTCTTAAGAAGGGATGTGCAATTACTTGTTGACTAAATTAAACCTGAACCTAGCTACTTCTATCCCCTTGATTGATCATTAATGAATGCTTACATTCTTGAAAGTGCTATAGGCTCGAAGGAAATTTAGAGAAGTGATATCAGAACTATGAAAATAGTTGTTCTTTAAAATGTTGATAAACCAATCTCTTCTGCTTAGCTATTATTGCTTTCCCCCTTTGTCACATTCATTTGGGAATTTTGTCCTATCAGCCAATGAATCATCTCCAATTTCTCAGGATAGCAGATTTTGTAACCCAAATTGGAGGAAATTTATTCTTCTGTCATGGGAAGATTTATCCTGAGATGATTATTTTAACTTTTATGAAATTATTTGGTTCTTGTATATGTTGAAATGTCTTATACCCTTCCTGTTCTTACAGGATTATTCTTGATGAGCACTTTCTATGTTGTTTCAGGTCGTAATATAAAATGGATTTCCAAAAGTGCACATCTTTCAGCAACCCGCCCTCTTTAGATATTGCACCTGCACATTTTGTTAATAAGATTCATACAGTATCTCCATTTGAAGAACAGAAGAGAGGCGCCGAACATTTTGCTGAAATGGACGTAGATGTTGACCTTAGAGAAGTTTATTTTCTGATTATGCATTTTTTATCCACTGGGCCATGTCAGAAAACTTTCAGGCAATTCTGGGATGAACTTTTGGAACACGAACTTCTACCTAGGAGATACCATCCTTTTTATTCAAGAAGTGGGGCATCCAATGGTCTTGGAAAAGATGACTGCATCTCTTTCCCTTTGAATTATGATAATCTCGTCAATAGGTATCATGTTTAATTATTTTCTTGGGTTATGCTACTTGAGTGGTCTACAAATTGAGAGACCTTGTTTCTTGTTTTCAAAGACATTTATCGTATATTTCAGATAGTCTTATCAGTACAACCTTTATTTCCTTTAACCTGTTACATTGATTTAATATCAGAATTTAACCTATGTAGTCTTCAGAGTTAGAGCTGCTAAGTCTCCATCAAAAAGCCTCTGAAAACCTCCAATGCTTATTTTTGGCGTTACTAAGACTTTTTATACCAACCTTTGTAGGCTGCAGCTCATTTTTCCCCTAGTAAACTTATAATCCTTTAAAGTTCTCTCTCTGCTTCGGAGTTCTTTTTTGTTTTGTGTGTGTGTGTGTGTGTGTGCGCGCGCATGTGTTTTTCTCATTGAAAGACTGAATCTAAAATGTAGAGAGAGAGAGAGAGAGAGAGAGAGAGAGAAAGAGAGGTGGTACTGCTAAATTGATTTGTTTTGTCGCAATTGCTAGAACTCTATCCTTCTCATTTCTGTGGCAATTAGATATCCTCACATTCAAGATGATCACCTGGTAAAGCTCTTGAGACAACTGATGCTGGCAACTGCTCCTCCATTAAGGTGCATAGATGGACAAGCTGCTCCAAGTGCCACAGACGTGCCCACACTACTTGGAACTGGGCCCTTTTCGCTTCTATGCTGTATGTAGTTTCTCGCTCCTGCACTCCCTGCTTCAGTAGTTTCACGGAGTTGTGAGCATTAATTCTTTAATATTCCATCAAATTTCTTCTTCATAGTGATGATTACATGGTATTCAGTATACTGCTTAATCTTTCACAATGAGTTGGTAGATAAGTACACATTTGATGCTCCGGACTTCTTGATTTGTCACGGGTCAGATGCTGCATGATACAGTTCCATGGTCACCAAATTTATGACCATCTCTGAAGGTTAAGAAAAATAAGTAAAGGTTTTCTAGGAATTTAGCAGATTGCACCTGATTTTTTGCAAGTTGTTGACCTCTTTTTGTTGGCTATAGTTCATTTCTATATTCATTTAGATTATAGATAGTGGAATATGAATAAAGTTCTATTGAATAGCTCTACACAAAGTTCATCTTAGTATCATGGTGATCACATGAGAAAGAGAAGACAAAGAATAAGTTGATTTTCTTCTCGTGTTAAATACTAAAGCATGCTTCTACCATTTTGCTCTCCATGTCTGCCTATTGTTAAACAGATGAATTATGTGATGCAGGTGGCAGGGATAGCATAAACAAGCAAACAAAGCATTTGCCGTCATATCTCCGTTGGCCTCACATGCAGATTGATCAGGTCCGTGGACTCAGTTTAAGGGAAATAGGAGGTGGTTTCCCAAGACATCATCGAGCTCCATCTATTCGCTTTCCCTGTTATGCTATAGCTAAGCCATCAACCATGGTTCAGAGGATGCAAAACAAAAAAAGGCTAAGGGGCCACAGAGCTGCTGTTTATTGTGGTAGGTTTTTCTATATTCTGACCTATAGCATGGATATCTTTCAAAATCTCAGCCTGCTTGGTGTTTAATGCACATATTGTTCATCTAGATTTACTTCTTGATTCCTTTTACTGCTTTTTATCCTCTCAATCTTTCTTGTAAATGTGTAGTGCAGAACAGTTAATGAAATTCTCTGAATAAATTAGTTATAGAAATTTCCTGTATTATGTAGCAATATTTGATAGGTCTGGTAGATATGTCATTACGGGATCGGATGATCGTCTTGTCAAGATTTGGTCAATGGAAACTGCATTTTGTCTATCCAGCTGTCGAGGCCATGAAGTAAGTTATTAATGGGACAGATATAAGCACTTTAATGCGCATTTAAAATACTGCTTCCTGCCATATTATGTTCCTAACATCATCTGTGGTTCTTATATAAGGGCGATGTAACTGATTTAGCTGTCAGTTCAAACAATATGTTAGTGGCGTCTGCTTCAAATGACTTCACTATTCGTGTTGTAAGACTCAAATCTAATTGTTAGACCTGTTTATGTTATTCAACAAAGACGTCTATTATCCTTCATGTGTCTAAATTGTTCTTTTATGCATTGTGTTAAAGTGGCGACTGCCAGATGGATATCCAATATCAGTTCTGCGTGGACATACAGGAGGTGTCACTGCCATTGCATTTAGTCCCAGGGCTGCCTATCAGCTTTTATCGTGAGCATATTCCCCTTTCCTGTTCCTTTTTGCTTTTTCAAGTTGTTGAATGTTTTTAGTCTTACACACCGATCATTGTACACTTGTTGCTCCTTCTATTTCTTCCCTACTCTTGATTGGCGCACCAACTGAGGTCACTGATGGGTCTCCATATGGGCAATTTCATGAAGATTGGACCATAGAAATTGAGCTTTTCTTGAATATGTAGAAAAATTTCTTTCTCTAGAGTTGTAAGTTGTTGTTCTCTGATGCAACCAAGGTGAAAAATTTCATGCCAAGTCTGGCTTCAATAATGGAAGTGAATTTAATAGCTGGACTGACTCTAGGTATATATGTATGTTGAAGGTGGAACAGTGTTATTTTGTTATTGATTTAGTGTTCTGCCATATTTATCTCTCCAACAACTTATGGCTATTTCTTATTTTGCATTTCTTTCTTCGATGGCGCTTTCCATGTAAGCAATTGCTGCTTCTTTCTCTCACTTATGCTGCCTCCTTTATTATGTATTTGCTCTTATTCGTACAATGCTGTTTTACATGGTCCTAAATACTGTTTGACAGCCAGGCAAGGCACCCTCTGCATGTTCCTCTTTGGGAAACATAGTGATATGTGGGGGATATGTATTTTAGCATAGGATCATCTTACCTTTTTAGTTTCTGAAACAGGAAGCATTCAGTAGTTGCCTTGTGTGTCTAGCCGTGGCCCCATTTATAGGTTTGATTTCTTAGATGCTTCTTAACATTTCCAGGTCTTCAGATGATGGCACCTGTCGGATTTGGGATGCAAGGCAATCTAATTGTCGTCCACGTGTTTATCTGCCCAGGCCAATTACTGCAGTTTCTGGTAGGAAGTCAAGCTGCTTTTTTGTGCTCTTACCTCAATTTTATTTATTGGACTCAGAACTGTTGCAGGAAAGAGCAGCAGTGTTCATTCGACTAATGTGCCGTCATCCAGTAGTGCTCCTCATTGCCATCAAATCTTATGTTGTGCCTACAATGCTAATGGAACTGTCTTCGTCACTGGGAGCTCTGACACTTATGCAAGGGTACAAGGATAATTGTCTGTTTGTTTGTTTTTTTTTTTGTTGTTGTTGTTGTTGTTGTCGTCGTCTGTTTGTTTCTCCTTCTTCTTGTCGCTGGTGTTTTGGACAAAAAAAGGACCAGTCTGCCAGTTTGTCAATAATTGGAAATCTGGACAAGGACCTAGTCAAAGAGCTCTATTAAGTTCAGTATGTCAATTCAATTAGGTTAGGGGTTTAACAGTTTCTGTTAAGCTGGCCTGTTGAAGCCTGGACCATAAATGAAAGTAACGAGCTGTCAAAATTGGCAGGAAATCAGTGAGCCAACTAACCAGAAGCATCTGTTGTACTGATCTGAGTAGCTTGTCTTTAACTGATGTCAGAAGACTTTTGTTAAGGACTTGTTTCATAGTATTGCTGAAAATACAGACCCTATATCTTCCCTGCTTAATGCTGTGTTAGAAGATTGAAACATTAAGAATGCTTACATGTTTATGCAGCCTACTTATATTCATCATCTTAATATCCTTGCTTATCCACATATTTTATACAGTTTGTTGAAACCATAAGAAGGCGTTCACAACATGTTCATGTCTGTGAGCTTTTTGGCCGTGTTTGTGCATAATTTTTGGCATTAGGACACATAATATCATGATCTTTTGTAATTATCAATCATTTTGTTATAAACAGAATTTACGTACGTTGGTGTGGATTAATGTTCTGAAATAACTAGCTCTGATTAGGTTTGGAGTGCTTGCAAATCCAATTCAGATGATCTTGAGCAGCCTTGTCATGAGATAGATTTACTAGCTGGCCATGAGAATGATGTTAATTATGTGCAGTTCAGGTGAGTATATCTTGGTGTTCTTGCCTTGCAACGGATTTCTCAAGGTCTAATCTGCTCTTCCATATGTAGTGGTTGTGGTGTGGCTTCACGAACTTCAACATTTGAATCTTTGATGGAAGAGAATATTCCAAAATTTAAAAATACCTGGTTTGCGAATGCCTTCTTTTTCCCCCTATTTTTAATCTGATATACATATTTTTTCTTATTTCATTTTCACTATCTATGCTATGTAACCAAAGTGACTCTTAATCATTTATATAATATCAAATACTTCTGTTGCTTGCTTTCTGATATCCCAGGTTTAGTCATGATAATATAGTTACCTGTTCTCGTGATGGTAGTGCTATTATCTGGACCCCTAAATGGCGCAGATCTCAGGTGAGTGCTTGTGTCATTAAAGCAAACATAAATGTTGGTTGCAGCCCTTTACTGGGTATTGTGATCTTGAGTTTCATGAGTATTCTTCATGGAAAGCATTATAATTATATAGTTTTTCATTTCACTAGTAGTGATTTCCTTTCATTTTTACTTTAGGGCAAGGTGGGACGTTGGATACAGGCATATCATCTTAAAGTTCCTCCTCCTCCAATACCCCCTCAGCCTCGTCGAGGAGGTCCGCGTCAAAGATTACTTCCAACTCCTCGTGGTGTGAATATGATAATCTGGAGCTTAGATAATCGTTTTGTGCTTGCTGCTATCATGGGTATTCTGCTTCATTTCTCTAGTTATCCTTAAGTTTTGATAAACTATCCTATCAAGTGTGGTTTTACTACTTATCCATATTCTGGAATAGTTCATTTAAGATTCTGACTTTATACATTTTCCCTTTATGATATGACATTAAGGATGATGACTAAGGCTCAACCTTAACCCCTTCTGCATATTTTCTGTCTTCACTTGCGAAGTTCTCACGCCTACTTAAGTGATTTAAAGAATAAAGATATAGCCTTTCTGATGATACTAGTTTCTTTTGCTGCATTAAAATTATATTAAAAGGGGAAGCGAGGAGATAGGTCAAGCTATTGTTCAGAGCTGATTGGGTAGGAACCATCATTAAGAAAAGTACAAATTCTTACATTAGCAGAAGAGAGGATATCTATTTATCAACTCTATAAAGAAATGTGCGGGATTAAAAAGTTTAAGCCTTTTTTGGGGGGTTAATGTTGCCTAATTGTTTTGGTTTGTTGGCTCTGTTGTGTTTCCTTTTCTATTTTATCAAGCTTGTAGTTATGTTCATATGCAGATAACAGAATATGTGTTTGGAATGCTAGTGATGGTAGCTTGGTACACTCCTTGACAGGTCACATGGATTCGGTAAGTGGTATCCAGCTACTATTTCATAGCTGAATTTCTGATTCATATTAGATTAGCAGCTGATTAGACAAATGATGCAGATTATTTGACAGCTAAAGATAGAGCCGGACATAATAAATGCTTCTGTAATTAGATTGCTAGATTTGATTCATGGCATGCAGAGACAGGATGAGCTTGAAAAACTAAAGGGTAAAAAGCCCTAATGCCCCCTGAACTTTCCCGAATTTTGGTTTGGACCCTGAACTTCAAAATGCAAGTATTGGACCCTAAACTTCAAGAAGAAGAAAGTTCACGGTTCATTTTGATACATTATTGAAGTTCAGGGTTCAATACTTGCCATTTTGAAGTTCCGGGTCCAAAACCAAAATCCGAGAAAGTTCTAGGGGCATTGAGGCTTTTTACCCAAAACGAAATTTGTTAACTCAATACAGTTGCTGAGAAAATCGTAGAAGGTTATTTGAACTCATTGTAAAGCTTTAGGCATGATAGATTTGTCCGTAGATCAAGGGAAAAGGGGAACATAAAATAAAGTGTTTTGGCTTTTGGCCTGTTCTTCTGAGTGTGCAGTAGATGAAAAATTATCTGCTGAGGATTCAATACATTATAGTTTTGCCAGAGTTATGATCGTGTCTGATGCAGTACTGCTTATCATTTACTTGAACCTACCTACTCCTAAAGGTTCTGAATACATGGGCATCCATGGAGCATTAGTAGAAGTAACTGTCTATGATTTACAGGGCATGCAGTACTGCTTATCATTTACATGGCCTGGTCTTAGACGCTGCTTGGATCATAAAATATGTGATTTACGTTGCCAAGACATGTATGGTTGCTTTGACTTCATGGATTAAATTGTGGCAGAACTAAATGTATAAGCAATCTTATATGTTGGGATCGATGCATATTATCATCCTCATTTATTTAAGTAAAGAGTATACAGGGAGAAAATGGAAAGATTGAGACTTTTACATGCTTACAAAGTGAAGTCTAATTTATTTATTTTGGATGGGTGGGTTAGTATTTAATCTGTTGTATTCACTACTAAATAATGCTTCACTTTATCTCCTTTCAGACTTATGTTTTGGACGTTCATCCTTTCAACCCCAGAATTGCCATGAGCGCTGGGTATGATGGGAAAACAATTGTTTGGGATGTAAGTTACCATCATGGCACATTATGTATTATATTAATATATATTTCTTCTTTTGACACTTTTTAATGCTATTTCTAGATATGGGAGGGTATCCCTGTCTCAGTCTATGAGATTGGACGCTTTAAGTTGGTAGATGGAAAGTTTTCACAGTAAGTCTCTTGGAGCAATCTTAAGTTTTTTTTTTTTTTTTTTTTTTAAATTTACTGTGCTATGTCTTGCTAGTGGATTCTAAATATTAATAGCTTTTTTTTTACGTTGCAATAATTGATTTCATGCAAGCTTTGTTTTTCTTTCTGATCAAGTTTACCAAGTTCAATATGCTCGCACAGTTTTTTAGATCATATTTTATGAAAATATCTCCATGCTTTGTCTGTCGGATTATAACTCTTGGAGGTTATTGCACTTTTTCCTTTGTACTGAGACATGTTTCCTTTTTAACTTAGAGACGGGACATCAATTGTACTATCTGATGATGTTGGACAGATATATTTGCTGAACACGGGCCAAGGTGAATCCCAGAAGGATGCCAAATATGATCAGGTATACTAAATACCTTCAGTTATATTTGTGAGTCAACTTTTGCAGAATCTCTATATGATGGTTCTTACTGTAATCACTTTCTAAAAGTTCTTCCTGGGAGATTACCGCCCTCTTGTACGGGATACGCACGGCAATGTTCTTGATCAGGTTCGTCAGTGTTGGTTACACAAATATTTAGTTTTAAATCTTGCTGTATTTGTCCAGGAGTTGTGTTAAAAGCAACTCTTGTGCATGATGGTGGCTCTGTTATATTTTTCTAGATTATTCAAAATGTATTATACTTATTTTACATAATTCAGGAGACACAAATGATTCCGTATATGAGGAACACTCAGGATTCTCTCTGTGATTCAAGTATGTTATGATTCATTTTCTTCAAAGGTTTTCATTTGAAATTGAATATTGGTTCTCCGAAGCATGCCTAAATGATTTGTTGTTGGGACTTCAGGTATGCTTCCATATCCAGAACCCTACCAAACTATGTACCAGCGGCGCAGGTTAAGTGCAATGGGTATTGAATGGCGCCCGTCATCACTAAAACTTGCTGTGGGTCCAGACGTTGGTTTGGGCCAAGAGTACCAAGTGTTACCTTTGTTAGACTTGGACATGGTGGTTGAGCCACCACCAGAATTTTTGGATGCTATGTATTTGGAACCTGAAAATGATGTCATACATGATGAGACAGATTCAGAGTACTTCATAACTGATGAAATTTCTAGTGATGAGCAGGAGGTTTTGAGTGTTGGCTCATCTAGTGGTCTGGAAAGTAGTGAAGACGACAAAGCTGGACAGGGTCAAAGAGATGGTCTTCGCAGATCGAAAAGGAAAAAAATCTTATCAGAAGTAAGTTTCTACCTGCGTCAGCTGTGGTTTTTATTAATAGTTGCTAACCCATAATCATCATTTCTTTTCAGGATGAATTGACGGCTAGATCTGGAAGACGTGTTAAGAAGCGGACTTTGCATGAGCATAATGGGAACTCATCCAGGAGTAAAGGAACTAAGAAATCAAGAAACTGCAGAAAGTTTTCTTCAATCAGAAAGTCCACTGAATTGAAGTCATTGAGGCCGCAGCGAGCAGCCGCACAAAATGCAATTAATGGATTTTCCCAAGTTTCTGAATTTTCTACTGATGGGGAAGAGGAAGAGGGATCTGAAAGCTATTCATCGGAATCTGACTCATCATTGTGGGGTACAAATATGGAGAACAAAAAGTCTGTCGAAAGGGTAGGAAATGAGAAAGGAAAACATTTAGCCGATGAAAAAGTACCTTCAGTTGAGTTCAATGATGGAGCAGCCAACTGCCACAAGGAAACTGAACATCCGCTTAATGTGAATAACAGGAAAAGATTGATTTTGAAATTATCCATTCGCAATCCTGTCAAGTCTTTGCCTTCAGAAAGTACCAGAGGCCAATCTGACCTCCAGGGTGCTGTAGCATCATTTCCATCAGGTAACTCAGGGCCATCTTCTTCTGGTGTATCTGATTTCAAAATTGTAGAAGATTGCAAGGTCTCTGAATGCGACTCTAGCTCATTGGAGGATGCAAATTTAGCTAGAAGCGATGATTTGTCATGTCCAAAAGAAACAGAGAAGTCTTCATCATCAGATGTGTTTGTTCTTAATCAACATGAAAATATACCCACTGGTACTGGAATCCCTTGTAATCACAATCTTACCGAAGGATACCACAGAAATTACTCTCCTGAAGCAAGTGAGGCCCAAAAATCAAAGCCAACTATACTGAAAATCAAATCAAAGAAGGTTTTGCAGGACTTAACCACTGTGGATATTCCAGCTTCCCATGGAGGGGATTTGGCGTCTAAATATTCTGTCCCTGTGGATCATAATCTAGATCACCATGCACAAGAGGGTGATAGAACTGAATTCTCTCATGGTACTTCGAATGCCAGCATCTACAAGGAAAATGTCCAATCTGAATTTCCAGATATTGCCACTGATGCAACGCGAAGAAAAAGATCATTGAGATTCAAGGCAACTTCAAGAGAAGCAGATGTAGTGAACCGTAACTGTAACAATGGTGATGCCCATTTGCCAACATCTGGAAGAAGTTCAGAAAAGCAGTCCAGGAGAGCACTGGATTCTTTTCCTACAAGAGGGATGCCAACTTCAAGACCTATCATCAGACTAAGGTCTTCTGGGAATTACAATGTAGTCAAAAGTGCACCAGCTGAAAGGAATTCATGTGTTCCACCAAGAAAACCAAATTGGCTTTTGTTGTCAGAGCAAGAGGAAGGATATCGTTACATTCCTCAGCTGGGTGACCTAGTAGTGTATCTAGTGCAGGTATGTGCCTTTAAGTTCTGAATTACGCCTCAGGTTTTGCCTATCAAGTGTAAACTATTTTTCTTTCATTTGAATTTATTGTTTTATTCATGATGTTTGCTTTTAGGGACATCAAGAATATCTGGAATCCTGTAGGTCGTCAGAAAAAGCTCCTGGAGGGAAAATCAGAGCCGTGGAAGTTTGTTTGGTTGAAGACCTGGAGTATTCAGCACTCCCGGGTTCTGGCGAGAGTTGTTGTAAAATCACACTTAGATTTAAAGACTCTACATCAGCACTGGCTGGCCAAAAATTCCACTTCACTCTGCCTGAATTGACTGAATTTCCTGATTTCGTTGTTGAAAAAACACGATATGATGCTGCTATGGACAGAAATTGGACCTGCAGGGATAAATGTTTGGTCTGGTGGCGTGATGATAACGAGGAAGAAGGTGGTAAATGGTGGGAAGGTAGAATAGTTTCTCTGAAGGACAAGTCTAGCGATTTTCCCAACAGTCCATGGGAAAGATGTGTTGTTAATTACAAGAGTGATCCAACTCCACACCTTCATAGCCCTTGGGAATTACATGATCCAGACATTCTATGGGAGCATCCTCAAGTTGATGCTGATATAGCCGAAGAAATACTATTTTATTTTGATGAATTACAACCATCAACAAGCAGAGATCAGGTTTTCATCTGTGCTTTATCAATTTCTTCTATGACATGATTAATATTAGCGGTGACTGAAATTAGAAACAATCAGAATATCATGAGCAATTAATTTTTGAGTTATCTCGTCATCTTTTTTATTTCAGGATGGTTATGGAATTCTGAAGTTGGAAGAAGCTTCCAAGAAGGAAAGTTTCATAAACAGGTGTTCTTTAAATACCTTTCTATTTACTCGTACTCCCTCACTTAAAATGGACATCCATCCTCCAATTTTCTTCATATAAACAACTAATATTCACCCAGTAATTTACCGGGCTGGATTCTTTTTTCTTTTTTGCTGAATATACCATTACAAAGCTGGAATTGCATGAATATATGTTTTCTAAAATTACCAAAAGAAACCCTTGTATGGTTGAGTTCCAACATTATTTTCCTTATTGCTATCGGAACTTTTGCAGGTTTCCTGTTCCATTGTCTCCCGAAACAATCAAGTCAAGGTTAAAGAATAGCTATTATAGGAACTTGGAATCTATCAAGCATGACATACAGGTGATGTTAACTAATGGTTTTAGTTATTTTGCAAAGCACAAGGAGATGTCGTTGAAGATGAAGCGACTCTCTTCCTGGTTTAACAAAAGGTTATCGAAATTATGAAAGATTACTGCCTTCTGTTAACCATCCTTTTCTTTTTCTCCATTTTCTGTTGCTTTGGTGGATAGCAACAACTCATACAATTTTGCAGAATGGATCTTCTTTGGTCAAATGAATTACAGTGATAATGTAGTAGTTATCAACTTTGTAAAGGAAGTCTTCAAAGACTGTGTTAGGCCTTTGTGCCCAATTGCTCTGTCCATGAATAGTTTCTTTATTTTCTCAGAGAGGAAGAGCAAAAGGAGCTAATATAGCCTTATTCCATTATTAGATATATTTTCTGTTAAATGTTTTATTATCATTGTTTGTTCCGGGGAAAATTGTATCTTTTGAGCTCCCGGTACAGGAAGATTCATGTAATTTCAACCACAACCAATGATATACAAGTTATCATTCTCTCTCTCTCTCTCTCTCTCTCTCTCTCTATATATATATATATATATATAAGGTATACCGTTGTGCACAGCGGTTGCACAGTGTGTGAAACCGTTGTGCACAGCTCGCTCGGGCAAAGTTCGGTCAATATTGAATTCAACATTCCGTATTAAGGTTATAATGTTTTTAATGTGAAAATTAATGTTTATGATTGTTATTTAAAATTATTTCAAATCATTAGTTTGTGTTAGGTTTATTAGAGAGAAGTTAGTGAGAGAAAGTGATAGGGATGAAATGAGGCTACATCAGTAAAATAGGGATTGCGAATAGCAATTCCCCTTTTTTTCTTTTTGGAGGAAGTGTACGTCTGTATATTTACAAATATTATAAATTATATAGTTAATTTCATTTTAATACCCTAAATTGTAGGGGTATCTAAACTCGATCATATGATAATTAGGTACCTAATTAGGAATATATGTACAATTAGTTAAAACCTTTTATAATATTAAAAAATAATTACAAAAATTCACTTATTAAGTCTTCATTAAAAAGAAATTAATTTCAAAAATTAAAATGACTATTTTTTCTTTTCTCCATCTTTTTTTTTTAAAATCGACACTTCACCATCCTAACCAACGGCACATCTGAGGTCCCAACATTATGCTCTTCTAGTGCGGCGCCGATGATGATCACTATTATACTAATCTTAGTTTCGTTCTATCTTCTAATTCCACTAAAGAAGATGAAGACATATATATGGTACCAATTGCTTGATTCTTTTAGCACAAGGCTTGCAATGCCTCCTAGTCGGGGCAATTTGTATTTTATTAATCCTTTTGTTTACTATTTTTCTATTATTTGTTTCATTGAACTAAAGTGGTGGGGCAATCTTCTAACCCCCGTCGGTGTCCTAGTATCATAGGAAACCAAACGGCCGCCGCCTAATTACTACTAAGCCCGATTTTTAGCATTGGAATACATGCTAAGTATAATGGGTCTTCCGATTAAACAAGAACTGGAATTCGCACAAAGCATACCAGAAAGATGGTCAGGTTGCTATTTCCAAGCCCCTTTACTAGGTCGGGGAAGCTTTGGAGCCATTTTTATTCAAGTCAGCTTTTTAGCTAAGCTCTTCTGTTCTATGATAAATGAGTTCTCTATCTACCAACATATACAACGGTATCAAATAGAAATAGTTGTTTATATAAAGTTCACAAATATAAAAGAATGAGAATAAGGTTTGTGTGTGAAAATCATAATATATAATTTGTTGGTATATATATATATTAATTCTTGTTTATAGACAACATCAATATTATTATAAAATACATATCTTGATTGATATATATTGCACAAGCGTTCAGACTAATAAAATATATAATTATCATAATTTTAATGAGAAAGTATTATGATGCATCAGCTTCAAGAGTCGAGTATTATGCATCAGGTCGTGCGGTACTTCACAACTATGAATTTTTTTAATATTTTTTTAGAAATTGGACTACTCGGGCAAGCCATCCGTGCACCCGCAAAGGGAGCCCACACAAATAAATTTTTTTTTCAAAAATTTTGAATTTCTTGTAATGTTTTTAATTTGAAAATCAATGATTTCAATTGTTTATCTCTACATTTTTGTTCATATTATCTAAAATTACTTCAAATCATCCGTTTATGTTAGATTTGTTAGAGAGAAGTTAGAGAAAATTGTGAGTTAATGAGAGAAAGTGAAAGGAAAGAACTGAGATTGCAAATAATAATTCCCCCTTCTTTTTTTCTTGGACGAAATATATGTATGTATACTTACAAATATTATAAATTATATATATAACTATAATATACACCAATATGTATATCGGTATCGAATAGAAATGATCAGTCATAAATTCTGATGTTGAATAAAAGTAGTCGCTAATATAAAGTTCATAAATATAAAATAACGAAAGTAAAATTTGTAGGTGAATATATATATATATATACATATATATAAGTGACAACATCAATAGTCTTGTAAAATATATATATCTTGATTGATACATATTTCACGAGCGTTCAGGCTAATAAAACACATAATTTTCATAATTTTAGTGAGAAATATACACCAATACGTATAGTGGTTTCGAATAAAAATAATCAGTCATAAACTTTGATATTGAATAAAAGTAGTTGTTTATATAAATTTCATAAATATAAAATAATAAAAGTAAGATTTGTGAGTAAATATATATATATATATAAGTGACAACATCAAATATATCTTAATCGATACATATTACACGAGTTTTCAGGCTAATAAAACACATAATTTTCATAATTTTAGTGAGAAATATACACCAATACGTATAGTGGTTTCGAATAAAAATAATCAGTCATAAACTTTGATATTGAATAAAAGTAGTTGTTTATATAAAGTTCATAAATATAAAATAATAAAAATAAGATTTATGAGTAAATAAATATATATATATATATATAAAAGTGACAACATCAAATATATCTTAATTGATACATATTACACGAGTTTTCAGGCTAATAAAATACATAATTTTCATAATTTTAGTGAGAAATATGTGTTGGATATTGTTTATAGCTTCCACAAGTTCAACATATTTGAGTGGTTCCCTTTTTTTCTCGGAGGAAATATATGTATGTATATTTACAAATATTATAAAGTATATATAACTATAATATACACGAATCTGAATAGTGGTATCGAATAGAAATGGTCAGTCATAAACTCTGATGTCGAATAAAAATAATTGTTTATATAAAGTTTATAAATATAAAATAATAAAAGTAAAATTTTTGGATAAATATATATATATATATATATAACTGACAACATCAACAGTATTATAAAATATATATCTTAACTGATACATATTACACGATTGTTCAGACTAATAAAACACATAATTTTATTGAGAATAACAAGAATAGAAGCTCTTCCAATGAGCCAAGCTTAGTTATTTGCTTGTTGGATATTATTTATAGCTTCTAGAAGTTGAGCTTGTTTGAGTGGTTTAGTGAGATGAAAATCCATTCCAGCCTCAACCATCTCACTTGCAGCCTCCTCTGCTGTGTGTGCAGTCAGTGCAATAATGGGGATGTGCAAACCCAATGGTTTCTCCTCTTCCCTTATTCTTTTGGTTGCCTCATATCCATTCATCACTGGCATCTACACACAAAATAAAAGAGAAAAAGACTATTTTACCCTTGAGCAAGCGAGAAACTAATGAATATTTCGAAATATTTATATAACTCCTGTAACATTTTATAAAGATGAAAAAGGTACGAGAACTTTACCTCACAGTCCATCAGAATATAATCGAAGGGTAGACTATAAATAGACCTGTGCTCCCTTTGATCATTGAGATTCTGAACAATGAGTCTTAGGGCATCTTCACCATTTTGGCATTGATAAATATCTGCACCAAGCCGAGAAACCATAGCCGAAGCTATTTTTCTCAATACTGTATCATCTTCAGCTATCAATACCTTCTTTCCCTTCAAAGGCCGATTATCGATTTCTTCAATCTTCTTCTCTTGAGGTAATGTAGGTGTAATTTCTTCTTTTGTTTCCGGTGGTTCAACTAATTTACCTCCAAATTCTGGTAGTAGACTAATAACTTGATATAAACGAGATCCATGGAATGGATTGGATATGATTAGATCCATGGAGGATAGCTTATCACCATCCAAACCTTGTTGGATATTCATGCTACGAGCAAGCCAAACTACTCTGCTGAAATTTTGAGAAAGATCTCTTCTAAATTCAGCAACTGCCTTACTAATTTCTCGAAAAGGTCCAGCATTTGCATCTATCACCATCAACACAAAATTTGTAGCATTTTTCTTGTGCAGAATTTGTATATCATCAGATCCATCAAAAGCACTAAGAGGAACTTCCTTTTGTAGATTCACCGATTCATTATCTTTTCTTGAACCACTCGAATGAGAATGAAAAAGTTTTTCTTTGATCTTCTTAAGCGTATGAGGAAGCTGTTGATAATCCTTGACTATAGAAACTTTTATTCCTAATCTCCGGATGAATTTCTGCAAAATTTTACTCCTTCCTTCACTAGAAATGAATAGCACCACATGAGATCCTTCTAATTTAGGGCTACTAGACATCTCTGGCGAAGAATGATATTGAGAGTAATCATCCCATGAGCCATCTCCATAAGCTTCAATGTCATCAGAATATCCATTCTTCACAGGTTTACATACAGTGAGGAAGATATTAAACCTGAAACAAGTTCCCTTCTCACCACGTTCCTTGTCCACAATACCAATTTCTCCCCCCATTAACCGAACCTAGTAATAAATTACAAGTTTTTAGAATGCAAAAGAAAACGATAATATGTTATTAAAATAAAAAAATTATCCATTTATATATCTAAACCATATTATTTTTAATTTTTCGCTCTTTATATACCTTAAATCAGTTTCGTGCATCTAAAATTACCCGTCACCACATTTCGTAGTTTAAGTATATAAAAAACAAAAAATAAAGTATAATGGATAAAGTATACTGTCAAAATTCATTAAATAACACATTTTTCAAATTTAACAAGTAAAAAAAATAAATAATAATAAAACATATAGAATATAGCCAGTCACATTTGTATGTTTTACCAATTTGCCACTAATAATTTTAAATATAGTTAAAATTTTCAAAACACGGTTGAATCCGGTTAGTTTTGGCATAAATAATAACGTGCAATGCACGAGCTCGTATGTGCACTGCACACGATTATCTTTGCTACAACCGACCGAATTTAACTATAGGCAAAACGTTAATAACATAAGTAACAACAAAAAAAGTCAAATATAAAGACGTAAAGGGTATTTTTAACCATATTCTCTAAAGTAAATCAGAATCAGACAAAAGATGATAGCGTGTTAAAAAATACGTACCAGTGATTGAACAATGCCAAGCCCTAAACCAGTGCCTTCCTGTCCAGAAGCAGTTTCTTTAACTTGAACATAATTCTCAAAAACAATTTTTTGTTTCTCCTTAGGAATTCCTTTCCCTGTATCGTTCACTTCAAATATAAACTCCATTTGATTTTGATCTTCTTCTTCATTTGGACTAACACTTGGTTTCTTAGCCCAAACTCTAACAGAGATATATCCTTCAGTTGTAAACTTGACTGCATTGCTCAATAAATTAGACAATATTTGCTTAAGTTTGCCTCTGTCACCTTTAACTTGAGAAAACTTTGTCAAGGACCAATCACAACCGTCCAACACAACATCTACACCTTTCTTCATACCCACTGGATGATATAAATCAACTGTATCTTCAACTAATTGCTCCAAATCAAATTCATCTTCTTCAAGTTGAACCCGACCCGCTTCTATTTTGCTTGTATCAAGAATCGAATTTACTATTCCTGCACCCAAAAAAAAAAAAGAAAAAAACTAGTTTTAGTTAAGTGACATTATATACTGTTAATCACTATAAATAACACTAAATTATTTCGAGTTCTTCAATTTTTACATTTCAACTATTTATTAATATCTAACAATCACTTCAAACGGTAATTTCTAGCAGAAAAATGTACTCGCCTTGTTAGAGGCTGAAGAACAATAAAAATTTTGCTAGAATTTCGTCTATTTTATAAATGCATTCCAAGTACAAAACTATTCAAACAATTCCAAATTTACAAATAAAATAGCAAGTTTTGGGGTTGTATTGAAAAAAAAAATTAGAGGGCTTAAAAGTAAAATATCTAAAAATTCTAAAGTTTTCAAAATTTTCCGGTTGCACCTGACCAATTTTTTAAGATTAAAATCGTCACACTTCTCTAAAAAAACATAATTTTTAAGGGTCAAAATCATCTTATCATCTAAGCTTTTTTTAAAAAAAAAAAAAAAGAAATACGTGATAAAACGATTTTACCCTTTAAAAATTAGTAATGTGCATAACACGTGCATTTTTATGCTGAAAACTACATTTTAAAAAGGTGTTGGTGGGATATTTGAATAGTAAAAGAAATTCCGATTATTTATGAAGAAACAAAAAATAGTTTAAGTGACAATTATATACAACTATTTTCTATTTTCTATATATTCAATAATCTTATATATTCAATAATCTTATATGGCGAGAAATTTCGCATTTTTTATAACAATAACGAAAAAAAGATATAATTAAGTTGAGAGAGAGAGAGAGAGAGAGAGAGAGAGAGAGAGAGAGAGAGAGAGAGAGAGAGAGAGAGAGAGAGAGAGAGAGAGAGAGAGAGAGAGAGAGAGAGAGAGAGAGAGAGAAACTGACCTAAAAGATCCTTAGCACAAGATTCAGCTTGCCTTAAATTAGTGTCCAAATTAGAACCAGGAACAACTTCTTGACGGCAAAGTTCAATGAGACCAAAAATACCAGCTAAAGAAGCACGAACATCATGGCTTGCACTAGCATAAGCTAAGCTCCTTTTCATACTCTTTCTTTCAGCTTCTTGAGTTTCTTCCATTTGTTTAATCAGAGAGGCACGAAGACGCATTTCTCTTCTATCACTTCTAATCATAAAGAAACCCAAGCTTAAAATGGTCACAACCATGGCGATAGCCAGTAGAATAAGGAGTACCAAGCCTGATTTTATTTTATTGTGGATGGATTCCTCTAGTCCCCCAACTTTAGATGGCAATGCCAATGCCAATACCTAAAAACACAATATATATAAGTTGTTATATGGAAAATGAATAGAAATATTACTAAACTATTTTCGGTTCTTTATGAATAGTTATATTTTTGCATTGTTTAATATTTAACCAATACTTAAACGATAGTTTCTGACAGAAAAATACAAGTTTCTTCATACTTAACTAATTAGGGGTAAAATCGTCCAATCACCTATTTTACTATGAAAAAACTCAAGTGCTAAAACGATTTTGTCCCTTAAATTTGTTTTGATAGTTTGAGGGTTAAGTTTTTTGTAAAGAAATAATTAATTAGACAATTTTGCCCCTTAAAAATTAGTATGTGCAAAGTGTGCATTTTCTTGCTAAAAATTACTATCTAAAATATTGTTGTATATTAATATATGCACAAAAATAATTGGATAGTAAAAAACAATTACGTATAAGTATACCTAAAAGGAAAATATAAGAAACAAAATAATCAAATTAAAAATGTAACTAATTATTTATAAGTTGTAAATAGGAAAATAGCTACAAATACTAATAAACATTTCTGTTCTTTACATGCTTGTTCAACAGCTTTAACTTATTTTAAACTATAAATTATTTTGAAATTGTTTTTGAGCTTAAAAAATTTTAAAAATCATAATTTGAAAAGTTATTGTGATGATGCTTTTTAAAACTACTTCTACTTATTAATATTGTTAAAATAAAATTGTTATATTTTTTATTTAAAACAACTTTCTTATAAACATTTTATTTTAAAAACTTATACAAAATATATAGTTGGATAGTAAAAAGAAATTGTTTATCCGTATACCTAAAAGAAAAATATTAAGAAATAAAATAATAAAATTAAAAACATAACTAACTAATTATAAGTTGTAAATAGAGGAAATGGCTACAAATACTACTAAATATTTCGGTTCTTTATAAGTAGTTATAGTAAGTAGCTATAGTAATTTTTTTAATTTTTTTTATCATCCAACTATTTCTTGCAATTTTAATACCCAACCATTCTAATTGAAAACATGTACTCAATTTTTAATGGGAAAAATCGTTCGTTCGTCTATTTACTTCAAAAAAACTCAAGTGGTAAAACGATTTTGCCCCTTAAAAATTCTTATAGTAGTTTGAGTGTTGAATTTTTTTTTTTTAATAAATATATAGTTGATAAAATAATTTTGTCCTTAAAATTAGTCATGTGCAAAGTATGTGCCTTTTCTTGCAAAAAACTTTTGAAAGGGTACAAAATTAGTTGGATGGAAAAATTTTAACTATTTATAAAGACTAAAAAATAATTAACTCAAAAATAATTATTTCGTGATAATTAATAATTAAGAAAGAAACTTACCGATTGTAGCCCAATAATGTCAAGAGAGAGGCACTGAACTGAATACTTGATACTCCATATGTCTAGAATAGAAGCCCGAGAAGAACCATCGCTTGACCCGCAAGTTAAATTACCAACATACCCTCGTTGTTGACCATTAAAAGGGTCTACTAATTCAAATGAGACTGATGAATTGCCATTTAAGACCATCTGAGTATTCGGAACGCCTTGAATAAATCTCGTCTCGTCATTTGATGATAAATACAAACTCCCACCATATGCATTTACGAGCTTAGTAAAATAACCCGTAAATAATTTTGCTGAAAACCCTAGAGAGAGTACTGATCCTGTGCTTCTGCCAATGTTGATGGTGTTGAGTATCAAAGGATTAGTTTGATCATTTTCCCATCCTATTGCTGATGAAGCATGTCCATTTGTACTATTCAAGGCTTGTTGGAACCAATCAGAATCAAGGATTTTACTAGGGGAAGTTTTGATTGGTTGTCCATATAACTTGCCTGTGTTAGGGTTCACAGATGAAAGGTACCAAGTGTAATTGGTAGAAGATGAAAATGAAGTGTTTGAATATAAAGCAATGATCTCTTGATCATTCCCTTTGATGTAATAAGAGAAGAACAAGCCATTCAAAGATATAAAGGAAACTTGAGAGAGATAGGGAATTGTTGCTAGTGCTTGAAATAACACTGGTGCAACCTGCATTAATAAATATATATAACTACAAAATTAAAAAAATTCATCGAAAAACGACATATTTAGTCCTAAAGTTTATAGTTTAATGTGATATGATTTTCAAAGTTTATTTTATGTTGATATAATTTTAAAACAGCTTAAAATAAATCAATAAGATAATTTTATATATCGTGCATAATTTGTGCCAAAAAATCATATGAGTTAAAATATGTATTAGAAGTCAATTTACTAAGAAAAAAAAACACATAAGGTATGATTTGAGGAGGGGGGAGAGAGTATTTCGGCCCTTAACAAATTAAGGTATAATTTTGTTTGCAAAAATATAAGAAATTTCTAATAAACCTGTTCAGAAGTTAATTGATTAGAAAAATTCTAAGAACTTGTTGATTCATCTGGTATTTAAATATAATATTTGTTTATAAGCTTACTAGGTCGAAGGAAATGACTTATGATACTTTATTTTATCTTTCAGGACGTCTCAAGTGAATAGTTCGTGTTATTTTTTTACAAAAAATTAAGGTACTTGGATAGATTTTTAGTTTTAAAAAAGGGTGTTTTATTTTTCTTAGGGTTTGTAAAAATTAAATTATCCGTGAAAGAAAAATTTATTTTATGTTGGTATAATTCTAAAACAACTTAAAGTAAATCAATAAGATAATTTTATATATCGTGCATAACTTGTGCCAAAAAATTATACGAGCTACAAAGTAAAACATGTATTAGAAGTTAATTTTTTTTTAAAAAAAAAACATAAGGTACGATTTGAGGAGGTATTTTGGCCCTTCCTTTTCTAATGAACCAGTCCAGAAGTTATTTTAGTTTTATTGAGATATGGCAATGAACTTAAAAAAAGTTGAAAAAAATTACTTTGAAAAGCTACTATGTGATGGTGTTTTTTTTTTTTTTTCTTTAAATCTTCTTCCAATTATTCATACCATTAAAATTAAAAATGTTATATTATTTTTAACAATAATTTTTTCAACTTAAAAAAAAAAAGTACAAAGGATAGATAACAAACCCTAGTATACGGTTATCGTTGGTTGAGTTGATTGGAATTTCATTAGTAGCTAGTGTTGTTTTTTTTTTTACGAAAATTAAAGTATTTGGATAGATTTTTAGTTTAGAAAAAGCTCGTTTTATTTTTTTTGGGATTTGTAAAAGTTAAATTGTTCGTAAAAAAAAGTGGGATCAAGAATACTATTTTTTTTTTAGAGAGACTCAGAGTAAATAAAATAAAATAAAATTTAGAGTAAATTATTAATCTAAAAAAAGTACAAACGATAGATAACAAACCCTAGTATATGGTTATTGTTGGTTGAGTTGATTGGAATTTCACTAGTAGCTAGTGTTGTTTTTTTTTTTTACGAAAATTAAGGTATTTGAATAGATTTTTAGTTTAGAAAAAGCTCGTTTTATTTTTTTTGGGGTTTGTAAAAGTTAAATTGTTCGTGGAAAAAAGTGAGACCAAAAATACTTTTTTTTTTTAGAGAGGTTCAGAGTAAATAAAGTGAAATAAAAATTAGAGTAAATTATTAATCCAAATAAAGTATAACTGTTTGGAAATAAAAGAATTTCAACGGATTATCCAAATTAATTTAGGGACTAAAAAATGGTCAAAAATATACTTTTGAGTATAGCATATCATATCATATGAAAGCTTAAAGTTTTTGGAATATATAAGGCTATTTCCGGTATTTAAATGAATTAAAATTAAAAGAAGGGAGGATAAATATATACTAACCCTAGTTTGTATTGCAGAAAAATTCTTGAGTTCACTTGTAGCCATTGATGAACTCAAAAATCGGCCCAAATCCACCGTTGATTGATTCAAAGGTGCCAACATTCTTGCTGTCTTCTCTATGTCCAACACAAGCCCTTGTTGGATTTCCCCATTGATTAACTTAACTTGATTTTTAATCCCATTCACCTCGTTAATCCACTGTGACATTAACAAACCAAGAACCCCCAACACCACGGATGCCTGCATTTACATGTCATATATATATATATATATATCTCAATTAGTACAAATTAATTAAAAAAAATTATATATACCAATTAAACATACAAAGAAAAGAAAATTTAAGATTTGATGTAAGAATTAGATCTAGGGTTTTTATTATTATTTTTTATTTAAAAGAATCTTTTATTAATATTCAAACTCGAAAGTTATAACGATAAACTACTGTGTTTGTAAGTCCCTGCAAAATTTATAGATGCATTTAAGCCTAACTGCTAAACTAGGTGCCGAAAAAATCACAATCTAAGAAAACTTTGTTTCTTCATTACTATATCAGATAGCACACAACTCGAAATATTTGATACCATTCAAACATTGCTTTGTACACATCCATCTACTAGTGAAATTCCAATCAACTCAACCGACAATAACCATCTACTAGGGTTTGTATTTTTTTTTTAAGTTAAAAAAGTTCTTTTAAAAAATAATTTTAATGGTATCAATAATTAGAAGAAGATTTAAAAAAGACACAATCACATAGTAGCTTTTCAAAGTGATTTTTTTCAACTTTTTTTAAGTTCATCGCAATTGTAATTAACAATTTATAACAACTTAAAAACAACTTATGAAATTTCAGTAAATTTTAGTAGATTTACCAGAATGATGAAGAAGAAAAATGATCGAAGAAAACAAATTTAAGATCTGATGAAAGAATTAAATCTAGGGTTTTTATTATTATTTTTATTTAAAAGAATTTTTCATTAATATTCAAACTCAAAAGTTACAACGACAAATTACAAGCCATGCCCCTTATGTTTTACAAGTCCCTCTATAGAAGCATTTAAGCCTAACTGCTAAACTAGGTACCGAAAAATCACAATCTAACAAAGCTTTGTTTATTCATTACCATATCAGATAGCACAAAACTCGAATATAGTTACAGCGATAAACTATAGGTCATGCCCCCTGTGTTTGCAAGTCCCTCCTAAATTCTATAGATGCATTCAAGCTTAACTGTTAAACTAGGTATCGAAAAATCAGAATCAAACAAAACTTTGTTTCTCCATTACCATTTCATATAGCACACAACTCGAACTATGTAATACCACTCAAACAGCCGCTGCCGCTATGTATACATCCATCTACTAGTGAGATTCATCTACTAGGATTTGTTATCTATCGTTTGTGTTTTTTGTTTTTAAGTTAAAAAAATTCTTTTAAAAAATAATTTTAATGGTATGAATAATTAGAAGAAGATTTAAAAAAGACACACGATCACATAGTAGCTTTTCAAAGTAATTTTTTTCAACTTTTTTTAAGTTCATCGCAATTGTAATTAACAATTCATAACAACTTAAAAACAACTTATGAAATCTCAGTAAATTTTAGTAGATTTACCAGAATGATGAAGAAGAAAAGTGATCGAACGGAACTCAAATTCATTCTGCTGCTTCTTGTTGCCATCTCTCAATAAAACTAAAATAATTCTTCTCTGCAAAAACTTTGAAGAAACGAAAAAAAAACTGTCTGATGAAGTGTTTGTATAAATAGATATACAAGGAACTGGGAAGATGATGTAATAATTAGAAAACAACAATTCAAATAAGTTAATATCTCTGTAATTTTTATTTTCCCTTTTTGTAAAGATTTAGTTTGAAAATTATCTTAATTACATGATACATACATTATTTACCTATGTATACAAGAACACATTATTAGAAATAAATTCTCTCTCGTGGACCATGGTGATTACCTGTCTGTATATGACTATGATGCATCCCTCGTTACATACTCTTTTATTGTAAATCAAGATTTACTGGAATGAAATTTAAAGATACGTAACAAAAAATTATCACAGAATCAATCATTATTAAATATCCAGCTGGTCTTGACTTTCATGCATGAGAAAACCCAAAAAAAAAAAAAAAACTTATCACAGGTGTCAGTATAATCACTGGTTGCATATATATATATATGACTACGATGCGTCCCTCGTTTGATACTCCCTTACTGCAAATCAAGACTTATTAGAATGAAATTTGACGATACTTTAAAAACAAAAATTATCACGGAGTCAAATTAATAGTAAATATCCAGCTCGTCTTGACTTTCTATCAACTCCAAATGTCATGCATGAGAAAACCAAAAAAAAAAAAAACTGATCACAGGTATCAGTATAATTACCGGTTGCATATATATATGATTACAATGCGTCTCTCATTCGTACTTCCTTATTGCAAATCAAGACTTATTAGAATGAAATTTGACGATACTTTAAAAACGAAAATCATCACGGAGTCAAATTAATAGTAAATATCCAGCTCGTCTGGACTTTCTATCAACTCCAAATGTCATGCATGAAATAACCAAAAAAAAGAAATTACCACGGGTGTCAGTGTAATTACCAGCTGCATATGTATATGATTACGATGCGTCCCTTATTCGGTACTCCCTTATTGCAAATCAAGACTTACTTCAATGAAATTTGACGATACTTTAAAAACGAAAATTATCATGGAGCTGGTCTTGACTTTCAACGAACTCCAAAAATCTCATGCATGAGAAAACAATACTCTTCTTTCTTTTTACGCATTAAAATAATACGTATATTCTTTTCACGTAAACTCTTTACACGTAACTTAATTAATTTTGTGAGACTGCAGGGTTGATATAAAAAAGTATGTGTAAGTAGGAAAAGAGAAAGGTGCATGAAAAATTCACCACCCTTGGCCGGCATCCTCCGCCGGAGATTGGTCGGAGACAAAAGGGTAACGGCCGGAGAAGAAGGGGTGGAGTAGATTGGATTCTATGGAAATTTTGTTATGGCCAAGGAAGTTATTAATTATGGATTTCCAAGTCTGTCGATTAACTAATTTAGAAACTTCTCTAATTATATAATTATTACGTCAGTTTTTCTTCTTTTTTTGTAATTTTTTTTATTTATAACTTTTGCCTCTCTTTTTTTCTTATTTGTTAGGTAATATTATTCAATAAACAGAAAGAAAAAAAGTGAATTTAATATGTAATATCAGAAAATTTAGTTACAATTTAGTTTAAAATTTAATATGGGGATCTTTTTTTACCAAAATCTAATGGATGCTTACAATTAAATAATAATCCGTTTTACACAATTAAATATTTTCCTTTTTATTCTATCTTGAATAGGAAAGTAGCTAACAGTGATAAAATAGACATTCAATGAATTTATACTTCTAGGGCACACGTTTCACTATAATATATATAATATATAGTGCTTTCGTCTTTTATTATATTAATCGTCATATTTCAGATATTATACCATTTTAAAAATACAAAATTTTATATATATTTTTAGTATAATATAAGATCAACTTGTGAGTAGCTATTTTGGAAACTGTTTTTTGTCATATTGAGTTTTATAAATTTAATTGTATTTTTATTTCAATTATATTTATTTAAGGGCGAAGCACCTTCTCCCTCCCTTTTTCTAAATAGCAGAGTTATCACGGCCCGGCCTCAAGTAATCAAGAGATCTTTGCCGGGATCTTGGGTGACGGCCGAGCGCCATGAATGATTAAGAAATTGGCAGTAGAAGGATGCAATTTTTCTTTTTTGACTGAGTTCTAGTTAGTAACATGTCCGTTACACGTCGGAGGTTGGTAAGACTTGAGGGACAGTGCCCCCTAACTTAAGGGGGACAATGGGTAGGAAAAATGGAGGTTTGGGGCCACTTCTGTTTTTGTTCAAAGTGATGTGTATTCTTAACGCTCCGTCTTCTAAGAGTGCGGACCTTTAGCTTTGCTTGAGATTCTTTACCGATCGATTATCCCCTCTTTATCTTTGCTCTCATTTGCGCCTGCTTCTTCTGTTCTTACTCGAGTCTAAACAAGTAGAGATTACCTGTCTCTCATTGTTTCGAGATTTCTACTATCGCTCGCGTAGAGGAGCAGGATTGACTGGCCTCTTATTGTTGTCGAATTTAACTTCTTGAGTACCTTCTTTGAAACAAGGGTTTCGGAATGAAAAGTAGAAGGGAAAGGCAATAGCATCCTGAATAGATTGAAATCATATTTTTTATAGAAATATTATTACGCCCTACTCATTTAATTTTTTCTATTTAGTTTCTTGTTCTGGATTCATTATTGTATTCATTCTCGAATGGTAATTATATATACATATATATTTAGCGTTAATTAATGAGTTTTGTCATTTTAATAATAAATCTAACAAAACTACTATTAGATTAGTTATGGGTATTTAGATGTATCCTAATATTCACATTATGATATTTTGAATAAAATTGGAGGTTTGAATCAAAAAATTAAAAAAAATTATGGGAGTAAAAATATTTTTTCTTTTTGCTGAATAAAAAAATTACCATATCCCCTCAAAAAAAATAAAAATAAAAAAATTACCACGTGTATTTAAAATGTTGTTGGATTTTTGGCCCATTTAACAGGGTATTAAAACAGCTTTGGGCTTTATATCAACACCTGTTCATGGGGCCCATTAGAGTGACCCAAGACTTTTCCGCCATGAAGACATTGATATGGGCCCCACCAATGATTTGAAATTGAGCCCAATAAAAATCAAATCGTACGGAGTACCCCTTCTCCTCGTTCCCGCCAAAGCTCTCCCCTCGAAACTCTTCCCGGCAAATCCTTGTAAATTCCCGCGTTTTAAACCAAACAATGTTCTTTCCAATTCATTAGCAACTCAACATTTGCATTCCTCTTTCGTTTTTTTCCAAGCAATTACACAGTGGATCTGAGTAGTGTAGAATACAGAGAAAGGTTTGCCTGAACTTGATCGTCAATGGCGCCATCGCGGAAGGCTAGTAATGGGCGATCACCACTCGTTAATCAACAACGGCAAATCACTGCTTTCTTCGGTAAGAAGGCCTCGGAATTGTCCGATTCTCCTACTCCTACACCTTCACTTCCCTCCAGTAACACTAAACAAAACCCTAGCCCTAACCCTAGCCAGAGCCAAAGTCCGAGTCCAACTACTCCTTCCCCTCTCCAGCCGAAAAGAAATGGCAATAAGCCTCTTCTAGTCATAGGTCCATCCTCTTCCTCTCCTGTAACTCCTGATTCTTCTAGGACATTGTATGGACCTGAGGTTGTCGATAAAAGAATCAGAGTTTATTGGCCGTTGGATAAATGTTGGTACGAAGGCTGTGTGAAATCTTTCAATGAGGTTTCTGGCAAGCATTTGGTTCAATATGATGATGCTGATGAGGAATTATTAAATCTTTCCGCCGAAAAGATTGAATGGCTGGTTGAGGAGCCGCCTAAGAGGCTGCGACGGTTGCGCAAGTTCTCACTCTTGGAAGATAAAGTGGAGGAGGAGAAAAGCTTCGAGAATGTCGAAGAAGACGATCCTGCAGATGAAGATTGGGGAAAGAGTGCAGAAAAAGAGGCTGTTGAGGAGGATGTTTCCGAGAATATGGATTTGGATGATGAAGTTGACAGCAATGGAGTTAGTGGGAAAAGCAGCATTAACAGTAAGAAGCGCAAGGTAAATGAAAACTGGAAGTTAAATTCTAATTCTGGTAAAAAGAGCAGGAACGTAGGAGACAACCAGAAGAAAGTGGACAAGGTTTCTTCGCGTGTTAGTGAGGGGAAATCAACTGCATCAGCTGCAAATGGATTGGATAGTGAGTGACAGATTCACTTTCGCTCCTTTTCTGCATTCTTCTCTAATTTATGCTTCAAGGTGTATTCATTTACTGAGGATGGATATACTCTGTATTTCTGATGCTCATCTCCTAGATATATCAATGGACATACAATTGAACATTGTTCTTTTAGCCCTGCTTTGGATATTTGAATGAACTTTCTTGATCAAAAACATACAAAAGGGCAGTGTTAAATAACTATAGTAGTATTTGTTCTTATGGGAGGAAGACTGGGCTGGCATTTTTGTTCTTGGTAGTTCTTGGGTCCTCAAATATATTATGTTCTGGTCAAGCTCAAGTGTGTATGAGTAACTAACAATGGATAAGGTCTCATTATCGTGGACCGCAAATAAGCATCGATCATAATATTTTCAGTTGCTCTGCTGTATGCAAATATGTTGATCTTTGATAAGATCATATTAGTCCCCTCTTGTTATTGTAGTAATATTTTATTTCATTGTTGGCATGGGGTTTTGCCTCTATTTTCTTGTTATGCTAATTTTGTCCACTGATGAAAATTCATCATTTACACAAAGAAGAAAAATTCATACATAAGGCAAAAAGAAAAGCTCATATACCTTTGGTCTTTATCTTTAGCTATAATATTCGTTTTGTGTAATTGCAGGTGGAAAGGCACTTAATGACAATGGTTTGGTGGGTGATGCAGCAGATAGGTTTGGTTCCCGTGAGGCAGGAAAGCTGTGGTTTCTGGGAAAGTAAGTTCTGTAGTTTGTGTTTTTGGTAAATGTGAGTGATAGGGAAATTGCTATTAAACTAGAGGTAGGGGCCTATATGCAATTTTTGTAATCCTGTACTTTTGCTCAATTGAATTCTGATTAGATCCTAATCAAGCATTCTTTGTACGGTTCTTGTGTTAAATTTGTTGTGTCTCACAAACAGAGACCGTAGAGATGCTAAAAGAAGACGCCCTGGAGATGAGGATTATGACCCAAAAACCCTATACTTGCCTCCTGAGTTTTTAAAAGGTTTATCAGATGGCCAGGTAATCAAAATTGCATGGTTCATAACATGATCATGTAGGAAGGGTCACTGAAACAATTAATTTAGTGTCATTTTGTTATCTATAGAGACAATGGTGGGAGTTCAAGTCAAAGCACATGGACAAGGTCCTATTTTTCAAGGTGTGAGCTTCATTTACACGATAGTAACTCTCTTTTTTCTCCGATCATTTAATCAGCCCTCAATTGAAGCTTAACAATGCATCTCATGGTGAACCAGATGGGCAAATTTTATGAGCTTTTTGAAATGGATGCACACGTAGGGGCAAAAGAACTTGATTTGCAGTACATGAAGGTAGGATGAGTTTTCTTATGCAACTAATTGGTGCTTACTAATTCTTGAAATAATTTGCAATTGGCATTTGTTATTATGGATCAGTTTGGCACTTTTTTGCTTGGTCCTTGAAAGTTTCTGATTCAAGCTGCGGTGTCTAACTATTTCCATTTCTAGGGTGAACAACCTCATTGTGGATTTCCAGAAAAGAATTTCTCGGTGAACGTAGAGAAGCTGGCCCGAAAGGTTATAAACCAGTCTAATTGTTTTGAATTTCATGCTCTTCCATAAGATGTGGGATGTTGTTGGTTAGCTTGCATTTCTTAAGGAACAGATGTCTTATTTCCTTTTTTTCTTTTTTTTTTTGTGACAAATCAGGGTTATCGCATACTTGTAGTGGAGCAAACTGAGACACCTGAACAGCTTGAGCTTCGTCGTAGGGAACAGGGTGCTAAAGATAAGGTGATCATTATACCATCCAACCTCCCTGATGATCCAAAAGTTGGGGGATTCTTAATGAGTTGGCATATTTTAGGTAGCTTGAGCAATAGTAACACATATTTTTTTCTAGGTTGTGAAACGTGAAATATGTGCAGTGGTCACAAAAGGAACATTAACCGAGGGAGAAATGCTCTCAGCAAACCCTGATGCTTCCTATCTTATGGCGATCACTGAAAGCTGTCGAAGCCCTGTAAACCAGCTAGGAGAACACACATTGGGTATTTGTGTGATTGATGTTGCTACAAGCAAGATTATGCTTGGACAGGTTCGTGGGTACAATTACCGTACTGTATCTGTATGTTGAATTGTGATCAAAAGCATTTTATACCAAAATAAGGGCTCTTGTTTTGTTGATGTAATGGTTTTATAGCTATCCCTATACACGAAAATGTTATCAAAGTGTCGCTGTGTCAGATTGCTCAATGTTTCGGTTTAATGATTTCATCATCAAAGTTAATCATGACTAAGACCAACTGTGTGTGTGACTGGAGTACTTGTAGTCCATGCAGACCTGGATGGATGGTTGTCGGATGATTATCCCTTTATTTGCTTTACTTATTTGATGTGTAACCTAACATGATTTTACAATAGTCTTTTGACCTTTCTCCCTCGTGCCCTCTTCCACGTTCCAGGCTTCCACTGGGTTTACATGAAAAATCTCTTCCGTAACATAATTATTTAATATTCACTTTTCTGTTTATTTTCCATTTGCTCCATTGAAGCCCATCCTTTTTCTTCTTGGATAAATATCTGAATACTTTTCTTTCCTGCAACAGTTCAAGGATGACTCAGAGTGTAGTGTCTTGTGCTGCCTACTATCTGAGTTGAGACCGGTGGAGATTGTTAAACCTGCCAAATTTCTCAGCCCTGAAACTGAGAGGGTACTTTTACGTTACACCAGAAATCCTTTAATTAACGAGTTGGTTCCCATCTCTGAGTTCTGGGATGCAGAAAAAACTATAAGTGAAGTGAAGAATATTTATAAGCAAGTTGGCCGTCAGAAATCTTCATCTCGGAATGAGGATAGCGTGCTTGAAATTGACCCCTCTGTTAGAGATGGTGATGACTGCTTACCAGATATTTTGGCTGAGCTTGTGGCAGCTGGCGAGAATGGACTTTATCCACTCTCAGCTCTTGGAGGCTCTCTTTTCTATTTGAAGAAAGCTTTCCTGGATGAGTCTTTACTTCGGTTTGCAAAGTTTGAGCTGCTACCTTGTTCAGGCTTGGTTGATTTCCCACAAAAACCGTACATGGTTTTGGATGCAGCTGCTCTTGAGAACCTTGAGATTTTCGAAAATAGCAGAAATGCGGGTTCTTCAGGGTATGTTGCTAATCCTGATTCGTTGGTGTTCTCTCTCTCCCCCTCTCTTTTCCCGTGTAGGACACTCTTTTTTCAATTAAACCACTGCATGATTCTCTCTTTTGTTTTTACCCTGTGAAGGACACTCTATGCACAATTAAACCATTGTGTGACTGCTTTTGGGAAAAGGCTACTCAGACAATGGCTTGCAAGACCTTTACGTCATGCGGAGTCAATTCGTGAACGCCAGGATGCAGTTGCAGGGCTGAAGGTGCATTTGATTTATGTATTTCATTGGTCTTCTCATTTTTCTTCACTCTATTTACTGTGCATCCTGATAACAGGTTGTGCCCTTTATTCAGTTGTTACTCTATTGAATTCACCTATTTACCAATTCTTCTTATGCTATACTCCTTGTTTTAACTTGGGTGGAGAATTTTCTTTATGAGGGCTAATTTAGCATCTTTGATTCTTGCCCTTGACATGATATGCTTACAATTTGATTTATAAAAGCTGGAATACTGCATGGGATTTCTGATAAATCCTGATATTTGGTCTGGACGTTTATTGAGGATTCTCTTAATTCTTGCCTCTAGGGAGTTAATCAACCTTTTGTGCTTGAATTTCGTAAAGAGCTGTCCAAGCTTCCAGACATGGAGAGGTTGCTTGCACGCATATTTGCCAACAGGTGAGGATAGCAATTCTTCTCAGAAACCTTCTAATTTCAATGAAGTCAAAGGTGTTTAATACTACTGCAAAGATTTCCATAATTTCTTTGCTAAGCTCTATGATTTATGCTGTGTTGCAGTGAATCCAATGGAAGGAATGCTAATAAAGTGGTTCTTTATGAGGATGCAGCAAAGAAACAGCTTCAAGAGTTCATATCAGCTTTGCGAGGATGTGAACTAATGATCCATGCATGCTCTTCACTTGGTTCAATTTTGGAAAATGTGGACTCTGGTGCACTTGATCATTTACTGACACTGGGTATAACTTCAATTGATGATTTCAGCGTGTTTAGATGTAGATAATTTTTGGCATCTTTTATATCAATTATTATATGCAGGAAAAGGCCTTCCTGAAGTACACTCAATTCTAAAGCATTTCAAGGATGCTTTTGATTGGATGGAAGCTAATGAATCAGGTCGAATTATACCCACGGAAGGGGTTGATGCAGAGTATGATGCTGCCTACAAAACAGTTAGTCATATACAATCCAATTTGAAGAAGCACTTAAAGGAACAGCAAAAATTACTTGGAGATACATCAGTAAGAATCTGCATCAAGATGGCTGAATATTTCTGCTATGTGCTATAGTATTCTTGTGACCTTTCAGATTTTTGACTGTCCATATCTGTAGGTCAATTATGTTACAATTGGAAAAGACACATACCTTTTGGAAGTGCCTGAAAGATTGTGCAAGAGTATTCCACGGGAGTATGAGTTGCAGTCATCTAAAAAGGTACACTATGAATGTTGCTTTCCCATTTTGGGGGTGTATTTTTTATATCCTTTTTCTGAACGTTAAGGTAAAAATCTTTTCCACTACGTTAGAAGCATGTGTTGGTTATGGGCTGAATGAAACAATCCTTTACTTAATTAGATATACACATGCATATATGAAAGGGGGTTTGGTGGTGGTGTTATACTACAAATATTATCCAACCATAGGCTGATAACTTTTGGTTCTCTGCTTTTTTATTTATTTATTTTTTCTTTTTCTGGTTTAAATAATGGAAGAAGAATTACTTGTCAAGAATGCGGAAGCTGATGAGGATTTGTGGGTTGGGGCTGGGAGAACTTTACTTACTAGTCTAATTTTGTAATGTTTTTATCATGTAGATTCATACAGGAATCTCCGCATTGATAATTGATAAGAAGATTACCCTACTTTTCATTTATCCTGGCATGGGGCAGGCACCCTTTGCTGTTTTTCCATTTGTAAATCCTTGTGGATTTATTGCTTTCTTCACTTATCTTGAAAATTGGGTTGAATACCATGTACTCATCTACATTCAATTCAAAATACTGTGGTCAAAATGAATCTGTGACTGTTATCTGATTTTCATATGTTATATACTATCCAATTTCTGTGTACATAGGGTTACTTCCGGTACTGGACCCCTGTTATAAAAAAGTTAATAGGAGAGCTCTCTCAAGCTGAATCTGAGAAGGAGTCCAAGTTGAAAAACATTTTGCAGAGGTTGGTTGAACGTTTTAGCATGCACCATGACAAGTGGAGACAGTTGGTTTCTACTACTGCAGGTACAGCTTCTTCCTTTGGGAGTGAACTGGAAGCTTCTTTTGCAATGCATTGTTTTATGAGTGCCCTTGACATATGCCTTTCAGAATGTTGTGTTCATGTGCAAAAGCTCTAAAAATCATTAATTTTTCTTCCTAAGATTCCTGGTGTCACATTCGAGGCATATATGAAACAGTTGAAATTTTGGTGTTCTAAGTGGATCATGATTCATCTCCTTGAAGCTTCTCTATCTCTTCCACTAGAGATTTGGATCTGTGCTTGGGATGAATAGGCATAGAGTTTTGCCTTTGTTCTGCTTTCAGTGACCTATCCACCTCTCCTTGTCTTGAAGAATTTATTAGGCAGCCACTTACACCTGATGAAATGGGTTTCAACTTTTTGCAGAACTGGATGTTTTGATTAGCTTGTCCTTCGCAAGTGACTTTTATGAGGGGCAAACCTGTCGTCCAATTATTGATGGCATATCAAGTCCAGATGAATCGCCACAGCTTACTGCCAAGAGTCTAGGACATCCAATTCTCAGAAGTGATACTCTTGGCAAGGGTGCTTTTGTACCGAATGATGTTACCCTTGGTGGTTCTGGAAATGCCAACTTTATCTTGCTCACTGGGCCTAACATGGGTGGCAAGTCAACTCTATTGCGCCAAGTTTGCTTGGCTGTGATCTTGGCTCAGGTAATTGTCACAAAGTTGGCGTTGCAGGTTTTGCTTGTTCACCATTGATGACATTGGGTTTGGTTCTCCCCAGGTAGGAGCAGATGTACCAGCGCAGAGCTTTGTGATGTCTCCCGTTGACCGAATCTTTGTACGAATGGGTGCAAGGGATCATATTATGGCTGGACAAAGCACCTTCTTGACAGAACTTTTAGAAACTGCATCGATGCTGGTGATGTTTCCAAATCATGCTAACTTATTTTATTCCTTCTTTATTGTTTAATAATTTGCTTGATCTCTTGAATGTGGTCGAAAGAATAATTTGCAAATTCTCAAGAGATGCAATCTGTAGATTGAGAGGGGTAAAGGAACCAGATAATTCTACCACAAGAAAAGAAATATAAGTTTAGAAATTCACTAACGATACAAGTCTTTCGAATTCAAGTTCAGAAGTTCACAAGTGCTTGAGTATCTGCACTGAACTGCTTGTAACCATCTTCTGGTGCCTTTTTCCCGCCTTTGAACCTAATTTCAAAAGTTATGCAGTTTTCAGCAACTCGGAATTCACTTGTGGCATTGGATGAGCTTGGAAGAGGGACGTCAACTTCAGATGGACAAGCCATAGCGTGAGTGCCAGTGAAGTGAAAAACTTTTTGATTGCAGAATAATATTATCCATGTTTTGCATATTCTTTACATGCCTTATTAGATCTTTCTTGGTCTTGCAGGGAATCAGTTCTTGAACATTTCATACATAAGGTGCAATGTAGGGGAATGTTCTCGACTCATTATCATCGACTAGCTATTGACTATGTGAGAGATCCCAAGGTAGAATATAATGGATTCTTCTTTTCCATGACTTCTCTCCCCGTACCTAACTCAGATCCATTTGCAATGTTCTAGTCTATCAAAGTAGTAAATTGAACTTTTGATATCTTAACTCGCTATATTCTATTAAACTAGTGAAGTTAACTTTTACACATAGAAGGTAGCCTGTTAAGCTGGTAGTTCTATTTTGATAATATAATCCAGTAATGCTTACTACTCCAATCTTTACTTATGAATCATTGTCTTTCAATGTTCAAATAACTTCTCAAGCATGTCTTATTTACCTCTTCGTTCACAGGTTTCGCTCTGTCATATGGCATGCCAAGTTGGGGAAGGTATTAAAGGTCTCGAGGATGTTACTTTTCTTTACAGATTGACACCTGGTGCATGTCCGAAAAGTTATGGTGTCAATGTTGCACGTTTAGCTGGTAAGTTGATTTATGTTTTCCATTAAATAATTGATCTAAGACATGCTTTACCAGTAATGGTAACCAAAGAGCTCTGTCAAATCCATGTTTGGTCCTTGAGCTTTAGTAATGTAACCTAATCTCCATTTTATACATAATGTGGTTCTTATTAGTTTCCGCATATGATCACACTTCAGGCCTCCCTGATTCGATACTCAAAAAAGCTGCCGCCAAGTCTCAAGAGTTTGAAGAAACATACGGCAAGCAAAATGGCTCTAAAGGCATATTACTACTCCCTGATCAGAAAGAAGAGGTAACTTCCACAATTAAGAGCGTGTTAAATACATGTAATCAATTAGCCAAGGGAAGTTGCAATGCTTCCGAAAGAGGGATTTCTGGTCGACTAAGTCAACTTCAAAGTAAAGCAAAAATACTCCTAGGACAAAATTGAAGTGAACTAGTATAGTATAGTAATAGTACCACTTGCATGTAAAGTTTTTGGAGTTTTTGTTAGGGTCTTTTGGTAATCCATTTGGGCAAGTGGGAACTATGGTCTTTTTTATCTTCAAGAGTCCCATATGGATGACAGCCTTTTTAGGAAAAGTACTCTGCACGCTTGGTTTTTTCTGTATATGTATGGCTTTTTCCAATTTGAACTTAAACAGGGAGAGGGGCGGCCATTAATGTGGCCTACATATGGAATTTGTACATAAAGTGGCTAATTTTAAACTTGGAGCTGGCTTTGAATAGAGAACTGACCCAAAAGAAACGATTGGGTCTTTTTTGTGCAAGAGCTGGCCAATTTGGAGTACAGAAGGATACTCGGTCAGCAAGTGCAAAAGACATTTCAACAAATTCATTGGCCATTTTTTGATGGGTAAGTCTTGCATTTCTTTGTTTTTTTTGTCCATATACTCTTCCCGTTTTGTTTCAATTTATCTGTTACTTTAAAATATAAATAATTACTAAACATTCTGAATCTTTTAGTATATCTTCTAATACACTTAATACATTGTTTATTCTTGATAAAATAAGTATAAAAAAGTATATTTAGGCGACAGATTGAATTGAAACTGAAATAGTACCATTTGCAAATGTAGAGCCATTTTAGAATTTGAAATAGAATGCTTGAATTGTAAGATATTTGTAGTTTGATTACATGTCAATAGCATCATCTTCTGGTCGTTATCTGTTGGGGGGAGCAAAATTCAACTAAACTTTACCCTCTTGTTGGTTTTTGTATTTATGGGTAGAGAGAAAAATGGACCAGTGTGGTAGGACTTCTATATTTCTTTCTTTATGTACTTAAAAATGAAACTTGTCATTTCATTATGACAAACTTTACATTTCTTGTTCCCATAGAAAAAGGGGAAATTATATATAAAATTAATAAAAAATTACTAAATACAAATGAAAGAACCAGTTAGGATGTGAGGAAAAATGTCTAAACATTTGAGAGTTGCTCTTCTTCTTCTTCTTCATCAGAAGTTAGTGAGTCACCATTGGAATCCTGTACGATGGAAGCTAAAGTTAGATACCAGCATATCTTCCAATATATTGTTAATGGATGAAAAAATATCTCCCAATTAATTTAGTAGTAGAAATCACCGGAATATTTAATACATCTATTATATTCTTTAAGCATATATTTTAATAGTAATTTTATTAATAAAAATTTAATAGAATAAAAAAGATAAATCTTAAATACGAAAAGAGAATTATCATTCCGGATCGTTAATACGTTTTTTTCAGTAATAATTTTTCCTTTGTCTTTTATTTTATATATGATTTATATTAATAAAATTATTATAAAAGGTTTATACTAGAGAGTGTATTAGTAGAAGATGTATTAGACGATGCTGACTGAAAAATTATTGTACAAATCTTAAGTGTGGTAGTAGTACTCTTTAATATATATATATATATCTATAGTGATTTTATTAATATAAATCTTATAAAATAAGAGGTAAATTTTAAATACTAAAAGAGAGTTATCACTCATCATCTAATACACTTACACTTTTTTCAGTAGTAATTTTTCTTTTAGAATTTAGTTTATCTTTTATTTTATATTATTTACATTATAAAAGGTTTGTACCAGTAGAGGATGTTTAAAAAATAATTTCAATTTTTCTTACATCTAAATCGATATTTTTTTTACAAATTCTTTATAATGATTCATATCTACTTTCAATACAAGTTCAATGTTAAAGATTTCAGTTTTAGAGTGGAGTAGAGAGAAGTTAGAGAGATATTATGTAGAGAGAAATAATAGGAAAGATGTAAAATAATAATTTTTTTTTACACTATATATTTAGATTTATCAACCTTATGCAAATATACTATAGAATATTTTATAGAATGTATTAAACGATTCTGATATTGAGTGTATTAGTAGTACTTAGATAACTGACCTGGAAGTGCTGCCGCCTAATACTATTTTGGATAGCGGAGATCAAGCGGATCAATAAATACATGGGTAATAGAATGCCGCTTGCTCTTATCATGAGTAACTGCAAAAGTTATTATTAATTGGGAAATTCATTTATTTAGTTAAAGTGGATGATGATATGAGCAGTGAGAGTAAAAAATTAGGAATACAGATACTCACGGTTGTAAGGGTAAAAGGGTAATCATCCCCTGTTTCTCCCATTAGCACTTCCATCGTATGTTTTAGCAGGAGCAAAACTGTGAACTGCCAATTTCCGTTATTTATTAGGAAAATTCATATATTTTTCTTGCAAATAATTTTAATTTTATGAAATTGAAACACAAAAATAAATTAAACTATATACAAATACACAGTGAAATTGCATTAATTCGAATTTATAACTTTTGACTTGATAAAAATATTTAAAAAGGGTAATGAATTTTTTTCCCTATTTTCTTTCTCGTATATGCCAATGTAGAGGCTTTTTGAAGAAATAGTATTACCACAACTCACACGTGTGGTAATAGAAGCTTCTAGTTGTGCTATTTAGAAATTGCTTGAAAAGCATAGCCACAAACTTTCATTTCTTTACCACTCACAATTTTACGTAATATTTTTTGTAATATTTTTTTATAATATATTTTTTTAAATTTATCTTTTATTTAGTAAATTTTATTAATAAAATATATCAATTTATAGAAAGTATTATAGAAATATTTTTTTATAATATATATATTTTTAAATTTATCTTTTATTTAATAAATTTTATTAATAAAATATATCAATTTCTATAGAAACTGTTATAAACGATTCAATCAGTATTTTAGGCTTTTCATTAATTTCAAACCCATACCCTCCAAAATTAAAAGCGAAGGCCAAACTGATTGTTCCGTTACATAGATTAGGTTGTGACTACAAGAAAAAGAAAAGTCTCATTGGGGGCAAAAAATCACGTGGTGATTTCCATTTCTAGAATGTTAATTATGCCACCGAATTTTACATGTCACTAAGGAAAATGTACAGCTATCGTTTCAATTTACTTGTTACTTTAAGGAATGTATATTTATGTTAATGTTGAAAATTTCACATGACTAATATTTTAAAATAATTACTTTTTATTTTAATAAGTTCGTATTTGAGTCTCAAAAAGTATATTATGTGGGATTCTCAACACGTTCCTTCACGTTTAAAACTAGACATATAAAGAAATATATATATAAATATAAAAGACAGATAAATTGAGGTAGATATAATAATGTAATTTTATAAAGAGAACTTACAATAAGAGCCACAAATCGACAGCACGACGCACTTTTATCGGCGACCGATGAGCATTCGGAGTAACTCCGTCGCTCTTCCGCCGTGGGGCTTTCGACCTCTTCTTCTCTTCCTGTTCTAGAAATTTCCACGCTGTCTCTAAGATGGAATCAATTTTGGAAGGAAAAGAAAATTATTATTATTTAGGATTTAGCCAAATCCCACTAAATAAATTATAATAATAGATTTAGTTACTATAAAATCACTCAAATTAAAAATGGGGGTGGCCATTATAAGCATATTAATTAAACTATAAAAGGCAAATGCCTGTCTGGCGCCCAAGTTTATCCAATATGAAAACATATGCGGCTATGCCCCGCGACGGTGCATTTTTTAATATCACTAAATTGACCTCAGAAACTATAGTGCGCCTAATGACTCACAAAATCCATATCGTAATCATAGCCTGCTAAAAGACCTAAAATAAACTATTCCTTTTTCATGTATTTTGAATATTTGAATTGTGAAATTTATAATTTATAATCGATAATTTAAATCAAATTAATATAAGTATCTTTTGACAGATTAAAATTAAAAAATGAAGAAGATAAAATTACTTTATAAAAAATAAATAATCTTAAATCTTACTTTAAACATCATTAAAATACATCTACTCAATATATAAATAAAAGAATGACGAACCCTCTTGATATGTTATAATTTGGCCTTGAGTCTAATTCATTTTAAAATGTTCTTTGTAATGAATAAAGTAAGGTCAGCCCAATAACTGGTCCCTAATACTATGTTAGAATTTGGGTTTTGGTCTAACTCCAAAAGTTCTTTGTAAGGAATAAAGTAAGTTCAGCCCAATAACTGGCTCTAATACTCCAAAAGGTTCTTTGTAAGGAATAAAGTAAGGTCAGCCCAATAACTAGCTCTAATACCATGTTAGAATTTGAGTTTGGACCTAACTCACCCAAAAAATACCTCAAGAAGGGAGGACTATCCAAGTCTTTATAATAAGTAATTACTTTATTTAATTAGTTGATATGGAATTATCAATATGATATAAGCTAATTTCATAACTATTTTTAACTAATTAAACTATCTCTTTATTATGATCAAAGAAGGATAATTCTTGTATTTATAAATAGTTGAATCCTTAACTTTTTAATTAAAAAAGTTCAACTCCTACGACTTGAACAAAGTTCACTAGTTTGTAATAAATTGTTCTTATTACAAACATTATTCGTATAATTATTTATAAAAAGAAAACAAAATATAAATCAAATTCTAATCAATTAACTTATCTCCAGATCTATAAATGCTAGAGTTAAAGTAATAGTATTAATTAGTAGTAGTACCTTATGGTGACGGAGGAATCAATTAATTGGGTCTTCTCAGAAGGGGCAATATACGTATACCCTGGTTCAAACTTCTGCATATATTTAAAAATTAAAAAAAAATGTTATTTTCAAAACTCATTAATATAGACAGCAATCGAAAACTGAAGAGAGAAAAACAGAGTATTATTGTTTGCGTGGCTTCCAAAATTAAAATACTAGTACAACAAAAGCTTGTCAAGAAGAATACGGCTTCTCTCTCTCTCTCTCTCTAGTCAATCAATTTCTGGTCCAATTAGAATATATTCCTCTTCATCAATGACTTGAAACATCACACACAGTTAAACTTCTTAAACTTACTCGAATTAATTCGAGAAAAATCTAAGAGCACAAAGCTTTCAAAACAGTTCTGCAAAACTAATATAAGGACATTAAATTCTAATTTTTGAAGGATTCAAATTTAGTATCTAAGTGAAACAGATTTTGCAAAATTGGGGAATGAAATTATCTAAATACAAGAATAAATAGATAATTCGGTGATTTAGCGTTGTATATAAGCATTCTAATGCTCCGAATAAGAGAACGCTTTATAAAACGAATTCAAATTAATCATGATCATCCTCTCTGTATAGAAATTATAGAGAGAAATTAGTAGATGAAGTTCGGAATCGGAGTGATCATCAGCTAAAATCAGTAAGGAAGGAAAAATAAATAAATAATTACCTGTAAACAAATTTCACAAACTGTATTTCCCTTTTCATTACACCATCTCTGCACGCAGTCTCTGTGAGCATACTGTGAAAATCAAAGAACAACTAACTAATTAATAATAATCCGAATGAAAAATTCATAAAATTGAAATCAAAACTATTCTTCTTTTATGGCGAAATTGGAAATTGATGATGAAAAAATAAATAAATACCTTGACAGTACCAGAACAGGAACAAGGAGATTCTAAGCTTTTACAGCTTTCGAATTCGCCTTCATGGCAAATTCTACAAAACGCCGTAGCTCCGAAGGAAATTGATCGTAAATCATCCACATATAATACAACTTCTTCCATGCTTGCTTTCTTCTTCTTCTTCTCTTCTCTTCTCTTCTCTTCTCTGTCTTTTTCTGTTTCCTCTGTTTATGTTTTGTGGGAGTTTTTTTTTTCTAATTTCTTGGGGGCTTTAAATAATAGAAAAGAAGTGGGAGATGAATTTACATGCCTACCCTTGTGTTTAAGATTTATACCTTCAATTGGACTTTATCAACACGCGCTTTTTACAACTACAATTGGAAGTCTTTGACTTCCCTCCTTACCCTCCATCACTAAGTTAAGTGTACTCTCTTCTGCACGCCCACATAGCTCAGTTTATTTTGAGATTACAGAGTTGATATCAAGTCAAATGCTCAAATGCTGGTACAGTGGTGTGAGAATTTTAACCTCTTCAAAGTGGGGATAGTTCCTTATACGGACTAGTATCTGGTCTCCAGTCTGCAGAGCCGCTGAATCATTATATTTATATCTTTCACCTGGACATCGGACAGTATGATCGAGGGATTTCGCCTTTTGGTGCTAAATGTACTCTCTTCTACTTTCAAACCTTCCGGTTTGAATCTCTGTTACGGCAACTGTTAATTTAAAATCATACTATTCTTTTATAATATTATTTTGATTAGATTTACGTTTACACCGGTTATTCCTCTTAATTTAATATATTCGTTAATAAACATAAAAAATTTAAATATTGAATGACAAGAAGTATATTGATCGTCCTTTTTCGTTCAAAAAAATAAATTTATGATCTCTTAATTCAAGATTTTTAATTTATATTTTATATATTTTTTATAAATAATTCACTTTTTTACATAATTATAAGCGAAAATTTTCAAATTTTAACTCAAAAAAATAATGTATTTTTTTTAACACATTTCAAATAGTATTTTTTTTAAAGTAATGTTTAACCATACTTATCTCTATCTTTCATTTGTTTTCTACACGTCAATTGATGACATTTCCTTTTCCTTATTTATTAGAAGAAACATCGAGAAGTTACATTATTTTAATAACTTTTAATTCTCATATATAAATTTAAAAGGATTTATGTTTTTTAATGTAGGTAATAAAAACATAGAATTATGTTTATAAAAATTTAGTTTTAAATTTTATTTTATCTCTGAAAGATACTACAAACATGTAAAGATTGAAAAAAAATTTCTTTTTATTAACATATTCCACGAAGCTCAAGTTTAATATTTTGATATTTTGCTGAACTAAATATTTATCGGTGGTTTACTATGAAATTATTTAATTCTAATATCACATTTATTTTTACTTGTCTCAAAAAATATTTTAAAAAAATAAAAAATTATTTATATTCATATAAAAGTTCATTTTTTCATTTATTATTAACGTAGGATTCTTTAACATTATGGGACATTATTTTGATGGGCAAGATTAAAGAAAAAGTTAAAGAAGGATCCGTGACTAACAAAATGATAATCCTATATGTATAAAGAAGGCTACCTTGCCATTAGGTGTCACAGCCTTTTAGCCTTTTGGAGAAGAAAAAGGTTCGTTTGGAGCATTGTCTATATTTCGGCTCGAATCATCTGCATTATTTTATATATCACTTTCTAATTTACTAAAAAAATATATTTAAAAAAATAAAATAAAATTTAAAAGAAAAATATATTATCGAAATAATGGCCTATTTCTGCACATTTATTGTGCATTTTCACAAGAATAGTCTATTCCCAGCGAAAAGCGCCTCCACTTCAGCGATAAAATTGCATTTAGTAGTAAAAAATATTATTAGTTTACGCTCTGATTCGAGTAGTATGAGATACGTGAAATCCTATGTAAATCAGTAAATTCATTCATAAAAATTGTGATCTTAATCGATGTTTGTTAGAATTTGTTTGGGTTTAGGCTTAACTCACCCCAAAAGGTACCTAAGAGGGGAGGACTGTCCAAGTCTTTATAAGTTGTAATTAAGTTCTTTTAATTAACCGATGTGGGATTTTCAACACACCCCCTCACGCCCAGGAATGAACATCTGGTGCGTAAAATTTTGCAGGATTAGACATCTGCACGGGTGGCCCAACTCGAACAGCCCAATAACTAGTTCTGATATCATGTTAGAATTTTTTTGGGCTTGGACCTAACTCATCCCAAAAAGTACCTCAAGAGAGGAGTTTATAAATTATAATTAAATTCTTTTAATTAGCCGATTTGGGATTCTCAACAATGTTTTACTCTATAACTTCGAGGGAACAATAATTTAACAGAAAATTCAGTACAATTGAAATGTCTATATTATAAAAAATAAAAAAATACAAATAATGGTATATAAAGTGGTGCACAAGATTTTGGCGGTATGTGTTTGCGGAGGTTTTTCCATTTGAAATTTAAGAATGGATTTAGCAAGTTTGAATATGAGGTGTCTGATTGGTTGATCAACGGCTTAAATTTAATATACAGAATTCAGTTACCTAAAATTTAAAAGTATGGAACCCACCATCTACCCTTCATCTTTCTCATCACACACGTCACAAAAGCCGCGCCTCTCCTATGAATTTATGATAGGACTATTTTGACCCTCCATTATGCAGCAGCCAGTATTATTATTATTATTATATATCATCGTAATAAATTATTTTATTTTTTTCTACATGTTATCCATAAACTTTATAAAAATATAAAATAAAAAGAAAGAAAGAATAAAATATTAATTTCATGGAAAGCACATGAGAGTGAAAAAAACTCAAAGTTCAAATTTAATTTCAAGGGAGATAAGTGTCACAAAATGCTCTATACTACTTTCTTGTACTAATTAAATTATAAATTGCAGGGACAATAATATCTGGAAATGATACAAACTATCTGAATCGAGATTACGAAATACAATATTAAATATGAAAAAGACTACAAATTTAGCACGAAACTGTTCCAAAAGTTAGGAACTACACTATAAATTTTATTAGAATTTCGTATATGTTAGTTATAACATACACTTTTCAAAGATAAAAACTGCTTAAGCAATTTCAAATTTTAAAAAAATAATATATATCAATCATTTTCTATAATTTTTTAAATAATTATAAGTATTTGTAAATAAAATTTACCAATTTGACATTTTCTCTTCTTAAAATTCAGTACTTACTATATCAATTATACGACAATTTTCCAAAGACAATTAACTCCGTTCTTTCAATATAGTTCCGTGCATGCTTAAATTTAACAAGACAGTCATAACTTATATCGTATAGATCATATCTTTATGCAATATATTAAACTTTTTATTTTATAAATTTAATAATTCTGTTAATTTCGTTAAATACTAACTCGAAAAATGTTTTACTTATTTATTAATTTATCAAATTATTTCAAATTACCTCTAAAACATCTCTTAGGGTAGTCAGTCCCTTTATGTAATTGTCTCGGCTGTTTAACTATATTTTTCTTAATTCAATCTTTTTTTTTTTTCTTTTTATCCTACAAAAATTATTCTTATTTTCTTTTTTATGGAATTGGTTCACTTTTCAATCAAATGATTTAATTAGAAATGTTGACATCGATTGGATGTTGTGATATTTGTGGTGTGCTGACATTTGTGCTTATCGCTATGCTCTCCTCTCCTCTCTATCTTATCTTATATTATCATCTCTCCTGCCTCTTAATATAAACTCCTTTTAAATTTTATCTAAATACACTATTATTAGGATTTAGATGTGACGTCGTTCGCCTTACTACCCCTCCAAATGTCTCTTCTTCAATCATTCCCAAATAGAGAAAGAATTAGAATTAGAAAAATAGGATAAAATTGCACTATAAATTTTATTAGAATTTCATTAATATAATATATATTTTTTAAATATAAAGACTGCTTAAATAATTCTAAATTTAACAAAAATAATAGTATATATCAATCGTTTTTTATAATTTTTTAAATAATCATAAATATTTGTAAACAAATTTTACTAGTTTGTCATTTCCTCTTCTTAAAATTCAACCTTTACTATAGTAATTTTATAACAATTTTTTAGCGACTCAAAAAAAATCTTTAATAATTTTTTTAGCGACTCGAAAAACAGTATTCAAGAATCATCGACATATCAAAAAGCATAAAATCCCCCAAACAGTTGCAGGATTTTGACTCGACATATTAGTGAAGGATCTTAAGTTAAAGGGGATTATAATTTTTTTTTAATTAAAGTGTTAATTAATTGAATAAGAGATAGATGCATTCGGCGCGGAGACAAAACAATGATACTTCTTAGAAAAGTAAGTAATAATTAATATGATTCAGAAAAAAAATAATTAATATGAACGATGTTTCCTAAAAAAATAATAATAATAATAAGACTAATAAGAATATGAATGATGCTTTTCAAAAAAAAAAAAAAATCAGTGGAAATAAACTATTACCAATAGACTCCGCCAGCTAATTGGAAGAATCTTTGAAATTATATTGTTTTTTAAATAAATAATACCGTGATTTTTTACTTGTTTTAGAGCTGAATCTTTGGATCATATGTTGGTCAATTATGTACTATATTTTTATAATCTTTCCCCAAAAAGAAAATAGATGAATTCTATTTTTAATCCTACATGAAAATGGAAAAAATAAGAATTTCATTTCATGAAAAGACCTTGGTGTTGCCTTCTTGTCAAGGCAATTCCTTGTATTGGTTACAAATATTGAGATTACCTTTCTTAGAAGAGTTAACTTTTAAAAATAATTCACTCTTAATCGTCAAGAGTCCTGCCAGAATATATCCAAACTGGAAGTTTTGGCATCCGTTTTCTTGAGTAAGATTGACAAGAATTTTATTTCATTCTCCCATATAGAAAGGGCAGGTAATATATCTCATGATGTAGCTCGAGTTATTTTATCATATATTAATGAAATATAAATATTATTTTCTTCAAAAAATATATATATTTAAATTTGAAGTTTTCGATGGAAAAATTTATATTTTGAGGAAGAAAATGAGAAATTATCCATCTCAATATTAAAAAAGAAAAAAAAAAGAAAAAGAAAATTCACGAAATGGAGTGCAAAGTGCATAATGGGCTAATAAGTATCTTGAATCGGGCCGTGATAGTAATATGTTCATGTTTCGGGGATAGCCCAATAAGCACTTGACTTAAAAGCCCACTAGACTGAAAAGCCCATGGGCTAACTAAAAGCCCACTAGACTTAAAAGCCCAACTTGGACTGGTACTATCCGGTCACGAGTTATGACTCTTTTAGATTTTTTTTTTTTTTTTCCAAAGTTACCACCTATTTATTGATATAATTTGTTAAAAATAAAATGAAAATTATTTTAAAACTTAATTTGGTGATAATTTACGTGAGAAATTCATGACAAGAGAAAAAATATTACATGTTAAAGGGTATAAATAAATTGAACCATTAGCGAAATGTTCAGTCAAATTTCAGTTCGAGGTCGATACTAACCAAATCTGAACTAGCTCATTAAAAAACTAGACAAATTTTAACATCTTTGATACAGATTCGTTGAACCAACTGATATAAAGATTAATATTATGTAAATATTATATAAAGATGGGCCTCGAGACGGATTCATTACTCTCGACTGAGGGTCCTCATTGACTGGGAGACCTAATGCTGGTAATTTGGAGCATGGATAAAAAACTAGCTCGGAAGACGTGACCCACTTTTCCTGTTCAAAAGAAGATCTCTCTTCTTCTTCATTCTCAAGAGGAATGCATCGGAGGAACACCTTCTCATTCCCACCCTAGTAGTACAAAAAAAAGCCCTGACTTCGATCGGTACAGGATCAACTGCTCTTCTTCTGCTACTTCACCATCAATAGGGGTTAGATTCGGTATATGTTAAGTACATGTCTTCACAAGCCAAGGGCAAGGGCCTAAAGTATCGAAAGGGCAAGGACTCCAAGAAGAAGCCAAGCCTAAGAACAAAAACAGCGTTCTTCTAGAACCTGAAGTAGGATTCGAACCTTTCCTTTTTTGTTTGAATAACCCATCCTCAGTAGGTGGTCGCGCGGAGCTTTCTTATATATTAAAAATACTTGAACTCGAGTTTTTATAAACACGAGTTGTTGAATCGATCTCGAGCTCAGTAAAAAATCGAACTCGAATTCGAGTTACACCCTTTGAATTTAAGAGACAATAAAGATTGGAAAGTCAATAATTTTAACTCGGGACATTATTCTTTTATATATATATATATAAGTAAATTATTTCTTTTTATAAAGATATAATTGTGCTCAATTTAAATATTAATTACATAATTATTTTTCATCAATAATGTTGCATATTTTTGTAGTAGTATTTCACAATCAAAATATTGAAACCTTTGGTTGTGGATTAGGTATGGATTGGCCATTTGAGATGGCTGGAGGGAATGATTTCCTTTTCTTTCTTTGGGAATAGGCCTTCGAAAATGATATTGATTTTTTGGCCTTTTAACTTGAAAGAGATAATGAGCTTTCCTCCCATAAATGCAGTGGGGACTCCCCACTTTCTTGAAATTTTAATTTCAAAAATTTTATTTCATATATCTTAATACAAATTACATATGTGTATGATACGCCTTATTATTTTCACAAAATAGAGATAAGAGGTGTCTGGTCTCGATGGTATGCCCTCCTCACTTGATTACTTCCATTTTGATATATCAAATAAGAGATTTTAAGTTCGAGTCACTCAAAAATCGATATAATATGATATACTAATCTTGTATTGCTGTTAAGGACTTTATTTCCTTTAATCTCTTTTGAATCCGTACTTTCTTCCTCAAAATAATGGTTCCCAAACGGGCCCAAACACTATAAGTAGTTTACACTTTACATCGGATGTGTTTGAAGCATAACAAAATTCCTTCAACCAACCAATATGCTTTTACATCTATGGTTCGCAAGATAGATTACTGGTTAATCTGTTTTTTCATTCCATGTGGAACCCCACTTTGATCCTTTTGGGCTTGGAAACAAGCTATCTTGACCATCTTCCGAAGTTATAAATAATCTACTGATCGAAGGCTATAAGGAGCCGGTGGGTTGTGACTGAGCTTAGTTTGGTAGATCTCGCACCATAATGCGAGTGCTTTTTTACCCTCTGTACCCAAAACAGATGCGCTGACCAGACTGCGCTACACCTCGTCTCACCCCTCCGGAGCATATAGATCCACCCGATCGATGAACACTCAAACCGAACTCACCCATCCTTTTGGACAGAGGGATGCAAGAACCAATCCGAGTAATCAACCACTTTTTTTTTTAGAAAATCTTCCTCCAGCAAGATAGGGTGACGCTAAAAAGCCGTATAGTGCAGGAGCGCTCTGAGTTGGTAAAAATTCAGATATGCAATTAAAATATTTTCTCAATTCTTTATTTTTTCTTAAAAAAGAACATTTTTTAATTTATGAAAAAAAAGATATTTAAGAAATTAACAGGATAATTATAAATATTAAATTCCCATTTGGATTGCAATTTGCAAAAGTACATAGTTGTATTTTTCAAATCAATTCAAGAATTTTCATAAATATCTCCGAACGAAGGTTTGGAAATATCTGGATATTCTCTTTTATACCCCTGAGGGCCATGGCTTTACTCAAAAATGCCCAAAAGTACAAGAAAGCAAACACATGGTCCCCCTACTTGTACTAATTCCTTTGAGATTTAATTCAATTTGAAGTCTCAATTTTCAATACTAATAAAGTCTTAGTACATGTGAACAATAATTGAGGTTTTCTAATTTAAAAGTTGGGGTTCAACCATGGTTTAATCTATAATTTATTTTTATTTTTAATAAAATTATAGCCTTTATATACTTAAATAATTTACATTCATTATAATGTAATTTAAATGGATTAAAACTATATTCTAATATATATTTTATCTCTTGTCCACTCTTCATTTATAATTTATTTGTAATTCTGAATTAATTAATCTTAATAGATCAGCATTTCATAGTAGATATACAACTTTTTGCATTAAAAAAAATCTTAAATTTTAATTATGAATTTATATCTCTTATAATAAATACTTTTATTTTTACGGTATTCAAAATAAAATTTTTAAAATCACGCTCGGTATATTTTATATAATATTTTTTTTGGCTAGGTAAATCAAACTCTATGTTAATTATTAATGTGATGGAATGGAAGCCAGAGAGATAATATAGGAAACGCAGACAAAAGAGGACAAACACAAATTAAAAGTGGGAAAGTTCCATTCCGTGGGTAGCTATAGCCCATGTTCCCACGGAATCATTAAATCAAGTGGCTTCTTGGTACCAATTTCTCCCCTACTGGGTCTCTATCGTACTGTCCGACGCTCAAGTAGAAGATATAAATAATGGTAATTCAGTGATTTTGTGAATTGGAAATTAGGCACTGGTGCGCATAAGGAACCACCTTCTATATTAGAGAGATTGAATAAAGTGGCTTCTTGGTATTCAAGGTTATAGTAAAGGGTAATAAAGATTGAATCCAGTGGCTTCTTGGTGCCAATTTCTCCCCTACTGGGTCTCCGCCGTACTGTTCCGACGCTCAAGTAGAAGATATAAATAATAGTGATTCAGTAGTTTCGCAGGTTGAAGATTAGGCACTGGTGCGCATAAGGAACCACCTTCTATATTAGAGAGATTGAATCAAGTGGCTTCTTGGTATTCAAGGTTATAGTAAAGGGTAATAGTCTAAATTCATATATATATATATATATATAATGTATAGCTAAAGAATATTGACCCAACTTGAGAAAGTTGGGAAGTGGTTTTCAAAAACACCAATTATAATAACAGTAATAATAAACGGATCAATATTGAACCAATTTTAATGATTCAATAAAACATAATAATTTTTTTTATACGAAAAATCTTTCTTATTTTTTTAATTTCATTTTTCATTGAATCACACTAAACTAGATCGAATATAACTCCTCTTCGCTCTGTCTGTCTTCTGATCGCTTGCTCCGGAGGATGAAGCCGCCTTTTGATTGAATTTCTGCCTCTTGTTTCGTCATCTTCCTTTAATTCCTTCTTTTTAAGCCGATCCAACCTTCTTGCTTTTTGACTCAATATTGATTTTCTAAATATTTTCCTTATAATAAATTGGTAGCCAAATATGTTTGCCAGAACCACTTTTTCAATCCATATTTAATGTGAACCTTACGAAGATGAAGATCTGTTTCTTCTCGTTTATATGATTCAAAAATTGTGAGAAAGACAGAAAGATAATTATATGTTTATTTTTTACTAGTATTAGTATATTTTGATTTATATATTACTTTACGTTAACTTTTTTTTAAGTTTTATTATATTATTTTCGATCAGAAATATAAGAATTTTTATACATAAATTAATATTTTTAAAATCAAGATATTTTTTAATACGAAAAATCCAATTTGTCCTTTTTTTTCTTTTTTCTCTCTCCTGCCTCAAGAAGAGTCAAATGTTGAAGTGGGACCTACTCCTAATAATGTATCCTCTTCTTCCTCACTTGGTTATAAAAGAAGCTTTTTCTCTAATATCCTTTTGTACTAGAATAAAAGAAAGCCTCTAAATCTAGCAGAAATGGAAGAATCGCTGGAAAAGAGAAGAATCGTTGTGGCAGTAGACGAAAGCGAAGAGAGCATGCACGCTCTTTCATGGTGTCTACACAATCTCGTTTCTCAAAATCAAAATACAAACACGACTCTTTTTCTCCTTTATGTTAAACCTCCTCCACCTGTCTACTGCTCATTGGATGCCACAGGTCAGTAGTTTTTACTGATCCCTCTCTCTCTATGGTTAACCATGGTTAATTAATAATGCTGATTTTTTTATTAATTAAGTTTATTTTCTCTTAATTAGGATACTTGTTTGGTAATGGAGATGTAATTACAAGCCTTGAAAATTATGGGAAAGATCTTGCTAATTCTGTTATGCGTAAAGCAGATGCCATCTGCCACAAATTTGATGCTAAGGTAATTATTTTCTTCCTCTCCATTCGTGAAAATATTTATCTATTTCGTGAAAATATTTTTTTTATTTCAAGATATGCAGAAACTCACTATAATCAATTATAAACAATTTACATTTTTTTTTAATTTTATAATAAAGTTCTTAGTTTTTAAGTATTGCTGCTTATTTCGACAAATTAAGCTTTAAATGTTAGGATATAGCTATTTTGAGGCCGGAAGGAAGGGTATTTTAGTCTTTTCCTCATCAGTTGTACAAATTGAGAAGAAAGGGTCCCCTCAGGAAAAAAAAAACAAAAAAAACTTACTACTTTATAAGAAAAATTTTAAATGTATGAACTTTTTGGTATTTTGCGTTTTCAACTTAATGTAAATGACCGAATTCTACCACTTGAAGTTAATTTGTCAAAAAAAAAAAAATATATCGTGTAAGAGCACTTGAAAATAAAATTTATATATAAAATAAGAAAAATATATATTATTTATGGTCGATTGTGGTGATTTTTTCTTAAAAATATTTATTGTTTAAATGAAAATTTTCTCTATATATATATGTATATCTTTACTTATTGTTATTGGAATTATATAAACAGTTTACGGTGGAAAAGAAAATAGGGAGCGGAGATGCAAAAGATGTTATATGTATTGCAACGAAACAACTCATGGCGGACATGTTAGTCATGGGAAGTCACGATTATGGTTTCTTCAAAAGGTACCTATTTAAAATTGTTCGGATTTTCTGCGACATTTTTTTTTTTAAACGTTCATAATATAATATTAATTCGTGATTTTAATAATTTAAACATTTGAATTATATAGGGCTATTTTGGGAAGTGTGAGTGAATATTGTGCCAAGAATGTCAAATGCCCCGTGGTGGTTGTGAAGCGTCCCAAGTGAAGGAAAGATCAATCAAATGATCAAAGAGAAAGAAGAAGGGATGAGAAGAAAATATGATTAAATTAATTTAGTGTTTAAATATAGTTGTAAAATAGTTCAAAATTAGGACAGTTTAGTGGAATTATGTGAGCAAGAAATTTCGCTTTTTAGTAATGAAAGCAATTTTACTTTGTTTTGATGCATGGATGAATGGAGTCAACTTCAAATTACCTGCAAATCTTGAAATTATAATTAATCAAGTAAAGGATTATTGGTTAATTAGTCATCTTCAAAAGATTTCCAAATGATTTATTTAATCAAAGGGTAAATGAAATTAATATTTTTAATCTTAATTATTTAAATTAAATTAATAAAAGAGGTTTTTCAAATCATTTGAATTGAATTGTGTGAGTTGTACTATCTAAATTATGAAGAATTTTAAAATTATTTAAATAATATTCAAACTCGCTTTAAATAAATTCCAATAAATATGAAATTTATGCAATTAGACTGTAATTAAATTGAGCTTAAAGTTATTTTACATTAGGCATTGCTACCTTCGGTTCAGTTGGCAGACTAGGATCAGAAACATATATCATAGAATGAGCTTTGTTCTCAATTCGCCTATACCCTTCCTTCTGTTATCTTCCCTTTCGACGTAGCTTTCGAAGCAGGACGAGAAGGGACTTGTTCGGGAAACTGCAGAGTTACGCTCGATTTCGATTCATACTGAAAAATAGGTTCATAGTTGATAGCAGATGGGGAAAGCTAAAGGCATATTAAATGATATAGGTTAGATTTATTGGGCCTCATCAAATAAGGAATTTGGACGATCCAACAACAATTATTAATCGTTTGATGACCAAGCAACCTAAAACTCTATTTCCACTCGCAAAATAAGGGTTTTTTCCAAAGTTGGAGATAATTCAGAAGACAGGTAAAGTTTGAGGCAAGTGAAAAGCTCACTAAAAGAATTATTTTTTAAAGTTTAAGTATTTATTCATAGCAGTTTTTTCTTATTCCTTCAGACGTCTACATAATTTATCGTCTATTTTTAAAATTTATTCGATTTGAGAACATGTTTCTAAGCCCTCGAATTAATGTTTTGCCGAACATTTTGGTTTCAAACTATATAGTATAATAATAGTGGTCAATTCAATGCAATAGTATAAATAAATAATCAATTCAAAACTCATTGATCAATTGAAAGAGAAAAGAAAAATAATATAAATTAAGATTGAATTATGAAGTCTATATATATCATGCTAGAGAAAAACAAAAGACAACTACTCTCATAGTCATGATACATGATTATGGTGGCTTTTATGTTTGTCAAAGTCTATGTGTTTTTGAATAACATTATTTCTCTTTTTTTTTTTTTCCCTTAAAAAAAGTTTCTTAAGGTCAATTAGCCACCATTGACAAATTTAATGAAAATTACTCAAAATATCATAATCCTTTCATATTCAGCTGATAGAATTTGGGCAAAGAGGGAAGGACTGCACAAGTCTTTATAAGTAGTAATTATTTTCTTTAATTAGCCGATGTGAGATTCTCAACACACCTCCTCACGTCCAGGAATGAACATCTGGTGCGTGGAATTTTGCAGGATTGGACATCTGATACCATGTTAGAATTTTTGGGCTTGGACCTAACTCACCCCAAAAGGTACCTCAAGAGGGGAGGACTGCCCAAGTTTTTATAACACACCCCTTCACACCTAGGAATGAACATCTAGTGCGCTCTGATACCATATTAGAATTTTTGGGCTTGGGTCTAACTCATCCCAAAAGGTACCTCAAGAAGGAAGGACTGCCTAAGTTTTTATAAGTAGTAATTATTTTCTTTAATTAGCCGATGTGGAATTCTCAACATCAGCTCATCTCTATATATTGTTGCTGTCTTTTAAAAAATTTATTTATATAAATTCAGAATCAACAAAGGTTCGTAGAACGAAAGAGTGTACAATTAAGACATTAGGACATAGCCCCAGAGAGATAAAATTCCGCTCCTCTCTTGCCTGAAAGCTTAACTTCTCGAAAAAACAGAGCCTTATCTTTAAAACTTTCTCCGTTTTTCCCAACAGACATGCCCTTGCCTTCCTCGCATCACTTGAAGATTCAGGGACGAAAAGGCCTTACCCAGTGGTCACTATTTGATTCTTTCTTTTTTTCGGAATTTTTTTTCTATTTCCTCCGCTTTTATTCCATTGTGATTAATTTGATTGATATTATTATAATTTCTATTAATATTGTGAAACTTTGGTACTAAAAAAAATTGCCAAGAGATTCTTATGTGCCTTGTTATTTGCTAGATCCAATTATGTGGGCTTGGTTATGATCAGTGCATTTGGGCCATTGCTTATCTTTATGGGTTCTATACATGGGCTTGCCTCATTCTTTCTCATTGTTAAAAGACATAAGCAACCTTTCCCCTTCCTTTATTTATTTTTTTAATTTAAATTACTCCTTTGAGTATTCACTAATTCAGTAATTTTAGAGAAAAAGGCACTACATAGAGTAATATTTTGTTTACTAAAAACAAAAAATAAAGTGGTATTAGAAGTCTTGCTCGAACCACAATCCCTATCTAAATATATCAGAAAAAAAAAACAAAAACGAAAAATGTCTCATAATAAAGATCGGAAGGGAATACTTATTCTTTTGATACTACTAATATTCTTGTTGGGTTTGGTAAGGAAGCATCTCGATAGTCCGTGCTCTAATTCCATACTCGATTTGTTGATTTTTTGTCCGAGCAGCCCCTGAAGATGCAGAAAGCTAATGATAGGAGTGGTTAACTGGTCTCTTTTCGAAGGATTTCAATCTTAATGCAATCTCTCGCGCCGCGGAACTCGTTTCCTTTTAAGCTCCCTATAGTAAGATGTCATTTTTGTCTGTGATTCGATCTAACAACGCATTCAATCTGTGGCACTGGACTGGTTCAGTTGGGCTTTTCCAGTGTCCCTTCGCTGCGGGTACTTGCTTAACTTACTTCACTTATAAGTGGCAAAATAATGGTTAACATATTTAAATTGGGAAAAAAAATTCATAAAATTATCTTTTTTAAAAGAATTTAGAAGGTTGTTTCTAGAAACTAAATTGATAATTAATAAAAATAGTCCTTTAAATGACAATTGCTTCTAACTCTTTTTTTTAATGGGAATTACTTCTAACTTATCGTTGCATTTGAGCTAATCATGATTTATTTTTTTAGTAAAAATTATTTTTTAAATTATATTTGGATTGATTTTCATATTGTAAAACAATTTTTTTTAATTTCTTACGTATTAAATCTTATTTTCTTTTAACAATGTGTTTATCTTTTTATTTTTAAAATAAAAAATTTCAAAATGAAATCCAATAATTTTCTTTTTATTTTTTTGCTTGTCACCGAGCACGTGGACCATGGAATGGTTGCATTCATTAGAGGCCCATAACTATTTACTCACTCGGCCACGGCTACGGCGACTTCTTGTTTTCACCAAGGGGAGTCGGCACAGTGAAGAAGAGAGAGAAGACACAAGGAAATTCAGTTGTCTGTGGAGCGAGCGAGCGAGAGAGCGAGCGACTCCCTTTCCCAACCAGCCAGATCTGCAGGAATCTCACCATGTTTCTCTTAGATTGGTTCTACGGCGTATTAGCTTCGCTCGGCTTATGGCAGAAGGAGGCTAAGATCTTGTTCCTCGGTCTCGATAATGCCGGCAAGACCACTCTTCTTCACATGCTTAAAGACGAGGTAATTTTTATTATTATTTTTTTGTTTTTGTTTTTCTCCTTTGTTATGAGCTTCTGTATCGATTTCCCGATCTAATTTGACTTCTCATGGATTGCGATTTTCCTTGCAGAGATTAGTTCAACATCAACCTACGCAGTATCCGACGTCGGAGGAGCTCAGTATTGGGAAAATCAAGTTCAAAGCCTTTGATTTAGGAGGTCATCAGATCGCTCGCAGAGTCTGGAAGGATTACTACGCCAAGGTATGCCATCGGCATTAACGCCGTTCGCCTATTAACTTTGTTTATCTAATTGTATATTTTCTCTGGTTAATTTTTATGTGGATCCGTTAGATTCCTTGCATCACTATGCTCTGATTTTAATTTTACATCATCGCTATTGATTTGGTAATTATATGGTTTAGATGAGCTCGAGAGATCAAAGTCGATTCTAGTATTTAATTGTCCCAATGTGCAGATAAACCACTTAGTACTAGCACTCTGTTCTGGAGCTTAATCGCTAAGAATTGTTGATTTCTAGCTGTATTATCTCATAATTAGTGGGGATCAATTTTGACTGCCGAGCATCTAGTAGCTAAGCTTTTTGTCATATGAATCTACTGCAGTGTATATTTGTTCTTTGGATAAATTGAAATAGTCATCATATTGAATGGTCCCAAAGCAAAAAGATGGATTTTTGGTTATGCTATCCCATTAGAATATTTATCTGAGATGTAGATTGTGAAGAGAGTATGTTAGTCTGTGGGGGGTTTTTAATGGTTCTTTTGGTCATTCTCAGGACCGATACATTTTGTTCAGAACTTTTTCTGCACCATAGGATTAGTAGATGACGTATACATTTTCTCCTAGAGTATGACTGGTAAATTGTGGAACAGTAACGAGTTGGTGATATGGATGGATGACTGCTATGTAATTTGAGCTGTAGATAATCATTACTCATTCTTTTTTTCCTTTTCTGCTAGTATGTTATCTACCACGGAATTGGATAGCTTGGTTAGGTAAGAAGAGACGGAGATCTAACTTTCAATTTATTATCGTTCCTTTGGAGATTCAGGAGATGTGTATTCAATTGTCTCACTCTATGTAGTTTGTTGCACCTAGATGTTAATAGCGAAGTGTCAGAGCCATGCCACTGATTGCTTTTCAAGAGACAATGGAATTTTATCATTTTATTCAAGTTTCTTGTGTTGGAACTTTCTTTTGCTTAATTTCGTTGAGGAATTCTTATTATTACTATGAGCTTTGAATTTTCCATGTGCTATGGCATTCTACCAATTCAAGGATGTGAAAACAAGCTTATGGGTCAGGATAGCTGAGAAAAAGCTTGTGATGGTTTCTTTGTCTATCCCTTTGACATTATAGTGAAACAATAGTAGAGGACATAAGTTCATTTTGAGTTTTCAGATTACTATAGGTTGTGCTGACTTCCTATTTGTTTAACAGAAGAACTTTTCATGTTTAAGGCTGACTAAATGTTGTTTTTGGTCCTCAACATATTTACCTTGTTCAGGTTTGATCCTTAAACATTGTGTTTATCTTTTTGGGTCCTCAACTAATTTATGAGCAACATTTTTTTATCATTTTGGACGAATTCCAGTAATTTGATCTGTGGTCAACTTCCGGTTATATTAAAATAACAAGGGTAAACATGAAAATTCAGACAACTCAAGTTCTTGGGTTGTGTGAATTTCTATTTTTACTCTTTTTTATTTTAGTATAACTGGAAAGAAATCTTTGACCGAAATTTGTCCAAAATGACTAAAAAGGTTGCTTGTAAATTAGTTGTGGATCAAAAAGATAAAAATATTTTTCAGGTACCAAAGTAAATATATTGCGTACTAAAATGACATTTACTCCTTAAGGCTTTGTTATTTGTTCAGGAGTATTTCACATATATTTGCTAATGATTTATTATGATTTCCCCGAGAATACTATTTTCTCATATTGACATTGCTCTACAGACGGCAGTATTTGTCTCATTTGCTTATTCCTTTACCAACAATCTACCTAGTCCCCTGTTTGCTTGTTAATTCATATACAAGTTTCGATTTGCAGGTTGATGCGGTCGTATACTTGGTTGATGCCTATGACAAAGAGAGATTTGCCGAGTCAAAGAAGGAATTAGATGCACTCCTTTCTGATGAGGCCCTGGCTAATGTCCCTTTTCTCATCCTCGGAAACAAGATTGACATACCATATGCTGCCTCAGAAGATGAATTGCGCTATCACCTTGGACTGACTGGTGTTACCACTGGCAAAGGGAAGGTAAATCTTGCAGATTCTAATGTCCGTCCTCTAGAGGTATTCATGTGCAGCATTGTACGCAAAATGGGATATGGTGATGGCTTCAAGTGGGTCTCTCAATATATTAACTAGGCTGTTCATCGGCAATAATTTAGCAAAGTCCGGATGCTTCTGTTGAAATATGGAAAGGACCTTTGAAAAAGATAAATGATTCATTCTCTCAAATTCACGTCTCTCCGAATGGACTTTAGATTTGTATGCTTTGTGCGATATTTCTCAAATATTATTTTCCTGTAAAATTCACCTTTGTAGCCAAGACTACCTGCAGTGTTTGGTTCTTTCACTAATTTTCGCCAGCAGGCAGTCTATGTTTAATTGTGATAGAGCTAGAGCATTGATATTCCTCCATTTTTTTTTTTTTTTGCTGTTTGTAGAATTTTGAACTTATTTGTCGTGTATTCTCCTATGTCTGAATTTAGATATTGCAGATATATTAAATTTGTGATCCTTTTGCTGCTCTTCTTCTCTATTCAATTTGAATTTGTGTTTCACTAGATATACCTTTTAGCTACTTTGACACCTCTAGACTAGGCAGGATTAGAAATTCAGGCTTACCTTTTTAAGTTTGGAAAAATTGAATTTTGTGAAAGTTATGATAAATCTCTCTCTCTCTCTCTCTCTCTCTCTCTCTCTCTCTCTCTCTCTCTCTCTCTCTATATGTTTCAGAAGATTCTAGAAAGAGGTGAAGAATACGTTTGGCTGAGTCTCTCTCTCTCTATATGTGGCTAAGTTCAGAAGATTCTAGAAAGAGGTGAAGAATACGTTTGGCTGAGTCCAAAGTTAGAGGGAGTCTACTGGTCATTGGTCAGCTTGAAGTTGGAGTCTATTTCACTTTGTGGGGGTATTCCACCGCCACCAATCAAAGCCAAACCACTCATATTATGTCACATTTTCTGTGTAGCAGAATAGAATGGATGATCACAATCAATTTTTAGTTGGTGCGGGTAATGACCTTTACTCGGAGATTTTGAGTTCGAGTCTTAAAAATAGTTAAAGATTAATTTGAGCATGGTATATGTTGAAATAAATCTTCTACACTTGAAATCCAAGCTACCTCGTGTGGAGGAAATTATTGAAAAAAAAATAAAAAAATGATAGATAAGTATAAGTATATCCGGATCTTATTTGAGATCCTGAAAAATCAGATCTGGATGGGTTTAAATCTGAATTCATAATTCGTTTGAATCTGATATAAGAAATATTCTGTCCGGACTCATTTACGGCTCTACTCTCGAGTCTCTCGGAAAGATATAATGGCATTGGGGAAGGCCCGCCATGCATACAAAGTGGGTCTTCTTTTACCTTAACCAGACAAAAAAAAAAAAGGAAACACATTCTTCACACGCCGGCTTGCATGTCATGTCATGTCATGGGGGGAAGAAATAAGTGGCAAGCCCGCGTTCTCTTCTCTTCTATACTCCAAATTGTCTCAGTCACAGTCTCCAGTCAAAGTTACTCACTACTCTTTCCCTTCCTCTATATATAGCGTCTTCTTATCATCTTATCATACAAATTGAAACACACTCTTCTTTTACAAATCATATATTTGCTGCAGTGAGTCTCCTCTCCTCTCCTCTCCAACTCCAATCAAGAACAACATTCTCCAGAAACATGGGAAATTTGTCTTCCTGTTTAGAATCCCAGGTTCCCATGGCAGCAAGACTTGTGGATCTCAAAGGCAACCTGCGAACCATAGAGTTACCAATAACAGCTGCAGAAATTATGATGGAAGAGCCAGGTCATGTTATTTCTGCTGCTATCGACGACTACAACAACCTAAGATCAGCAGCTTCCCGGTTTTCGGCTATGAAAGCTGAGGACCAATTGTGTAGAGGAAAGCTTTATGTTTTAGTTCCTGTTGGAAGGCTGAACAGTAAGCTTTCGGATTCTGATTTGGTTATTTTAGAGTCGGTTTGTAAGAAGAAAAGAAGAGGGTCAAGTCGAGGACATCATCATAGGTCCAAGATTCTTCCGACATCGGCAGAATTAGGAGACAGTGAAGAAAAACCTGATAGCTGCTGCCCGGTTATGGTTTCAAGTAGTAGAGATAATGTGTGCCTTTCTTCTGCTAGTCCTGCCCGGGTGAGGCAGTGGAAACCTTCTCTAGACTCGATTTCTGAAGTTTGAGTGGGTGGGGTGTACTAAATTATGTAGAGAATTATCATATATTAACTCAAACATTTTTTTTGTTTTAATTAGATTCGATTTTTTTCCTTCCATAATATAAGATGGATTTGGCTAATTTTATATATTTCTATATAATTTTCTTCTATTATAAAGAAGTAAAGACGAATCTATAAGTCTGTTTAGTGCTTTTTCAAAGGTAACCGGCCTTTTATTCTTAGTAAAAGTATCTTCTGGGTCAAAAGAAAGAGAGCAATTGCCCAATTTCTTAACTAGAGAGCTTTTTCTCATTTCTCGAACGTGATTCGTATTTGATATACTTGAACCAATCTTACGTCATTTTCGTGGCAAACTTCAACAATCGGTCTTGACTCTTGCTTTCGCTCCTCTCACTAATGTTCGAGCTGCTTTTTTTTGCTCTTTAGCACAGATTTTGAGTCTAGCGTGTTTATCATTTCACCACCAAGGCAGTATGACTCGTTGTACTTAGACTTTGTACTTCATTGATCAAAATAAGCAGATTTTAACTTATTTTAAGTTATAAACTGTTTCTGAGTTGTTATCCATTACTTATTATATCTGCTCTAACTTAAAATAAATTGAATATCAAAAGTTATGTTAGGGATACTTTTTAAAATTGTTTCTACACGTAGATGCTATTGAAATAAAAAAATATTAGAATAATATTTTTAAAACAATTTTCTTAAAAATATTTTTCTTCAACCGCTTAAAAAAAAGTATAAACAATGAAGAATAGGGCGATCACCTTGGTAGTTTAGATGGTTAATTTTTGTTTGTTAAATTTATAAGGGATTAGAGGACTTGGGTGGTCAATTCCTTTACTCTTTGGTAATCAATGCTGTGGCTTAATAATCAACACAACTAAGTCAAGGGAGTTTTGCCAAGTATTGTAAGCAAATGGTTCTTGAGCTATGCTTGTAGTCATCAATGTCCTAGTCTTGCTCAAATTAGATCAACATGTATTTATATAAATGATTTTTCCAACTTGGATTTTCTAGATTGTGAAAAATCAACTCTATCTTAACTTGACTCGGTAAGTGAAAAGAAATATAAATACTATATATAGTCCTACGTCAAATGAAAAATTATGTCAAGTGAAAAGTTATACGTTGGAGTCACTTAAAAAGTAATTTAATATTGTATATCGTCTTTATACTACTGTTGAAAATCCCATATATATGACTAATATTTGAGAAATAATTACTCCTTATAAATGTTTATACAGTCCTCTTTTCTTGAGGTACCTTTTGATGGTATCAGAGCCAGTTGTTGAGCCAACTGCGCAGATGTCCAGTCCTGGAAACTACTGTTTAGGGGTCTTATATCATATCTTTTGGAGTAGTCGATAATGGGTAAAAAAAAAAAAGCAAAATTTATTCATTTTATTCAAATTTTAGTCCATATTTGTATACAAAATTAATATAAAAATAGATAATTCAATTTGGTAGGGAGTTCTCTTGGAGAAGAAGGGTAATAGCATGTTATGGTTACTAGGCGGTAGGCCAAGTCATCATCAAACTCTTGCTTACTACTTAAAATTTCTACATTTTTAATGCCTGTCAAGAAACTTCTAGTTGGTAAAATGTTTGCTTCCCATGCCATCCTAACGGAATATATATGACTCATTTATTCTCCAAAAAAATGAAAAATTCTATTTATTATTAACTCTGGAATCTCTTTAATATCAGCTTGTCTAGTACAATTTATCTTTCGGGCGCAAGTGAATGAAACTTATTCAATGCGTATCTTTAATCAGTGATTGCGGATTCCTTTGTGAGGAGGAAAAAAATGATCTATATCGAACTTGAAAAAAATAATAAATATTCACTAAGCAATCAGGATCGTATAATACATATTATAGTAATTAAAAGATAAACTCTAAGGAGATTTTTTTTTATATTTCAGGTTTATGTTCTGTTTTAAAAGCTTGCTGTGTGAGGATTTGAAAGGCATTATGGCATTAAGAAACTTCATTTGAAACGATGTGGTAGAAAGCAACGTTGCCTTCATTGCTGCTCCTTCAATAGATATTGATGGTATTCGTGAATTCGAGTACGGGTACAGAAAAACGGGACTGTTTCGATAGAAAATTCAGTTGACTTGTGAAGAATAAGATTTGGTGTAGATCCGGAAGAAAGCTCGATCTGAGAACCTGAAGGCTGGGAAATACCCCTCATTTCATAGCGCCTGCTCCCAGAAATATAGTCATCTCTGTACCCTCACGTCAACCCCACAAGTCTCTTTATTGAATCGATTATTTTAAAAAATATATTAAAAGATATATTAAACGATCGAAAATGCTTGATAAGGGCTTATATACTAGTTGGATTGCATGGGGGAGATTTAGTGGTATTTGTGAATAGTATAGGAATGCAGGTGAACTGTCCCTTCCCCCATTGACTCTGATTCAGTATTTCTAGTTTGGTAAGACTAAGTATACCACTGGCTCCACCATTTTGTTTGGATTAAGACGAAACCTTAAGATGAAATAAACAAAAAGCCTTAATTAAATCACACCATTTTCAACTACCATTAGATCATCTTCAAAATTCTTGAGGAGCTGGTCAAACTATGGTTAAGCTAAAATATGCCAATTAGAAAACTACTCCACCGGTTAGCTTGGCACAGTATGTAAATACATTTTAAGAGATGAAAGATTCGAATCTTCTTTATAGTCTTAAGAAACGCGTAATAATAACCCTTTAATGAGAGTCAGATACTGTTTTAGATATGTACCCTATTCTTTTAAGCAATTATAAAAAAAATTATTTTAAATAAATTGATATAACCATTTTATTTTTAACAATATTGATAAGAGATACTGATTTTTATGTCTTTCTCTCATCGAAAAGATCAAATGCTAGTGATTCACTGGCCACTATGAATAATCTCTCCAACTGTCCTGTCAAGGCGGAAGCTGCGAATTCGAGCCTCGACTTTTCCGGTCGACTCAACGCCTGCAAAGAGCGGACGTCTGCTACTTACGAAAAATTCTTTGGATTCGAGGTGAAACTCCTCTCAGTAGCTTCTTCGCCACATCCCTTCTTCCTTCTTTATTTCTCCCTGTTGACCCAAAAACTATCCCAATCTGATTTGGATCCTTCGGGCAAACCAGTAGTTTTAAAAAAAATATCTTTATAATATCTTTTTAAAAATAACTTTTTCAATTTTTTATAAACTAAAAACAAATATAATAAACTGTGGATATTAATTTCAGAACAATTTATAATATAAAATAAACTAAAAACGGCTGATTTTAGATAATAAAATATTAGTTGCTAAAGGTATAAAAAAACAAGAAAATGACCTCAAATCTTGTGTCAAATTATTACCAAGTCCACCACCACCATAACCATAACCATTACATCTTCATCACCCTAAAAATGGAGCCGTTTAACAAACACCTTCCTTCACTTCAAAACACCCCCCCCCCAACCCCTTTGTTTAATACTCGTTCAAAACGCACGCTTTTACTCAATCCCTCCTCCTTCACTACACTTGTTAATTCTTCCTCCTCATTCACTTCTCTTCAAAGTCGTACCGCTTTTTCATTCTCTGCTCTCCCAATGGGTAATACTCTGACTCAATCGGCAACTGATGAAAAAGGCAAAGTTATTCTCCCCGACGGTACGATTCATGAATATGACAAGCCATTAACAGTGGCTGAACTCATGTTAGAGTATCCTCAACAAGTTGTTGTTGAATTTGATCCACAGATCACCGCAGGTGGTAATAATAAAAAAAGACCATCTCCCCTGCCTGCTGACAAGAATCTTGAAATGAAAAAACTTTACCTTTTAGTTCCAATCAAGAGGGGAAAACCTGCGGCATTATCATCCGAAGAAGCCCAAAGATTAATTATGTCTGCAAATTCAATTCTAAGGTCTAAGACACTTGCGGTTAGTTTCACGGGTTTTGTTCCTCTGTTTGCTCGGATATGTACGGCCGCCTCCTCCCAACAGCCACGTACGAGGATGATCAAAAGGAATTCTGTGGAAGAGGAAAGATTTATGACAAAATCAGACGTTTTTGCGGAAATATTGGAGGAAAGACCAGAGTTTCTGAGCAGGCAATTGTCGGGAAAAGGGTGGAAACCAAGTTTAGATACCATTACAGAGAAGAACGTGAATATTAAGGTAAGACATTGGTTGTTCAAAAATTAAAATTTGTGAAAAATTATAGTGGGATAATTCTAGATTTCCTTTTCAATTGGTCCTGAACCTTGATGATCATATGTATTTGGTTTGATAATTAGTGTTTCTTAAGAGGCCATATGGAACCAATGATGTTAGTGTTTGTTTAATCTAAGAGAAATGCAAACCATAGTTCTATTGTTGTTGGTAATGATTAAGATCAAAATATGTTTGTCTCTTGCTCCAGTTTATTTGGATTTAAGTGATTATTAGTGATTAATTGTACTTCCCAGTTTGGCCATTATTAGTAGAAGTTGGTGCGCGTCGGCCTCCTTTGATGTTTTGATATTTATGACAAAAATAGTTTTTAAATTTTTTATCTATTTTTACAGACAATATTCATGTAAAACTTTGTACAATTGATCTTTATAAAATGAAGAATGTATATACATTTTTTGGCGAGTTTTTTAGACAAATTTTTCTCGATCGAAACGTTAATTTTTTATTTAATGTATATAAAACAGTTTCGAGTTAACGACGTTAATTTTTGAGGTATTTAATAAATTTTATTTGGTTCCGATAAATGCTTTGGTGCCCCTTAGTGTATGTTTGGCAATTAAACGAATAAATTAGTCAGAGTAAGTCTTTGTTGATGCTGTGATATTTATGACGAAAAATATTTGTTGATTTTTTATTGATCATTGCAGAGAAGATATTCATGTAAAACTTTGCATGATTGATCTTCATAAAATGAAAAATGTAAATAAATTTTTCGGCGAGTTTTCGAGATAGATTTTTTTTGGCGAAACATTAATTTTTTGATTTAGTGTTATGTAAAACGGCTTCGAGTTACACGGTGTCAATTTCATCAACTTTGTTGGTTATGATCAAGTCTTTGGTTCCATTAGTGCATGTTTGGCTATTATTCGAAGGAATTGGTGAGCATCGGCCTACGTTGAAGCCGTAATATTTATGACGAAAAAAGTTTGTGGATTTTTTATCAATCTATAAAACTAAGATATTCATGTGAAAATTTGTACGACTGATCTACATAAAATGAAAAATTGTACATAAATTTCTCAACGGGTTTTCGAGACATGTTTTTTTGCCCAAACGCTAATTTTTTGATCTAATGTATACAAAAAAAAGCTTCGAGTTAAAAGACATAAATTTCTTGAGGTATTAATTTCATCAATTCTATTGGTTCTGATCAATGCTTCGATACTTGTTAGTGAATATTTGTCCATTATTAGAAAAAAATTGGTGACATGATCTTCCGTTGATGTCTTGATATTTATGACGAAAAAAGTTTGTTGCTTTTTTATCCATCTTTAAAAACAAGATGTTCACGTGAAACTTCGTAAAATTGATCTCCATATAATGAAGAACGTAAATAAAATTTTTAGCGAGTTTTCGAGATAAATTTTTTTAGGCCGAAACACTCATTTTTTGATCTAATGTATATAAAATGGCTTCGAATTAAATGACATCAATTTTTGAGGTATCAATTTCATCAAAATTTTATTGGTTCCGATCAATTCCTTGGTGGCCATTAGTACATGTTTGACCATTATTAGTAGAAATTGGTGCCGACGACCTCCGTCGATGTCGTGATATTTATGACGACAAAAGTTTTTGATTTTATCTTTCGTTATAGACAAGGCATTAAAGTTAAACTTTGTACAGTTGATCTCCATAAATAGAAGAACGTATATAAATTTTTTGGCCAGTTTTCGAGAAAAATTTTTGTAAAAAAACGTGATGATTAGCACACGAATCCGGGCTTTAAGGGTAATCTGAAACTTTGTTTGGTGTATTTATAAAACATGACAAACATTCATAATCGTTTTAAAAAATTTACTGGAGAACTTTTTTTCGGACCTAATTTTTGTAAAAATTGTGATAATTAGCACATAAATTCGACTTTAATAAGAATGTGAAACTTTGGCTGGTGTTTTTATACAATATGACAAATATTTAGAATCTTTTTAAGCATTTACTGGAAAACCGTTTTTTGGACCTAAATTTTTTAATAAATGCGATGATTAGCACACGAAGTCGGGCTTTAATGGGAATGTGAAACAATGTCACGTGTATTTACTCAACATGACAAACGTTTAGAATCGTTTTCAGCATTTTACTGGTGAAGTTTTTTCTGGACCTAAATTTTGTAAAAAACGTGATTATTAGAACACGAATTCGGCTTTAATGGGAACCTAAACTTTGTCTGGTAAACAATCAGAATCGTTCTACGCAATTTACAAGAGAATTTTTTTCGGACTAAAATTTTTTAATAAACGTGATGATTAGCACACGAATTCGGGCTTTAATTGAAATGGTAAATTTTGTCTGGTGCATTTATATAACATGACAAACATTCAGAATCATTTTAAGCAAATTGAAGGAGAACTTTTTTTAGAACCTAAATTTTGTAAAAAATGTGATGATTAGCACACGAATTCAGGCTTTAATGGGAATGGGAAACTTTGTCTGGTGTATTTATACAACATGACAAACTATTAGAATCGTTTCAAGCAATTTTGAAAAGAACATTTTTTCGGATCTAAATTTTTTAAAAAACGTGATGATTAGCACACGAATTCAGGCTTTAATGAGAATGTGAAACATTTTCAGGTGTATTTATAGAACATGACAAACATTCAGACTTGTTTTAAGCATTTTATTGGAGAACTTTTTTTCGGAACTAAATTTTGTAAAAATCTTGATGATTAGCACATGAATTCGGCTTTAATTGGAATCTGAAACTTTGTCTGGTGTATTTATACAACATAAGACACAATCAGAATCGTTTTAAGCAATTTACTGCAGAACCTTTTTTCATACCTAAATTTATTAAAAAACGTGATAATTAGTACACGAATTCGGATCATAATGGAATGCGAAACATTGTTTGGTATATTTATACCACATGAGAAATATTCAGAATCGTTTTAGACAATTTTATGGAGAACTTTTTTTTCGTCCTAATTTTTGTAAAAAGAACGTGATGTACATGAATTCGGGCTTTAATGGAGATCTGAAACTTTGTCTGGTATATTTATACAACATGACAAACATTCAGAATCGTTTTAAACAATTTGCTGGAGAACTTTTTTTCGAACCTAAATTTCATAAAAAAACGAGATGGACACTAATTCGGGCTTTAATGGGAATGTGAACTTTTTCAGGTGTATTTATACAACATGACAAACGTTTAGACTCGTTTTAAGGATTTTACTGGAGAACTTTTTTTTGACCTAAATTTTGTAAAAAATGTGATGATAAGCACACGAATTGAGACTTTATTGGGAATATGAAACTTTTTCTGGTGTTTTTATCAACATCACAAACTATTAGAATCGTTTAAAGCAATTTTGTTGAGAAATTTTTTTTGGACCTAAATTTCGTAAAAAACGTGATGATTAGCACACGAATTCTGGCTTTAATGGGAATGTGAAACATTGTCGGCAGTTTTTATACAACATGCCAAACTATTAGAATCGTTTAAAGCAATTTTGTGGATAACTATTTATCGCACCTAATTTTTGTAAAAAAACGTGATGATTAACATACGAATTCGGGCTTTCATGAGAATGTAAAACTTTGTCTTGCGTATTTATACAACATGACAAACATTCAAAATTTTTTTAAACAATTTACTGTAGAAACATTTTTCGGACCTAAATTTCGTAAAAAAATGTGATGATTAGCACACAAATTCGGGTTTTATGGGGAATTTGAAACTTTGTCTGGTGTATTTATAAACATTATAATCATTCATAATCATTTTAAAAAGTTTACTGGAGAACTTTTTTTCGGACATAATTTTTTTTAAAATAGTGAAGATTAGCACACGACTTCGAGTTTTAATAAGAATGTGAAACTTTGTATCGTGTATTTATACGACATGACAAACATTCAGAATCGTTTTAAACAATTTATTAGAGAACTTTTTTTCGGACCTAATTTTTGTAAAAATCATGATGATTACTACACGAATTCGGGTTTTAATAAGAATGTGAAACTTTGACTGGTGTATTTATACGATATGACAAACATTAAGAATTGTTTTAAACAATTTACTGGGGAACCTTTTTCGGACCTAATTTTTGTAAAAATCTTGATGATTAACACACAAATTCAGGCTTTAATAAGATTGTGAAACTTTATTTGGTGTATTTATACGACTTGACAAACATTAAGAATCGTTTTAAACAATTTACTAGAGTACTTTTTTTAGGACCTAATTTTTGTAAAAATCGTGATGATTAGCAAACGAATTCTGGCTATAATAAGAATTTGAAACTTTGTCTGGTGTATTTATACGACATGAAAAACATTCAGCATCATTTTAAACAAATTAATGGAGAACTTTTTTTCGGACCTAATTTTTGTAAAAATCGTGATGATTAGCACACGAATTCGGGCTTAGATAAGAATTTTAAACTTTGTCCGGTGCATTTTTACGACATGACAAACATTCAGCATCATTTTAAATAATTTACTGGAGGACATTTTTTTGGACCTAATTTTTGTAAAAATCCTGATGATTAGTACACGAATTCGGGCTTTAATAAGAATTTGAAACTTTGTTTGGTTTATTTTTACGACATGACAAACATTCAGAATCGTTTTGAACAATTTACTGGAGAACTTTTTTTCGGACCTAATTTTTGTAAAAATCGTGATGATTTGCACACGAATTCAGATTTTAATAAATATTTAAAACTTTGTCCGGTGTATTTATACGACATGACAAACATTCAGCATCATTTTAAACAATTTACTGGAGAACTTTTTTTCGGACCTTATTTTTGTAAAAATCGTGATAATTAGTACACGAATTCAGGCTTTAATAAGAATTTTAAACTTTGTCCGGTGTATTTATACGACATGACAAACATTCAGCATCATTTTAAATAATTTACTGGAGAAATTTTTTTCGTACCTAATTTTTGTAAAAATTGTGATGATTAGCACACGAATTCGGGCTTTAATAATAATGTGAAACTGTGATTGGGGTATGTATACGACATGACAAACATTCAGAATCGTTTTAAACAATTTACTCTAGAATTTTTTTTCGGACCTAATATTTGTAAAAATCGTGATGATTAGCACAAGAATTCGGGCTTTAATAAAAATTTTAAACTTTGTCCGGTGTATTTATACGACATGACAAATATTCAGAATCGTTTTAAACAATTTTCTGGAGACCTTTTTTTCGGACATAATTTTTGTAAAAATTGTGATGTGCACACGAATTCGGGCTTTAATAAGAATTTGAAACTTTGTCTTGGGTATTTATACGACATGACAAACATTTAGAATCGTTTTACACAATTTATTGGTGAACTTTTTTTCGGACCAAATTTTTGTAAAAATCATGATGTACACGAATTCGGGCTTTAATAAGAATTTGAAAGCTTGTCTGGTTTATTTATACGACATGACAAACATTCAGAATCGTTTTGAACAATTTACTGGAGGACTTTTTTTGGGACCTAATTTTTGCAAAAATTATGGTGATTAGCACACGAATTCGGGCTTTAATAATAATTTTGAAACTTTGTGTTTGGTGCATGTATACGATGTGACCGGCATTCAGAATCGTTTTAAACAATTTACTGGAGAACTTTTTTTTGAACATAATTTTTGTAAAAATCGTGATGATTAGCACACGAATTCGGCTTTAATAAAAATATTAAACTTTGTCCGGTGTATTTATACGACATGACAAACAATCAGCATCATTTTAAACAATTTATTGGAGAACTTTTTTTTTGGACCTAATTTTTGTAAAAATCGTGATGACGAATTCGGGTTTTAATCAGAATTTGAAACTTTGTCTGGTTTATTTATACGACTTGACAAACATTCAGAATCGTTTTGAACAATTTACTGGAGAACTTTTTTCGGACATAATTTTTGTAAAAATCGTGATGATTAGCACACGAATTCGTGCTTTAGTAAGATTTTTTACTTTGTCTGGTTTATTTATACGACATGACAAACATTCAGCAAGCTTTTAAACAATTTTCTTGAGAACTTCTTTTCGGACTTAATTTTTGTAAAAATCGTTATGATTAGTACTCGAATTCGGGCTTTAGAAAGAATTTGAAACTTTGTCTGGTGTATTTATACGACATGACAAACATTCAGAATCGTTTTGAACAATTTACTGGAGAACTTTTTTTCGGACCTAATTTTTGTAAAAATCGTGATTATGAGCACACGAATTCGGGCTTTAATAAGAATTTTAAACATTGTGCGGTGTATTTACACGACATGAAAAACATTCAGAATCGTTTTAAACAATTTTCTGGAGAACTTTTTTTGGGACCTAATATTTGAAAAAATCGTGATTATTAGCACACGAATTCGGGCTTTAATAAGAATTTGAAACTTTGTCTGGTGTATGTATACGACATGATAATCATTCAGAATTGTTTTAAACAATTTACTGGAGAACTTTTTTTGGACCTAATTTTTGTAAAAATCGTGATGATTAGTACACGAATTTAGGCCTTAATAATAATTTGAAACTTTGTTTAGGGTATTTATACGACATGACAAACATTCAGAATCGTTTTACACAATTTACTGGAGAACTTTTTTTCGGACCTAATTTTTGTAAAAATCGTGATGGTTAGCAAACGAATTCGGGGTTTATTAAGAATTTTAAACTTTGTCCGGTGTATTCATACGACATGACAAACATTCAGCATCATTTTAAACAATTTATTTGAGAACTTTTTTTCGGACCTAATTTTTGTAAAAATCGTGATGATTAGTACACGAATTCGGGCTTTAGTAAGAATTTGAAACTTTATCTGGTTTATTTATATGACATGACAAACATTCAGAATCGTTTTGAACAATTTACTGGAGAACTTTTTTTCGGACCTATTTTTTGTAAAAATCGTGATGATTAGCACACGAATTCCGGCCTTAATAAGAATTTGAAACTTTATCTGGGGTACTTATACGACATGACAAACATTCAAAATCGTTTTACACAATTTACTGGAGAACTTTTTTTCGGACCTAAGTATTGTAAAAATCGTGATGGTTAGCAAACGAATTCGGGGTTTATTAAGAATTTTAAAATTTGTCCGGTGTATTTATACGACATGACAAACATTCAGCATCATTTTAAACAATTTACTGAAGAACTTTTTTTCGGACCTAATTTTTGTAAAAATCGTGATGATTAGCACACAAATTCGGGCTTTAATAAGAATTTAAAACATTGTCCGGGGTATTTATACGACTTGAGAAACATTCATAATCATTTTAAACAATTTACTGGAAACTTTTTTTCAGACCTAATTTTTGTAAAAATCGTGATGATTAGTACACGAATTCGGGCTTTAATATGAATTTGAAACTTTGTCTGGTTTATTTATACGACATGACAAACATTCAGAATCGTTTTGAACAATTTACAGGAGAACTTTTTTTCGGACCTAATTTTTGTAAAAATCGTGATGTACACGAATTCGGGCTTTAATGAGAATTTGAAACTTTGTCTGGCTTGTTTATACGACATGACAAACATTCAGAATCGTTTTTAAAATTTTTCAGGTGAACTTTTTTTCGGACCTAATTTTTGTACAAATCGTGATGATTAGCACACGAATTCGGGCTTTAATAAGAATTTTAAACATTGTCCGGTGTATTTATACGATATGACAAACATTCAGAATCGTTTTAAACAATTTTCTGGAGAACATTTTTTCGGACCTAATTTTTGTAAAAATCGTGATGATTAGTACACGAATTCGGGCTTTAATAAGAATTTGAAACTTTGTCTAGTTTATTTATACGACGTGACAAACATTAAGAATCGTTTTGAACAATTTACTGGAGAACTTTTTTTCGGACCAATTTATTGTAAAAATCGTGACGATTAGCACACGAATTCGAGCTTTAATAAGAATATGAAACTTTGTCTGGTGTATTTATACGACATGGCAAACATTCAGAATCGTTTTGAACAATTTACTGGAGAACTTTTTTTCGGACCTAATTTTTTTAAAAATCGTGATGATATGCACACGAATTCGGGCTTTAATAAGAATTTGAAACATTGTCCGGTGTATTTATACGACATGACAAACATTCAGAATCGTCTTAAATAATTTTCTGTAGAACTTTTTTTTCGGACCTAATTTTTTGTAAAACTCGTGATGAATAGTACACGAATTCGGGCTTTAATAAGAATTTGAAACTTCGTCTGGTTTATTTATACGAAATGACAAACCTTCAGAATCGTTTTGAACAATTTACTGGAGGACTTTTTTTGGGACCTAATTTTTGTAAAAATTGTGATGATTAGCACACGAATTCGGGCTTTAATCAGAATTTTAAACATTGTCTGGTGAATTTTTACTACATGACAAACACTCAGAATCGTTTTAAACAATTTTCTGGAGAACTTTTTTTCGGACCTAATTTTTGTAAAAATCGTGATGATTAGTACACGAATTCGGGCTTTAATAAGAATTTGAAACATTGTCTGGTTTATTTATACGACATGACAAACATTTAGAATCGTTTTGAACAATTTACTGGAGAAGTTTTTTTCGGACCTAATTTTTGTAAAAATCGTGATGAATAGCACACGAATTCGGGCTTTAATAAGAAATTGAAACTTTGTCTGGGGTATTTATACGACATGACAAACATTTAGAATCGTTTTAAACATTTTTCTGGAGGAATTTTTTTCGGACCTAATTTTTGTAAAAATCGTGATGATTAATACACGAATTCGGGCTTTAATAAGAATTTGAAACTTTCGCTGGTTTATTTATACGACAAGACAAACATTCAGAATCGTTTTAAACAATTTACTAGAAAACTTTTTTCGAACCTAATTTTTGTAAAAATCATGATGGTTAGTACATTAATTCGGGCTTTAATAAGAATTTGAAACTTTGTCTGGTTTATTTATACGACATGACCAACATTCAGAAACGTTTTGAAAATTTTACTGGAGACCTTTTTTTCGGACCTAATTTTTTTACAAATCGTGATGATTAGCACACGAATTTGGGCTTTAATACGAATTTTAAACTTTGTCCGGTGTATTTACACGACATGACAAACATTTAGAATCGTTTTAAAAAATTTTCATGAGAACTTTTTTCCGGACCTAATTTTTGTAAAAATCGTGATGATTAGTACACGAATTCGGGCTTTAATAAGAATTTTAAACATTGTCCGGTGTATTTATACGACATGACAAATATTCAGAATCGTATTTGAACAATTTTCTGTAAACCTTTTTTTCGCACCTATTTTCGTAAAAATTGTGATGATTAGTACACGAATTCGGGCTTTAATAAGAATTTGAAACTTTCTCTGGTTTATTTATACGATATGAATAACATTCAGAATCGTTTTGAAGAATTTACTGGAGAACTTTTTCTCGGACCTAATTTTTGTAAAAATCGTGATGATTAGTACACGAATTCGGGCCTTAATAAGAATTTGAAACTTTCTCTGGTTTAATTATACGATATGAATAACATTCAGAATCGTTTTGAACAATTTACTGGAGAACTTTTTTTCGGACCTAATTTTTGTAAAAATCGTGATGATTGGCACACGAATTCAGGCCTTAATAAGAATTTGAAACTTTGTCTTGGGTATTTTACGACATGACAAACATTCAGAATCGTTTTAAACAATTTACTAGAAAACTTTTTTCGGACCTAATTTTTGTAAAAATCGTGATGATTGGTACACGAATTCGGGCTTTAATAAGAATTTGAAACTTTGTCTGGTTTATTTATACGACATGAAAAACATTCAGAATCGTTTTGAAAATGTTACTGGAGAACTCTTTTTCGAACCAAATTTTTGTACAAATCGTGATGATTAGCACACAAATTCGGGTTTTAATAAGAATTTTAAACATTGTCTGGTATATTTATATGACATGACAAACATTCAGAATCGTTTTAAACAATTTTCTGGAGAACTTTTTTTCGGACCTAATTTTTGTAAGAATCGTGATGATTAGTGCACGAATTCGGGCTTTAACAAGAATTTGAAACTTTGTCTGGTTTATTTATAAGACATGACAAACATTCAGAATCGTTTTGAACAATTTACTGGAGAACTTTTTTGAGACCTAATTTTTGTAAAAATCGTGATGATTAGCACACGAATTCTGGCTTTAATCTGAATTTGAAACATTGTCCGGTGTATTTATAGGACATGACAAACATTCAGAATGGTCTTAAACAATTTTCTGGAGAACTTTTTTTGGAACCTAATTTTTGTAAAAATCGTGATGATTAGTGCACGAATTCGGGCTTTAATAAGAATTTGAAACTTTGTCAAGTTTATTTATACGAGGTGACAAACATTAAGAATCGTTTTGAACAATTTACTGGAGAACTTTTTTTCGGACCTAATTTTTTGTACACGAATTCGGGCTTTAATAAGAATTTGAAACTTTGTCTGGCTTGTTTATACGACATGACAAACATTCGGAATCGTTTTTAAAATTTTTCTAGAGAACTTTTTTTCGGACCTAATTTTTGTACAAATCGTGATGATTAGCACACGAATTCGGGCTTTAATAAGAATTTTAAACATTGTCCGGTGTATTTAAGCAAAATGACAAACATTCAGAATCGTTTTAAACAATTTTCTGGGGAACTTTTTTTCGGACCTAATTTTTGTAAAAATCGTGATGATTAGTAAACGAATTCGGGCTTTAAAAAGAATTTGAAACTTTGTCTGGTTTATTTTTACGACATGACAAACATTCAGAATCGTTTTAAACAATTTACTGGAGAACTTTTTTTGGGACCTAATTTTTGTAAAAATCGTGATGATTAGCGCACGAATTCGAGCTTTAATAAAAATTTTAAACATTGTCTGGTGTATTTATACGACATGACAAACATTCAGAATCGTATTTAAACAATTTTCTGGAAACCTTTTTTTCGCACCTATTTTTGTAAAAATCGTGATGATTAATACACGAATTCGGGCTTTAGTAAGAATTTTAAGCTTTCTCAAGTTTTTTTATACGACGTGACAAACATTTAGAATCGTTTTGAGCAATTTACTGGAGAAATTTTTCTCGGACCCAATTTTTGTAAAAATCGTGATGATTAGTACACGAATTCGGGCCTTAATAAGAATTTGAAACTTTGTCTGGTTTATTTATACGACAAGACAAACATTCAGAATCTTTTTAAATAATTTACTGGAGAACTTTTTTTCAGACCTAATTTTTATAAAAATCGTGATTATTTGCACACGAATTCGGGCTTTATTAAGAATTTGAAACGTTGTCCGTTGTATTTATACAAAATGACAAATATTCAGCATCATTTTAAACAATTTACAGGGGAACTTTTTTTCGAACCTAATTTTTGTAAAAATCGTGATGATTAACACACAAATTTAGGCTTTAAAAAGAATTTGAAACTTTGTCCGGTGTATTTATAAGAAATGATAAATATTCAGCATCATTTTAAACAATTTGCTGGAAACTTTTTTTCGGACCTAATTTTTGTAAAAATCGTGACGAATTCGGGCTTTAATAGGAATTTGGAACTTTGTCTTGTTTATTTATATGACATGACAAACATTCAGAATCGTTTTGAACAATTTACTGGAGAACTTTTTTTCGGACCAAATTTTTGTAAAAATCGTGATGATTAGCACACGAATTGAGGCCTTGATATGAATTTGAAACTTTGTCTGGGGTATTTATACGACATGACAAACATTCAGAATCGTTTTAAACAATTTACTAGAAAACTTTTTTCGGACCTAATTTTTGTAAAAATCGTGATGATTAGTACACGAATTCGGGCTTTAATAAGAATTTGAAACTTTGTCTGGTTTATTTATACGACATGACAAACATTCAGAATCGTTTTGAAAATTCTACTGGAGAACTTTTTTTTGGGACCAAATTTTTGTACAAATCGCGATGATTAGCACACGAATTCGGGCTTTAATATGAATTTTAAACATTTTCCGGTGTATTTACACGACATGACAAACATTCAGAATCGTTTTAAACAATTTTCTGGAGAATTTTTTTTCGGACCTAATTTTTGTAAAAATCGTGATGATTAGTACACGAATTCGGGCTTTAACAAGAATTTGAAACTTTGTCTGGTTTATTTATTAGACATGACAAACATTCAGAATCGTTTTGAACAATTTACTGGAGAACTTTTTATGGGACCTAATTTTCGTACAAATCGTGATGATTAGCACACGAATTCGGACTTTAACAACAATTTTAAACATTATCCGGTGTATTTATACGACATGACAAACATTCAGAGTCGTTTTAAACAATTTTCTGGAGAACTTTTTTTGCGACCTAATTTTTGTAAAAATCGTGATGATTAGTACACGAATTCGGGCTTTAATAAGAATTTGAAGCTTTGTCTAATTTATTTATACGAGGTGACAAACATTAAGAATCGTTTTGAACAATTTACTGGAGAACTTTTTTTGGACCTAATTTTTGTAAAAATCGTGATGATTAATACACGAATTCGGGCTTTAATAAGAATTTGAAACTTTGTCTGGCTTGTTTATACGACATGACAAACATTCAGAATCGTTTTTAAAATTTTTCTGGAGAACTTATTTTCGGACCTAATTTTGGTACAAATCGTGATGATTAGCACACGAATTCGGCCTTTAAGAAGAATTTTAAACATTGTCCGGTGTATTTACGCAACATGACAAACATTCAGAATCGTTTTAAACAATTTTCTAGGGAACTTTTTTTCGGACCTAATTTTTGTAAAAATCGTGATGATTAGTACACGAATTCGGGCTTTAATAACAATTTGAAACTTTGTCTGGTTTATTTATACGACATGACAAACATTCAGAATCGTTTTAAACAATTTACCGGAGAACTTTTTTTCGGACCTAATTTTTGTAAAAATCGTGATGATTAGCACACGAATTCGGGCTTTAATAAGAATTTGAAACATTGTCCGTTGTATTTATACAAAATGACAAATATTCAGCATCATTTTAAATAATTTACAAGGGAACTTTTTTTGGACCTAATTTTTGTAAAAATCGTGATGTAATACACACGAATTCGGGCTTTAATAAGAGTTTGAAACTTTGTCCGGTGTATTTATAAGAAATGATAAATATTCACCATCATTTTAAACAATTTGCTGGAAACTTTTTTTCGGACCTAATTTTTGTAAAAATCGTGACGAATTTGGGCTTTAATAGGAATTTGGAAATTTGTCTTGTTTATTTATATGACATGACAAACATTCAGAATCGTTTTGAACAATTTACTGGAGACCTTTTTTTCGGACCTAATTTTTGTAAAAAAACGTGATGATTAGCACATGAATTCGGGCTCCAATAAGAATTTTAAACATTGTCCGGTGTATTCATACGACATGACAAATATTCAGAATCGTTTTAAACAATTTTCTGGAGAACTTTTTTTGGCACCTAATTTTTGTAAAAATCGTGATGATTAGTACACGAATTCGGGCTTTAATAAGAATTTGAAACTTTGTCTAGTTTATTTATACGAGGTGACAAACATTAAGAATCGTTTTGAAAATTTTACTGGAGAACTTTTTTTCGGACCAAATTTTTGTACAAATCGTGATGATTAGCACACGAATTCGGGCTTTAATAAGAATTTTAAACATTGTCTGGTGTATTTACACGACATAACAAACATCCAGAATCGTTTTAAACAATTTTCTGGAGAACTTTTTTTGGGACCTAATTTTTGTAAAAATCGTGATGATTAGTACACGAATTCGGGCTTTAGTAAGAACTTGAAACTTTGTCTGGCTTGTTTATACGGCATGATAAACATTCAGAATCGTTTTTAAAATTTTTCTGGAGAACTTTTTTTCAGACCTAATTTTTGTACAAATCGTGATGAATGGCACACGAATTCGGGCTTTAATAAAAATTGAAACTTTGTCTGGGGTATTTATACGACATGACAAACATTCAGAATCGTTTTAAACAATTTTCTGGAGAAATTTTTTTCGGACCTAATTTTTGTAAAAATCGTGATGATTAGTACACGAATTCGGGCTTTAATGAGAATTTGAAACTTTGTCTGGTTTATTTATACGACATGACAAACATTCAGAATCGTTTTAAACAATTTACTAGAAAATTTTTTCGAACCTACTTTTTATAAAAATCGTGATGGTTAGTACATTAATTCGGGCTTTAATAAGAATTTGACCTTTGTCAGGTTTATTTATACGACATGACCAACATTCAGAAACGTTTTGAAAATTTTACTGGAGAACTTTTTTTCGGACCTAATTTTTGCAAAAATCGTGATGATTAGCACACGAATTCGGGCTTTAATACGAATTTTAAACTTTGTCCGGTGTATTTACACGACATGACAAACATTCAGAATCGTTTTAAACAATTTTCTGGAGAACTTTTTTCCGGACCTAATTTTTGTAAAAATCGTGATGATTAGTATACGAATTCGGGCTTTAATAAGAATTTGGAACTTTGTCTGGTATATTTATACGACATGACAAACGTTCAGAATCGTTTTGAACAATTTACTGTAGAACTTTTTTTCGGACCAATTTTTTGTAAAAATCGTGATGATTAGCACACGAATTCGAGCTGTAATAAGAATTTGAAACTTTGTCCAGTGTATTTATACGACATGACAAACATTCAGAATCGATTTGAACAATTTACTGGAGAACTTTTTTTCGGGCCGAATTTTTGTAAAAATCGGGATGATTAGCACACGAATTCGGGCTGTAATAAGAATTTGAAATTTTGTCCGGTGAATTTATACCACATGTCAAACATTTAGAAACGTTTTAAACAATTTATTAGAGAAATTCTTTTTGGAACTAATTTTGGTAAAAATCGTGATGATTAGCACACGAATTCAGGCCTTAATAAGAATTTGAAACTTTGTCTGGATATTTATACGACATGACAAACATTCAGAATCGTTTTAAACAATTTACTAGAAAACTTTTTTCGGACCCAATTTTCGTACAAATCGTGATGATTAGCACACAAATTCGGGCTTTAACAAAAATTTTAAACATTGTCCGGTGTATTTATACGACATGACAAACATCCAGAATCGTTTTAAACAAATTTCTGGAGAACTTTTTTTCGGACCTAATTTTTGTAAAAATCGTGATGAATTCGGGCTTTAATAAGAATTTTAAACATTGTCCGGTGTATTTATGCGACATGACAAACTTTCAGAATCGTGTTAAACAATTTGTTGGAGAACTTTTTTTCGAACCTAATTTTTGTAAAAATCGTGATGATTAGTACACGAATTCAGGCTTTAATAAGAATTTGAAACTTTGTCTGGTTTATTTATAAGACATGACAAACAATCGGAATCGTTTTGAACAATTTACTTCAGAACTTTTTTTGGGACCTAATTTTTGTAAAAATCTGTATGATTAGCACACGAATTCGGGCTTTAATGAGATTTTGAAACATTGTCCGTTGTATTTATACAAAATGACAAATATTCAGCTTCATTTTAAACAATTTATAGGGGAACTTTTTTTGGGACCTAATTTTTGTAAAAGGGTGATGATTAACACACGAATTCAGTATTTAATAAGAATTTGAAACTTTGTCTGTGGTATTTATACGACATGACAAACATTCAGAATCGTTTTAAACAATTTACTAGAAAACTTTTTTCGGACCTAATTTTCGTACAAATCGTGATGATTAGCACACGAATTCGGGCTTTAACAACAATTTTAAACATTGTCCGGTGTATTTATACGACATGACAAACATTCAGAATCGTTTTAAACAATTTTCTGGAGAACTTTTTTTCGGACCTAATTTTTGTAAAAATCGTGATGATTAGCGCACGAATTCTGGCTTTAATAAAAATTTTAAACATTGTCCGGTGTATTTATACGACATGACAAACATTCAGAATCGTGCTAAACAATTTTTTGGAGAACTTTTTTTCGGACCTAATTTTTGTAAAAATCGTGATGATTAATACACGAATTCGGGCTTTAGTAAGAATTTTAAGCTTTCTCAAGTTTTTTTATACGACGTGACAAACATTTAGAATCGTTTTGAGCAATTTACTGGAGAAATTTTTCTCGGACCTAATTTTTGTAAAAATCGTGATGATTAGCGCACGAATTCAAGCTTTAATAAGAATTTTAAACATTCTCCGGTGTATTTATACGACATGACAAACATTCAGAATCGTATTTAAACAATTTTCTGGAAAGCTTTTTTTCGCACCTATTTTTGTAAAAATCGTGATGATTAGTACACGAATTCGGGCTTTAATAAGAATTTTAAGCTTTCTCAAGTTTTTTTATACGACGTGACAAACATTCAGAATCGTTTTGAGCAATTCACTAGAGAAATTTTTCTCGGACCTAATTTTTGTAAAAATCGTGATGATTAGTACACGAATTCGGGCTTTAATAAGAATTTGAAACTTTCTCTGGTTTATTTATACGATATGAATAACATTCAGAATCGTTTTGCACAATTTACTGGAGAACTTTTTTTCGGACCTAATTTTTGTAAAAATCGTGATGATTAGCACACGAATTGAGGCCTTGATATGAATTTGAAACTTTGTCTGGGGTATTTATACGACATGACAAACATTCAGAATCGTTTTAAACAATTTACTAGAAAACTTTTTTCAGACCTAATTTTTGTAAAAATCGTGATGATTAGTACACGAATTCGGGCTTTAATAAGAATTTGAAACTTTGTCTGGTTTATTTATACGACATGACAAACATTCAGAATCGTTTTGAAAATTCTACTGGGGAACTTTTTTTCGGACCAAATTTTTGTACAAATCGCGATGATTAGCACATGAATTCGGGCTTTAATATGAATTTTAAACATTTTCCGGTGTATTTACACGACATGACAAACATTCAGAATCGTTTTAAACAATTTTCTGGAGAACTTTTTTTCGGACCTAATTTTTGTAAAAATCGTGATGATTAGTACACGAATTCGGGCTTTAACAAGAATTTGAAACTTTGTCTGGTTTATTTATTAGACATGACAAACATTCAGAATTGTTTTGAACAATTTACTGGAGAACTTTTTATGGGACCTAGTTTTCGTACAAATCGTGATGATTAGCACACGAATTCGGGCTTTAACAACAATTTTAAACATTGTCCGGTGTATTTATACGACATGACAAACATTCAGAATCGTTTTAAACAATTTTCTGGAGAACTTTTTTTGCGACCTAATTTTTGTAAAAATCGTGATGATTAGTACACGAATTCGGGCTTTAATAAGAATTTGAAGCTTTGTCTAATTTATTTATACGAGGTGACAAACATTAAGAATCGTTTTGAACAATTTACTGGAGAACTTTTTTTGGGACCTAATTTTTGTAAAAATCGTGATGATTAGTACACGAATTCGGGCTTTAATAAGAATTTGAAACATTATCCGTTGTATTTATACAAAATGACAAATATTCAGCATCATTTTAAATAATTTACAGGGGAACTTTTTTTGGACCTAATTTTTGTGAAAATCGTGATGATTAACACATGAATTCGGGCTTTAATAAGAATTTGAAACTTCGTCCGGTGTATTTATAAGAAATGACAAATATTCAGCATCATTTTAAACAATTTACTGGAAAATTTTTTTAGACCTAATTTTTGTAAAAATCGTGATGATTAGTACATGAATTCGGGCTTTAATAGGAATTTGAAACTTTGTCTGGTTTATTTATACAACATGACAAACATTCAGAATCGTTTTGAACAATTTACTGGAGAACTTTTTTTCATACCTAATTTTTGTAAAAATTGTGATGATTAGTACACGAATTCGGGCTTTAATAAGAATTTGAAACTTCGTCTGGCTTGTTTATATGACATGACAAACATTCAGAATCGTTTTTAAAATTTTTCTGGAGAACTTTTTTTCGGACCTAATTTTTGTACAAATCGTGATGATTAGCACACGAGTTCGGGCTTTAATAATAATTTTAAACATTGTCCGGTGTATTTACGCAACATGACAAACATTCAGAATCGTTTTAAACAATTTTCTGGGGAACTTTTTTTCGGACCTAATTTTTGTAAAAATCGTGATGATTAGTACACGAATTCGGGCCTTAATAAGAATTTGAAACTTTGTCTGGTTTATTTATACGACAAGACAAACATTCAGAATCTTTTTAAATAATTTACTGGAGAACTTTTTTTCAGACCTAATTTTTATAAAAATCGTGATTATTTGCACACGAATTCGGGCTTTATTAAGAATTTGAAACATTGTCCGTTGTATTTATACAAAATGACAAATATTCAGCATCATTTTAAACAATTTACAGGGGAACTTTTTTTCGAACCTAATTTTTGTAAAAATCGTGATGATTAACACACGAATTTAGGCTTTAAAAAGAATTTGAAACTTTGTCCGGTGTATTTATAAGAAATGATAAATATTCAGCATCATTTTAAACAATTTGCTGGAAACTTTTTTTCGTACCTAATTTTTGTAAAAATCGTGACGAATTCGGGCTTTAATAGGAATTTGTAACTTTGTCTTGTTTATTTATATGACATGACAAACATTCAGAATCGTTTTGAACAATTTACTGGAGAAGTTTTTTTCGGACCTAATTTTTGTAAAAAACGTGATGATTAGCACACGAATTCGGGCTCCAATAAGAATTTTAAACATTGTCCGGTGTATTAATACGACGTGACAAACATTCAGAATCGTTTTAAACAATTTTCTGGAGAACTTTTTTTGGCACCTAATTTTTGTAAAAATCGTGATGATTAGTACACGAATTTGGGCTTTAATAAGAATTTGAAACTTTGTCTAGTTTATTTATACGAGGTGACAAACATTAAGAATCGTTTTGAAAATTTTACTGGAGAACTTTTTTTCGGACCTAATTTTTGTACAAATCGTGATGATTAGCACACGAATTCGGGCTTTAATAAGAATTTTAAACATTGTCTGGTGTATTTACACGCCATAACAAACATCCAGAATCGTTTTAAACAATTTTCTGGAGAACTTTTTTTGGGACCTAATTTTTGTAAACACGAATTCGGGCTTTAATAAGAACTTGAAACTTTGTCTGGCTTGTTTATACGACATGACAAACATTCAGAATCGTTTTTAAAATTTTTCTGGAGAACTTTTTTTCAGTCCTATTTTTTGTACAAATCGTGATGAATAGCACACAAATTCGGGCTTTAATAAAAATTGAAACTTTGTCTGGGGTATTTATACACATGACAAATATTCAGAATGGTTTAAACAATTTTCTGGAGAACTTTTTTTCGGACCTAATTTTTGTAAAAATCGTGATGATTAGTACACGAATTCGGGCTTTAATAAGAATTTGAAACTTTCTCTGGTCTATTTATGCGACATGACAAACATTCAGAATCGTTTTGAACAATTTACTGGGGAACTTTTTTTCGGACCTAATTTTTGTAAAAATCGTGATGATTAGCACACGAATTCAGGCTTTAATAAGAAGTTGAAACTTTGTCTGGTTTATTTATAAGACATGACAAACATTCAGAATCGTTTTGAACAATTTACTAGAGAACTTTTTTTCGGACCTAATTTTCGTAAAAATCGTGATGCTTAGTACACGAATTCGGGCTTTAATAATAATTTGAAACTTTGTCCGGTTTATTTATAAGACATGACAAACATTCGGAATCGTTTTGAACAATTTACTTCAGAACTTTTTTTCTTACCTAATTTTTGTAAAAATCGTGATGATTAGCATACGAATTCGGGCTTTAATAAGAATTTTAAACATTGTCCGGTGTATTTATACGACATGACAAACATTCAGAATCGTGTTAAATAATTTTTGGGAGAACTTTTTTTCTGACCTAATTTTGTAAAAATCGTGATGATTAGTACACGAATTCGGGCTTTAACAAGAATTTGAAACCTTGTCTAGTTTATTTATAAGACATGACATACATTCAGATCATTTTGAACAATTTACTGGGGAACTTTTTGTCGGACCTAATTTTTGTAAAAATCTTTATGATTAGCATACGAATTCGGGCTTTAATAAGATGTTGAAACATTGTCCGGTGTATTTGTACGACATGACAAACATTTAGAATCGTTTTAAACAATATTCTGGGGAACTTTTTTTCGGACCTAATTTTTGAAAAAATCGTGATGATTAGCACACGAATTCGGGCTGTAATAAGAATTTGAAATTTTGTCCGGTGAATTTATACCACAAGTCAGACATTCAGAACGGTTTTAAACAATTTATTAGAGAAACTCGTTTTGGGACTAATTTTGGTAAAAATCGTGATGATTAGCACACGAATTCAGGCCTTAATAAGAATTTGAAACTTTGTCTGGGGTGTTTATACGATATGACAAATGTTCCGAATCGTTTCAAACAATTTACTAGAAAACTTTTTTCGGACCAAATTCTGGTACAAATCGTGATGATTAGCACACGAATTCGGGCTTTAAAAACAATTTTAAACATCGTCCGGTGTATTTATACGACATGCCAAACATTCAGAATCGTTTTAAACAATTTTCTGGAGAACTTTTTTTCGCACCTAATTTTTGTAAAAATCGTGATAATTAGCACACGAATTCAGGCCTTAATAAGAATTTTAAACTTTGTCTGGGGTATTTATACGAGATGTTAAACATTCAGAATCGTTTTACACAATTTGCTGGAGAACTTTTTTTCGGACCTAATTTTTGTAAAAATCGTGATGATTAGCACACGAATTCGGGCTTTAATACGAATTTTAGACATTGTCCGGTATATTTACACGACATGACAAACATTCTGAATCGTTTTAAACAATTTTCTGGAGAACTTTTTTCCGGACCTAATTTTTGTAAAAATCGTGATGATTAGTACACGAATTCGGGCTTTAATAAGAATTTGAAACTTTGTCTGGTTTATATATACGACATGACAAACATTCAGAATGGTTTTGAACAATTTACTGGAGAACTTTTTTTCGGACCACTTTTTTGTAAAAATCGTGATGATTAGCACACGAATTCGAGCTTTAATAAGAATTTGAAACTTTGTCCAGTGTATTTATACGACATGATAAACATTCAGAATCGTTTTAAACAATTTACTAGAAAACTTTTTTCGGACCTAATTTTCGTACAAATCGTGATGATTAGCACACGAATTCGGGCTTTAACAACAATTTTAAACATTGTCCGGTGTACTTATACGACATGACAAACATTCAGAATCGTTTTAAACAATTTTCTGGAGAACTTTTTTTGGGACCTAATTTTTGTAAAAATCGTGATGGTTAGCATACGAATTCGGGCTTTAATAATAATGTGAAACTTTGTGTGGGGTATTTATACGACAAAACAAACATTCAGAATCATTTTAAACAATTTTCTGGAGAACTTTTTTTCGGACCTAATTTTTGTAAAAATCGTGATGATTAGCATACGAATTCGGGCTTTAATAATAATTTGAAACTTTGTCTGGAGTATTTATACGACATAACAAACATTAAGAATCGTTTTAAACAATTTTCTAGAGAACTTTTTTTCGGACCTAATTTTTTTAAAAATCGTGATGATTTTTATACACGAATTCGGGCTTTAATAGGAATTTGAAACTTTCTCTGGTATATTTATATGACATGACAAACATTCAGAATCGTTTTGAACAATTTACTTGAAAACTTTTTTTCGGACCTAATTTTTGTGAAAATCGTGATGAATAATAGTACACGAATTCGGGCTTTAACAAGAATTTGAAACCTTGTCTGGTTTATTTATAAGACATGACAAACATTCAGAATCATTTTGAACAATTTACTGGAGTACTTTTTTTCGGACCTAATTTTTGTAAAAATCGTGTTGATTAGTACACGAATTCGGGCTTTAACAAGAATTTGAAACTCTGTCTGTTATATTTATAAGACATGACAAACATTCAGAATCGTTTTGAACAATTTACTGGAGAACTTTTTTTCGGACCTAATTTTTGTAAAAATCGTGATGATTAGCATACGAATTCGGGCTTTCATAAGAATTTGAAACTTTGTCTGGCTTGTTTATACGACATGACAAACATTCAGAATCGTTTTGAACAATTTTCTGGAGAATTTTTTTTCGGACCTAATTTTTGTACAAATAGTGATGATTAGCACACGAATTCGGGCTTTAATAAGAATTTTGATCATTGTCCGGTGTATTTATACGACATGACAAACATTCAAAATCGTTTTAAACAATTTTCTGCAGAACTTTTTTTCGGACCTAATTTTTGTAAAACTCGTGATGATTAGTACACGAATTCGGGCTTTAATAAGAATTTGAAACTTTGTCTGGTTTGTTTATACGACATGACAAACATTCAGAATCGTTTTCCAAATTTTACTGGAGAACTTTTCCTCGGACCTAATTTTTGTGCAAATCGTGATGATTAGCACACGAATACGGGCGTTAATAACAATTTTAAACTTTGTCCCGTGTATTTAAACGACATAATAAACATTCAGAATCGTTTTACACAATTTACTGGAGAACATTTTCTCGGACGTAATTTTCGTAAAAATCGTAATGATTAGCACACGAATTCGGGCTTTAATAATAGTTTGAAACATTGTCCGGTGTGTTTATACGAAATGACAAACATTCAGAATCGTTTTAAACAATTTTCTGGAGACCTTTTTTCGGTCCTAATTTTTGTAAAAATCGTGATGATTAGCACACGAATTCGGGCTTTAATAAGAATTTGAATCTTTGTCTAGTATATTTATAAGACATGACAAACATTCAGAATCGTTTTGAACAGTTTACTGGAGAACTTTTTTTCGGACCTAATTATTGTAAAAATCGTGATGATTAGCACACGAATTCGGGCTTTAATAAGAATTTGAAACATTGTCTGGTGTATTTATACGACATGACAAACGTTCAAAATCGTTTTGAACAATTTTCTGGAGACCTTTTTTTCGGACCAATTTTTTGTAAAAATCGTGATGATTAGTACACGAATTCGGGCTTTAACAAGAATTTGAAACTTTGTCTGGTATATTTATAAGCCATGACAAACATTCAGAATCGTTTTGAACAATTTACTGGAGAACTTTTTTTCGGACCTAATTTTTGTAAAAATCGTGATGATTAGCACACGAATTCGGGCTTTAATAAGAATTTGAAATATTGTCCGATGTATTTATACGACATGACAAACATTCAGAATAGTTTTGAACGATTTTCTGTAGAACATTTTTTCGGACCTAATTTTTGTAAAAAATCGTGATGATTAGTACACGAATTCGGGCTTCAACAAGAATTTGAAACTTTGTCTGGTATATTTATAAGACATGACACACATTCCGAATCGTTTTGAACAATTTACTGGAGAACTTTTTTTCGGACCTAATTTTTGTAAAAATCGTGATGATTAGCACACGAATTCGGGCTTTAATAAGAATTTGAAACATTGTCCGGTGTATTTATACGACATGACAAACATTCATAATCGTTTTAAACAATTTTCAGGAGAACTTTTTTTCGGACCTAATTTTTGTAAAAATCGTGATGATTAGCACACGAATTCGGGCTTTAATAAGAATTTGAAACATTGTCCGGGGTATTTATACGACATAAAAAACATTCATAATCGTTTTAAAGAATTTTCAGGAGAACTTTTTTTCGGACCTAATTTTTGTAAAAATCGTGATGATTAGCACACGAATTCGGGCTTTAATAAGAATTTGAAACATTGTCCGGGGTATTTATACGACATGAGAAACATTCATAATCGTTTTGAACAGTTTACCGGAGAACTTTTTTTCGGACCTAATTTTTGTAAAAATCGTGATGATTAGCACACGAATTCGGGCTTTAAGAAGAATTTCAAACATTGTCTGTTGTATTTATACGACATGACAAACATTCAGAATCGTTTTAAACAATTTTCTGGAGACCTTTTTTTCGGACCTTATTTTTGTAAAAATCGTGATGATTAGTACACGAATTCGGGCTTTAACAAGAATTTGAAACTTTGTCTGGTATATTTATAAGACATGAGAAACATTCAGAATCGTTTTGAACAATTTACTGGAGAACTTTTTTTCGGACCTAATTTTTGTAAAAATCGTGATGATTAGCACACGAATTCGGGCTTTAATAAGAATTTGAAACATTGTCCGGGGTATTTATACGACATGACAAACATTCACAATCGTTTTAAACAATTTTCAGGGGAACTTTTTTTTAGACCTAATTTTTGTAAAAATCGTGATGATTAGCACACGAATTCGGGCTTTAATAAGAATTTGAAATATTGTCCAATGTATTTATACGACATGACAAACATTCAGAATCGTTTTGAACAATTTGCTTGAGAACTTTTTTTCAGAACTAATTTTTGTAAAAATCGTAATGATTAGCACACAAATTCAGGCCTTAATAAGAATTTGAAACTTTGTCTCGGGTATTTATACGACATGACAAACATTCAGAATCATTTTGAACAATTTACTAGAAAACTTTTTTCGGACCTAATTTTCGTACAAATTGTGATGATTAGCACACGAATTCGGGCTTTAACAACAATTTTAAACATTGTCCGGTTTATTTATACGACATGACAAACATTCAGAATCATTTTAAACAATTTTCTGCAGAACTCTTTTTCGGACCTAATTTTTGTAAAAATCGTGATGATTAGCACACGAATTCAGGGCTTAATAAGTATTTGAAACTTTGTTTGGGGTATTTATACGACATGACAAACATTCAGAATCGTTTTGAACAATTTACTGGAGAACTTTTTTTGGGACCTAATTTTTGTAAAAATCGTGATGATTAGTACACGAATTCGGGCTTTCATAAGAATTTGAAACTTTGTCTGGCTTGTTTATACGACATGACAAACATTCAGAATCGTTTTGAACAATTTTCTGGATAACTTTTTTTCGGACCTAATTTTTGTACAAATAGTGATGATTAGCACACGAATTCGGGCTTTAATAAGAATTTTGATCATTGTCCGGTGTATTTATACGACATGACAAACATTCAAAATCGTTTTAAACAATTTTCTGCAGAACTTTTTTTCGCACCTAATTTTTGTAAAACTCGTGATGATTAGTACACGAATTCGGGCTTTAATAAGAATTTGAAACTTTGTCTGGTTTGTTTATACGACATGACAAACATTCAGAATCGTTTTCCAAATTTTACTGGAGAACTTTTCCTCGGACCTAATTTTTGTGCAAATCGTGATGATTAGCACACGAATACGGGCGTTAATAACAATTTTAAACTTTGTCCCGTGTATTTAAACGACATAATAAACATTCAGATTCGTTTTACACAATTTACTGGAGAACATTTTCTCGGACCTAATTTTCGTAAAAATCGTAATGATTAGCACACGAATTCGGGCTTTAATAATAGTTTGAAACATTGTCCGGTGTGTTTATACGAAATGACAAACATTCGAAATCGTTTTAAACAATTTTCTGGAGACCTTTTTTCGGTCCTAATTTTTTGTAAAAATCGTGATGATCGAAAGACACGAATTCGGGCTTTAATAAGAATTTGAATCTTTGTCTAGTATATTTATAAGACATGACAAACATTCAGAATCGTTTTGAACAGTTTACTGGAGAACTTTTTTTCGGACCTAATTATTGTAAAAATCGTGATGATTAGCACACGAATTCGGGCTTTAATAAGAATTTGAAACATTGTCTGGTGTATTTATACGACATGACAAACGTTCAAAATCGTTTTGAACAATTTTCTGGAGACCTTTTTTTCGGACCAATTTTTTGTAAAAATCGTGATGATTAGTACACGAATTCGGGCTTTAACAAGAATTTGAAACTTTGTCTGGTATATTTATAAGCCATGACAAACATTCAGAATCGTTTTGAACAATTTACTGGAGAACTTTTTTTCGGACCTAATTTTTGTAAAAATCGTGATGATTAGCACACGAATTCGGGCTTTAATAAGAATTTAAAACATTGTCCGGGGTATTTATATGACATGACAAACATTCATAAACGTTTTAAACAATTTTCAGGGGAACTTTTTTTTAGACCTAATTTTTGTAAAAATCGTGATGATTAGCACACGAATTCGGGCTTTAATAAGAATTTGAAACATTGACCGGGGTATTTATACGACATAAAAAACATTCATAATCGTTTTAAACAATTTTCAGGAGAACTTTTTTTCGGACCTAATTTTTGTAAAAATCGTGATGATTAGCACACGAATTCGGGCTTTAATAAGAATTTGAAACATTGTCCGGGGTATTTATACGACATGAGAAACATTCATAATCGTTTTGAACAGTTTACTGGAGAACTTTTTTTCGGACCTAATTTTTGTAAAAATCGTGATGATTAGCACACGAATTCGGGCTTTAATAAGAATTTCAAACATTGTCCGGGTGTATTTATACGACATGACAAACATTCGTAATCGTTTTAAACAATTTTTCTGGAGACCTTTTTTTTCGGACCTTATTTTTTGTAAAAAATCGTGATGATTAGTACACGAATTCGGGCTTTAACAAGAATTTGAAACTTTGTCCGGTATATTTATAAGACATGAGAAACATTCGTAATCGTTTTGAACAATTTCATTTGGAGAACTTTTTTCGGACCTAATTTTTGTAAAAATCGTGATGATTAGCACACGAATTCGGGCTTTAATAAGAATTTGAAACATTGTCCGGGGTATTTATACGACATGACAAACATTCACAATCGTTTTAAACAATTTTCAGGGGAACTTTTTTTTAGACCTAATTTTTGTAAAAATCGTGATGATTAGCACACGAATTCGGGCTTTAATAAGAATTTGAAATATTGTCCGATGTATTTATACGACATGACAAACATTCAGAATAGTTTTGAACAATTTTCTGGAGAACATTTTTTCGGACCTAATTTTTGTAAAAAATCGTGATGATTAGTACACGAATTCGGGCTTTAACAAGAATTTGAAACTTTGTCTGGTATATTTATAAGACATGACACACATTCCGAATCGTTTTGAACAATTTACTGGAGAACTTTTTTTCGGACCTAATTTTTGTAAAAATCGTGATGATTAGCACACGAATTCGGGCTTTAATAAGAATTTGAAACATTGTCTGGTGTATTTATACGACATGACAAACATTCATAATCGTTTTAAACAATTTTCAGGAGAACTTTTTTTCGGACCTAATTTTTGTAAAAATCGTGATGATTAGCACACGAATTCGGGCTTTAATAAGAATTTGAAACATTGTCCGGGGTATTTATACGACATAAAAAACATTCATAATCGTTTTAAACAATTTTCAGGAGAACTTTTTTTCGGACCTAATTTTTGTAAAAATCGTGATGATTAGCACACGAATTCGGCTTTAATAAGAATTTGAAACATTGTCCGGGGTATTTATACGACATGAGAAACATTCATAATCGTTTTGAACAGTTTTATGGGAGAACTTTTTTCGGACCTAATTTTTGTAAAAATCGTGATGATTAGCACACGAATTCGGGCTTTAATAAGAATTTGAAACATTGTCCGGGGTATTTATACGACATGACAAACATTCACAATCGTTTTAAACAATTTTCAGGAGAACTTTTTTTCGGACCTAATTTTTGTAAAAATCGTAATGATTAGTACACGAATTCGGCCTTTAACAAGAATTTGAAACATTGTCCGATGTATTTATACGACAGGACAAACATTCAGAATCGTTTTGAACAATTTTTGGGAGAACATTTTTTCCGAACTAATATTTGTAAAAATCGTGATGATTGGTACACGAATTCGGGCTTTAACAAGAATTTGAAACGTTGTCTGGTATATTTATAAGACATGACAAGCATTCAGAATCGTTTTGAACAATTTACTGGAGAACTTTTTTTCGGACGTAATTTTGGTAAAAACCGTTATGATTAGCACACGCATTCGGGCTTTAATAAGAATTTGAAACATTGTCCGGTGTATTTATAGGACATGACAAACATTCAGAATCGTTTTGAACAATTTTCTGGAGACCTTTTTTTCGGACCTAATTTTTGTAAAAATCGTGATGATTAGTACACGAATTCGGGCTTTAACAAGAATTTTAAACTTTGTCTGGTATATTTATAAGACATGACAAACATTCCGAATCGTTTTGAATAATTTAGTGGAGAACTTTTTCTCGGACCTAATTTTTGTAAAAATCGTGATGATTAGCACAGAAATTCGGGCTTTAATAAGAATTTGAAACATTGTCCGGGGTATTTATACGATATGACAAACATTCATAAGCGTTTTAAACAATTTTCAGGAGAACTTTTTTTCGGACGTAATTTTTGTAAAAATCGTGATGATTAGTACACGAATTCGGGCTTTAACAAGAATTTGAAACATTGTCCGATGTATTTTTTACGACATGACAAACATTCGAATCGTTTTGAACAATTTTTCTGGAGAACATTTTTTTCGGACCTAATTTTTGTAAAAATTGTGATGATTAGTACACGCATTCGGGCTTTAACAAGAATTTGAAACTTTGTCTGGTATATTTATAAGACATGACAAACATTCAGAATCGTTTTGAACAATTTCCTGGAGAACTTTTTTTCGAACCTAATTTTTGTAAAAATCGTGATGATTAGCACACGAATTCGGGCTTTAATAAGAATTTGAAACATTGTCCGGTGTATTTATACGACATGACAAACATTCATAATCATTTTAAACAATTTTCAGGAGAACTTTTTTTCGTACCTAATTTTTGTAAAAATCATGATGATTAGCACACGAATTCAGGCTTTAATAAGAATTTGAAACATCATAATCGTTTTGAACAGTTTACTGGAGAACTTTTTTTCGGACCTAATTTTTGTAAAAATCGTGATGATTAGCACACGAATTCGGGCTTTAATAGGAATTTGAAACATTGTCCGGGGTATTTATACGACATGACAAACATTCATAATCGTTTTAAACAATTTACTGGAGAACTTTTTTTCGGACCTAATTTTTGTAAAAATCGTGATGATTAGCACACGAATTCGGGCTTTAATAAGAATTTGAAACATTGTCCGGTGTATTTATACGACATGACAAACATTCATAATCGTTTTAAACAATTTTCAGGAGAACTTTTTTTTGGACCTAATTTTTGTAAAAATCGTGATGATTAGCACACGAATTCGGGTTTTAATAAGAATTTAAAACATTGTCCGGGGTATTTATACGACATTAGAAACATTCATAATCATTTTGAACAGTATACTGGGGAACTTTTTTTCGGACCTAATTTTTGTAATAATCGTGATGATTAGCACACGAATTCGGGCTTTAATAAGAATTTGAAACATTGTCCGGGGTATTTATACGACATGACAAACATTCATAATCGTTTTAAACAATTTACTGGAGAACTTTTTTTCGGACCTAATTTTTGTAAAAATCGTGATGATTAGCACACGAATTCGGGCTTTAATAAGAATTTGAAACATTGTGCGGGGTATTTATACGACATTACAAACATTCATAATCGTTTTAAACAATTTTCAGGAGAACTTTTTTTCGGACCAAATTTTTGTAAAAATCGTGATGATTAGTATACGAATTCGGGCTTTAACAAGAATTCGAAACATTTTCCGGTGTATTTATACGACATGACAAACATTCAGAATCGTTTTGAACAATTTTCTGCAAAACTTTTTTTCTGACCTCATTTTTGTAAAAATCGTAATGATTAGTACACAATTCGGGCTTTAACAAGAATTTGAAACTTTGCCTAGGTTATTTATAAGACATGAAAAACATTCAGAATCGTTTTCAACAATTTACTGGAGAACTTTTTTTCGGACCTAATTTTTGTAAAAATCGTGATGATTAGCACACGAATTCGGGCTTTAATAAGAATTTGAAACATTGTCCGGGGTATTTATATGACATGACAAACATTCATAATCGTTTTGAACAATTTACTGGAGAACTTTTTTTTAGACCTAATTTTTGTAAAAATCGTGATGATTAGTACACGCATTCGGGCTTTAACAAGAATTTGAAACTTTGTCTGGTATATTTATAAGACATGACAAACATTCAGAAACGTTTTGAACAATTTACTGGAGAACTTTTTTTCGGACCTAATTTTTGTAAAAATTGTGATGATTGGCACACGAATTCGGGCTTTAATAAGAATTTGAAACATTGTCCGGGGTATTTATACGACATGACAAACATTCAGAATCGTTTTGAACAATTTTCTGGAGAACATTTTTTCGGACCTAATTTTTGTAAAAATCGTGATGATTAGCACACGAATTCGGGCTTTAATAAGAATTTGAAACATTGTCCGGGGTATTTATACGACATGACAAACATTCATAACCGTTTTAAACAATTTTCAGGAGAACTTTTTTTCGGACCTAATTTTTGTAAAAATCGTGATGATTAGTACACGAATTCGGCCTTTAACAAGAATTTGAAACATTGTCCGATGTATTTATACGACATGACAAACATTAAGAATCGTTTTGAAACATTTTCTGGAGAATATTTTTTCGGACCTAATTTTTGTAAAAATCGTGATGATTAATACACGAATTCGGGCTTTAACAAGAATTTGAAACTTTGTCTGGTATATTCATAAGACATGAAAAACATTCAGAATCGTTTTGAACGATTTACTGGAGAGCTTTTTTTCGAACCTAATTTTTGTAAAAATCATGTTGATTAACACACGAATTCGGGCTTTAATAATAATTTGAAACATTGTCCGTTGAGTTTATACGAAATGACAAACATTCAGAGTCGTTTTAAACAATTTTCTGGAGACCTTTTTTTCGGACCTAATTTTTGTATGAATCGTGATGATTAGTACACGAATTCGGGCTTTAACAAGAATTTGAATCTTTGTCGTGTATATTTATATGACATGACAAACATTCAGAATCGTTGTGAACAATCTACTGGAGAACCTTTTTTGGGACCTAATTTTTGTAAAAATCGTGATGATTAGCACACGAATTCGGGCTTTAATAAGAATTTGAAACATTGTCCGGGGTATTTATACGACATGACAAACATTCATAACCGTTTTAAACAATTTTCAGGAAAACTTTTTTTCGGACCTAATTTTTGTAAAATCGTGATGATTAGTACACGAATTCGGCCTTTAACAAGAATTTGAAACATTGTCCAGTGTATTTATACGACATGACAAACATTCAGAATCGTTTTAAACAATTTTCTGGAGACCTTTTTTCCGGACCTAATTTTTGTAAAAATCGTGATGATTAGTACACGAATTCGGGCTTTAACAAGAATTTGAAACTTTGTCTGGTATATTTATAAGATGACAAACATTCAGAATCGTTTTGAACAATTTACTGGAGAACTTTTTTTCGGACCTAATTTTTGTAAAAATCATGATGATTAGCACACGAATTCGGGCTTTAATAATAATTTGAAACATTGTCCGTTGTGTTTATACGAAATGACAAACATTCAGAATCGTTTTATACAATTTTCTGGAGACCTTTTTTTCGGACCTAATTTTTGTATAAATCGTGATGATTAGTACGCGAATTCGGGCTTTAACAAGAATTTGAAACTTTGTCTGGTATATTTATAAGACATGACAAACATTCAGAATCGTTTTGAACAATTTACTGGAGAACTTTTTTTCGGACCTAATTTTTGTAAAAATCGTGATGATTAGCACACGAATTCGGGCTTTAAGAAGAATTTAAAACATTGTCCGGGGTATTTATATGACATGACAAACATTCATAATCGTTTTAAACAATTTTCAGGGGAACTTTTTTTTAGACCTAATTTTTGTAAAAATCGTGATGATTAGTACACGAATTCGGGCTTTAAGAAGAATTTGAAACATTGTCCGATGTATTTATACGACATGACAAACATTCAGAATCGTTTTGAAAAATTTTCCGGAGAACTTTTTTCGGACCTAATTTTTGTAAAAATCGTGATGATTAGTACACGAATTCGGGCTTTAACAAGAATTTGAAACTTTGTCTGGTATATTTATAAGATGACAAACATTCAGAATCGTTTTGAACAATTTACTGGAGAACTTTTTTTCGGACCTAATTTTTGTAAAAATCATGATGATTAGCACACGAATTCGGGCTTTAATAATAATTTGAAACATTGTCCGGGGTATTTATACGACATGAGAAACATTCATAATCGTTTTGAACAGTTTACTGGAGAACTTTTTTTCGGACCTAATTTTTGTAAAAATCGTGATGATTAGCACACGAATTCGGGCTTTAATAAGAATTTCAAACATTGTCTGGTGTATTTATACGACATGACAAACATTCAGAATCGTTTTAAACAATTTTCTGGAGACCTTTTTTTCGGACCTTATTTTTGTAAAAATCGTGATGATTAGTACACGAATTCGGGCTTTAACAAGAATTTGAAACTTTGTCTGGTATATTTATAAGACATGAGAAACATTCAGAATCGTTTTGAACAATTTACTGGAGAACTTTTTTTCGGACCTAATTTTTGTAAAAATCGTGATGATTAGCACACGAATTCGGGCTTTAATAAGAATTTGAAACATTGTCCGGGGTATTTCTACGACATGACAAACATTCACAATCGTTTTAAACAATTTTCAGGAGAACTTTTTTTCGGACCTAATTTTTGTAAAAATCGTAATGATTAGTACACGAATTCGGCCTTTAACAAGAATTTGAAACATTGTCCGATGTATTTATACGACAGGACAAACATTCAGAATCGTTTTGAACAATTTTTGGGAGAACATTTTTTCCGAACTAATATTTGTAAAAATCGTGATGATTGGTACACGAATTCGGGCTTTAACAAGAATTTGAAACGTTGTCTGGTATATTTATAAGACATGACAAGCATTCAGAATCGTTTTGAACAATTTACTGGAGAACTTTTTTTCGGACGTAATTTTGGTAAAAACCGTTATGATTAGCACACGCATTCGGGCTTTAATAAGAATTTGAAACATTGTCCGATGTATTTATAGGACATGACAAACATTCGTAATCGTTTTGAACAATTTTTCTGCAGACCTTTTTTCTGGACCTAATTTTTCTAAAAAATCGTGATGATTAGTACACGAATTCGGGCTTTAACAAGAATTTTAAACTTTGTCCGGTATATTTATAAGACATGACAAACATTCCGAATCGCTTTTGAATAATTTAGTGGAGAACTTTTTTCTCGGACCTAATTTTTGTAAAAAATCGTGATGATTAGCACGTAAATTCGGGCTTTAATAAGAATTTGAAACATTGTCAGGGGTATTTATACGATATGACAAACATTCATAATCGTTTTAAACAATTTTCAGGAGAACTTTTTTTCGGACGTAATTTTTGTAAAAATCGTGATGATTATAGCACACGAATTCGGGCTTTAACAAGAATTTGAAACATTGTCCGATGTATTTTTACGACATGACAAACATTCGTAATCGTTTTGAACAATTTTCTGGAGAACATTTTTTCGGACCTAATTTTTGTAAAAATTGTGATGATTAGTACACGCATTCGGGCTTTAACAAGAATTTGAAACTTTGTCTGGTATATTTATAAGACATGACAAACATTCAGAATCGTTTTGAACAATTTCCTGGAGAACTTTTTTTCGAACCTAATTTTTGTAAAAAATCGTGATGATTAGCACACTAATTCGGGCTTTAATAAGAATTTGAAACATTGTCCGGTGTATTTATACGACATGACAAACATTCATAATCATTTTAAACAATTTTCAGGGAGAACTTTTTTTCGGACCTAATTTTTGTAAAAAATCATGATGATTAGCACACGAATTCGAGCTTTAATAAGAATTTGAAACACCTGTCTGGGGTATTTATATGACATGAGAAACATTCATAATCGTTTTGAACAGTTTACTGGAGAACTTTTTTTCGGACCTAATTTTTGTAAAAATCGTGATGATTAGCACACGAATTCGGGCTTTAATAAGAATTTGAAACATTCTCCGGGGTATTTATACGACATGACAAACATTCATAATCGTTTTAAACAATTTACTGGAGAACTTTTTTTCGGACCTAATTTTTGTAAAAATCGTGATGATTAGCACACGAATTCGGGCTTTAATAAGAATTTGAAACATTGTCCGGTGTATTTATACGACATGACAAACATTCAAAATCGTTTTGAACAATTTTCTGGAGACCTTTTTTTCGGACCTAATTTTTGTAAAAATCGTGATGATTAGTACACGAATTCGGGCTTTAACAAGAATTCGAAACTTTGTCTGGTATATTTATAAGACATGACACACATTCCGAATCGTTTTGAACAATTTACTGGAGAACTTTTTCTCGGACCTAATTTTTGTAAAAATCGTGATGATTAGCACAGGAATTCGGGCTTTAATAAGAATTTGAAACATTGTCCGGGGTATTTATACGACATGACAAACATTCATAATCGTTTTAAACAATTTTCAGGAGAACTTTTTTTCGGACGTAATTTTTGTAAAAATCGTGATGATTAGTACACGAATTCGGGCTTTAACAAGAATTTGAAACATTGTCCGATGTATTTTTACGACATGACAAACATTCAGAATCGTTTTGAACAATTTTCTGGAGAACATTTTTTCGGACCTAATTTTTGTAAAAATCGTGATGATTAGTACACGAATTCGGGCTTTAACAAGAATTTGAAACTTTGTCTGGTATATTTATAAGACATGACAAACATTCAGAATCGTTTTGAACAATTTACTGGAGAACTTTTTTTCGGACCTAATTTTTGTAAAAATCGTGATGATTGGCACACGAATTCGGGCTTTAATAAGAATTTGAAACATTGTCCGATGTATTTATACGACATGACAAACATTCATAATCGTTTTAAACAATTTTCAGGAGAACTTTTTTTTGGACCTAATTTTTGTAAAAATCGTGATGATTAGCACACGAATTCGGGCTTTAATAAGAATTTAAAACATTGTCCGGTGTATTTATACGACATGACAAACATTCATAATCATTTTAAACAATTTTCAGGAGAACTTTTTTTCGGACCTAATTTTTGTAAAAATCATGATGATTAGCACACGAATTCAGGCTTTAATAAGAATTTGAAACACTGTCCGGGGTATTTATATGACATGAGAAACATTCATAATCGTTTTGAACAGTTTACTGGAGAACTTTTTTTCGGACCTAATTTTTGTAAAAATCGTGATGATTAGCACACGAATTCGGGCTTTAATAAGAATTTGAAACATTGTCCGGGGTATTTATACGACATGACAAACATTCATAATCGTTTTAAACAATTTACTGGAGAACTTTTTTTCGGACCTAATTTTTGTAAAAATCGTGATGATTAGCACACGAATTCGGGCTTTAATAAGAATTTGAAACATTGTCCGGTGTATTTATACGACATGACAAACATTCAAAATCGTTTTGAACAATTTTCTGGAGACCTTTTTTTCGGACCTAATTTTTGTAAAAATCGTGATGATTAGTACTACGAATTCGGGCTTTAACAAGAATTCGAAACTTTATCCGGTATATTTATAAGACATGATACACATTCGAATCGTTTTGAACAATTCTCTGGAGAACTTTTTCTCGGACCTAATTTTTGTAAAAAATCGTGATGATTAGCACAGAATTCGGGCTTTAATAAGAATTTGAAACATTGTCCGAGGGTATTTATACGACATGACAAACATTCATAATCGTTTTAAACAATTTTCAGGGAGAACTTTTTTTTCGGACGTAATTTTTGTAAAAAATCGTGATGATTAGTACACGCAATTCGGGCTTTAACAAGAATTTGAAACATTGTCCGATGTATTTTTACGACATGACAAACATTCAGAATCGTTTTGAACAATTTTCTGGAGAACATTTTTTCGGACCTAATTTTTGTAAAAATCGTGATGATTAGTACACGAATTCGGGCTTTAACAAGAATTTGAAACTTTGTCTGGTATATTTATAAGACATGAGAAACATTCAGAATCGTTTTGAACAATTTACTAGAGAACTTTTTTTCGGACCTAATTTTTGTAAAAATCGTGATGATTAGCACACGAATTCGGGCTTTAATAAGAATTTGAAACATTGTCCGGGGTATTTCTACGACATGACAAACATTCACAATCGTTTTAAACAATTTTCAGGAGAACTTTTTTTCGGACCTAATTTTTGTAAAAATCGTAATGATTAGTACACGAATTCGGCCTTTAACAAGAATTTGAAACATTGTCCGATGTATTTATACGACAGGACAAACATTCAGAATCGTTTTGAACAATTTTTGGGAGAACATTTTTTCCGAACTAATATTTGTAAAAATCGTGATGATTGGTACACGAATTCGGGCTTTAACAAGAATTTGAAACGTTGTCTGGTATATTTATAAGACATGACAAGCATTCAGAATCGTTTTGAACAATTTACTGGAGAACTTTTTTTCGGACGTAATTTTGGTAAAAACCGTTATGATTAGCACACGCATTCGGGCTTTAATAAGAATTTGAAACATTGTCCGGTGTATTTATAGGACATGACAAACATTCAGAATCGTTTTGAACAATTTTCTGGAGACCTTTTTTTCGGACCTAATTTTTGTAAAAATCGTGATGATTAGTACACGAATTCGGGCTTTAACAAGAATTTTAAACTTTGTCTGGTATATTTATAAGACATGACAAACATTCCGAATCGTTTTGAATAATTTAGTGGAGAACTTTTTCTCGGACCTAATTTTTGTAAAAATCGTGATGATTAGCACAGAAATTCGGGCTTTAATAAGAATTTGAAACATTGTCCGGGGTATTTATACGATATGACAAACATTCATAATCGTTTTAAACAATTTTCAGGAGAACTTTTTTTCGGACGTAATTTTTGTAAAAATCGTGATGATTAGTACACGAATTCGGGCTTTAACAAGAATTTGAAACATTGTCCGATGTATTTTTACGACATGACAAACATTCAGAATCGTTTTGAACAATTTTCTGGAGAACATTTTTTCGGACCTAATTTTTGTAAAAATTGTGATGATTAGTACACGCATTCGGGCTTTAACAAGAATTTGAAACTTTGTCTGGTATATTTATAAGACATGACAAACATTCAGAATCGTTTTGAACAATTTCCTGGAGAACTTTTTTTCGAACCTAATTTTTGTAAAAATCGTGATGATTAGCACACGAATTCGGGCTTTAATAAGAATTTGAAACATTGTCCGGTGTATTTATACGACATGACAAACATTCATAATCATTTTAAACAATTTTCAGGAGAACTTTTTTTCGTACCTAATTTTTGTAAAAATCATGATGATTAGCACACGAATTCAGGCTTTAATAAGAATTTGAAACACTGTCCGGGGTATTTATATGACATGAGAAACATTCATAATCGTCTTGAACAGTTTACTGGAGAACTTTTTTTCGGACCTAATTTTTGTAAAAATCGTGATGATTAGCACACGAATTCGGGCTTTAATAAGAATTTGAAACATTGTCCGGGGTATTTATACGACATGACAAACATTCATAATCGTTTTAAACAATTTCTTTGGAGAACTTTTTTTCGGACCTAATTTTTGTAAAAATCGTGATGATTAGCACACGAATTCGGGCTTTAATAAGAATTTGAAACATTGTCCGGTGTATTTATACGACATGACAAACATTCAAAATCGTTTTGAACAATTTTCTGGAGACCTTTTTTTCGGACCTAATTTTTGTAAAAATCGTGATGATTAGTACACGAATTCGGGCTTTAACAAGAATTCGAAACTTTGTCTGGTATATTTATAAGACATGACACACATTCCGAATCGTTTTGAACAATTTACTGGAGAACTTTTTCTCGGACCTAATTTTTGTAAAAATCGTGATGATTAGCACAGGAATTCGGGCTTTAATAAGAATTTGAAACATTGTCCGGGGTATTTATACGACATGACAAACATTCATAATCGTTTTAAACAATTTTCAGGAGAACTTTTTTTCGGACGTAATTTTTGTAAAAATCGTGATGATTAGTACTCGAATTCGGGCTTTAACAAGAATTTGAAACATTGTCCGATGTATTTTTACGACATGACAAACATTCAGAATCGTTTTGAACAATTTTCTGGAGAACATTTTTTCGGATCTAATTTTTGGAAAAATCGTGATGATTAGTACACGCATTCGGGCTTTAACAAGAATTTGAAGCTTTGTCTGGTATATTTATAAGACATGACAAACATTCAGAATCGTTTTGAACAATTTACTGGAGAACTTTTTTTCGGACCTAATTTTTGTAAAAATCGTGATGATTGGCACACGAATTCGGGCTTTAATAAGAATTTGAAACATTGTCCGGTGTATTTATACGACATGACAAACATTCATAATCGTTTTAAACAATTTTCAGGAGAACTTTTTTTTGGACCTAATTTTTGTAAAAATCGTGATGATTAGTATACGAATTCGGGCTTTAACAAGAATTCGAAACATTTTCCGGTGTATTTATACGACATGACAAACATTCAGAATCGTTTTGAACAATTTTCTGCAAAACTTTTTTTCTGACCTCATTTTTGTAAAAATCGTAATGATTAGTACACAATTCGGGCTTTAACAAGAATTTGAAACTTTGCCTAGGTTATTTATAAGACATGAAAAACATTCAGAATCGTTTTCAACAATTTACTGGAGAACTTTTTTTCGGACCTAATTTTTGTAAAAATCGTGATGATTAGCACACGAATTCGGGCTTTCATAAGAATTTGAAACATTGTCCGGGGTATTTATATGACATGACAAACATTCATAATCGTTTTGAACAATTTACTGGCGAACTTTTTTTTAGACCTAATTTTTGTAAAAATCGTGATGATTAGTACACGCATTCGGGCTTTAACAAGAATTTGAAACTTTGTCTGGTATATTTATAAGACATGACAAACATTCAGAAACGTTTTGAACAATTTACTGGAGAACTTTTTTTCGGACCTAATTTTTGTAAAACTTGTGATGATTGGCACACGAATTCGGGCTTTAATAAGAATTTGAAACATTGTCCGGGGTATTTATACGACATGACAAACATTCAGAATCGTTTTGAACAATTTTCTGGAGAACATTTTTTCGGACCTAATTTTTGTAAAAATCGTGATGATTAGCACACGAATTCGGGCTTTAATAAGAATTTGAAACATTGTCCGGGGTATTTATACGACATGACAAACATTCATAACCGTTTTAAACAATTTTCAGGAGAACTTTTTTTCGGACCTAATTTTTGTAAAAATCGTGATGATTAGTACACGAATTCGGCCTTTAACAAGAATTTGAAACATTGTCCGATGTAGTTATACGACATGACAAACATTAAGAATCGTTTTGAAACATTTTCTGGAGAACATTTTTTCGGACCTAATTTTTGTAAAAATCGTGATGATTAATACACGAATTCGGGCTTTAACAAGAATTTGAAACTTTGTCTGGTATATTCATAAGACATGAAAAACATTCAGAATCGTTTTGAACGATTTACTGGAGAACTTTTTTTCGAACCTAATTTTTGTAAAAATCATGTTGATTAACACACGAATTCGGGCTTTAATAATAATTTGAAACATTGTCCGTTGAGTTTATACGAAATGACAAACATTCAGAATCGTTTTAAACAATTTTCTGGAGACCTTTTTTTCGGACCTAATTTTTGTATGAATCGTGATGATTAGTACACGAATTCGGGATTTAACAAGAATTTGAATCTTTGTCGGGTATATTTATATGACATGACAAACATTCAGAATCGTTGTGAACAATCTACTGGAGAACCTTTTTTGGGACCTAATTTTTGTAAAAATCGTGATGATTAGCACACGAATTCGGGCTTTAATAAGAATTTGAAACATTGTCCGGGGTATTTATACGACATGACAAACATTCATAACCGTTTTAAACAATTTTCAGGAAAACTTTTTTTCGGACCTAATTTTTGTAAAATCGTGATGATTAGTACACGAATTCGGCCTTTAACAAGAATTTGAAACATTGTCCAGTGTATTTATACGACATGACAAACATTCAGAATCGTTTTAAACAATTTTCTGGAGACCTTTTTTTCGGACCTAATTTTTGTAAAAATCGTGATGATTAGTACACGAATTCGGGCTTTAACAAGAATTTGAAACTTTGTCTGGTATATTTATAAGATGACAAACATTCAGAATCGTTTTGAACAATTTACTGGAGAACTTTTTTTCGGACCTAATTTTTGTAAAAATTATGATGATTAGCACACGAATTCGGGCTTTAATAATAATTTGAAACATTGTCCGTTGTGTTTATACGAAATGACAAACATTCAGAATCGTTTTATACAATTTTCTGGAGACCTTTTTTTCGGACCTAATTTTTGTATAAATCGTGATGATTAGTACGCGAATTCGGGCTTTAACAAGAATTTGAAACTTTGTCTGGTATATTTATAAGACATGACAAACATTCAGAATCGTTTTGAACAATTTACTGGAGAACTTTTTTTCGGACCTAATTTTTGTAAAAATCGTGATGATTAGCACACGAATTCGGGCTTTAATAAGAATTTAAAACATTGTCCGGGGTATTTATATGACATGACAAACATTCATAATCGTTTTAAACAATTTTCAGGGGAACTTTTTTTTAGACCTAATTTTTGTAAAAATCGTGATGATTAGTACACGAATTCGGGCTTTAAGAAGAATTTGAAACATTGTCCAGTGTATTTATACGACATGACAAACATTCAGAATCGTTTTAAACAATTTTCTGGAGACCTTTTTTCCGGACCTAATTTTTGTAAAAATCGTGATGATTAGTACACGAATTCGGGCTTTAACAAGAATTTGAAACTTTGTCTGGTATATTTATAAGATGACAAACATTCAGAATCGTTTTGAACAATTTACTGGAGAACTTTTTTTCGGACCTAATTTTTGTAAAAATCATGATGATTAGCACACGAATTCGGGCTTTAATAATAATTTGAAACATTGTCCGTTGTGTTTATACGAAATGACGAACATTCAGAATCGTTTTATACAATTTTCTGGAGACCTTTTTTTCGGACCTAATTTTTGTATAAATCGTGATGATTAGTACGCGAATTCGGGCTTTAACAAGAATTTGAAACTTTGTCTGGTATATTTATAAGACATGACAAACATTCAGAATCGTTTTGAACAATCTACTGGAGAACTTTTTTTGGGACCTAATTTTTGTAAAAATCGTGATGATTAGCACACGAATTCGGGCTTTAATAAGAATTTGAAACATTGTCCGGGGTATTTATACGACATGACAAACATACATAACCGTTTTAAACAATTTTCAGGAGAACTTTTTTTCGGACCTAATTTTTGTAAAATCGTGATGATTAATACACGAATTCGGCCTTTAACAAGAATTTGAAACATTGTCCAGTGTATTTATACGAAATGACAAACATTCAGAATCGTTTTGAACAATTTTCTGGAGAACATTTTTTCGGACCTAATTTTTGTAAAAATCGTGATGATTAGCACACGAATTCGGGCTTTAATAGGAATTTGAAACATTGTCCGGGGTATTTATACGACATGACAAACATTCATAACCGTTTTAAACAATTTTCAGGAGAACTTTTTTTCGGACCTAATTTTTGTAAAAATCGTGATGATTAGTACACGAATTCGTCCTTTAACAAGAATTTGAAACATTGTCCGATGTATTTATACGACATCACAAACATTCAGAATCGTTTTGATCAATTTTCTGGAGAACATTTTTTCGGACCTAATTTTTGTAAAAATCGTGATGATTAGTACACGAATTCGGGCTTTAACAAGAATTTGAAACTTTGTCTGGTATATTTATAAGACATGACAAACATTCAGAATCATTTTGAACAATTTACTGGAGAACTTTTTTTCGGACCTAATTTTTGTAAAAATCATGATGATTAGCACACGAATTCGGGCTTTAATAATAATTTGAAACATTGTCCGTTGTGTTTATACGAAATGACAAACATTCAGAATCGTTTTAAACAATTTTCTGGAGACCTTTTTTTCGGTCCTAGTTTTTGTAAAAATCGTGATGATTAGTACACGAATTCGGACTTTAACAAGAATTTGAATCTTTGTCTGGTATATTTATAAGACATGACAAACATTCAGAATCGTTTTGAAAAATTTTCTGGAGAACTTTTTTTCGGACCTAATTTTTGTAAAAATCGTGATGATTAGCACACGAATTCGGACTTTAATAAGAATTTGAAACATTGTCCGGTGTAATTATACGACATGACAAACATTCATAATCGTTTTAAACAATTTTCAGGAGAACTTTTTTTCGGACCTAATTTTTGTAAAAATCGTGATGATTAGCCCATGAATTCGGTCTTTAATAAGAATTTGAAACATTGTCCGGTGTATTTATACGACATGACAACCATTCATAATCGTTTTAAACAATTTTCAGGAGAACTTTTTTTCGGACCTAATTTTTGTAAAAATCGTGATGATTAGCACACGAATTCGGGCTTTAATAAGAATTTGAAACATTGTCCGGGGTATTTATACGACATGACAAACATTCAGAATCGTTTTGAACAATTTACTGGAGAACTTTTTTTCGGACCTAATTTTTGTAAAAATCGTGATGATTAGCACACGAATTCGGGCTTTAATAGGAATTTGAAACTTTGTCTGGGGTATGTATACGACATGACAAACATTCAGAATCGTTTTAAACAATTTACTGGAGTACTCTTTTTTGGACCTAATTTTTGTAAAAATCGTGATGATTAGTACACGAATTCGGGCTTTAACAAGAATTTGAAACTTTGTCTGGTATATTTATAAGACATGACAAACATTCAGAATCGTTTTGAAAAATTTTCTGGGGACCTTTTTTTCGGACCTAATTTTTGTAAAAATCATGATGATTAGCACACGAATTCGGGCTTTAATAAGAATTTGAAACATTGTCCGGTGTAATTATACGACATGACAAACATTCATAATTGTTTTAATCAATTTTCAGGAGAACTTTTTTTCGGACCTAATTTTTGTAAAAATCGTGATGATTAGCCCACGAATTCGGGCTTTAATAAGATTTTGAAACATTGTCCGTTGTGTTTATACGAAATGACAAACATTCAGAATCGTTTTAAATAATTTTCTGGAGAACTTTTTTTCGGACCTAATTTTTGTAAAAATCGTGATGATTAGTACACGAATTCGGGCTTTAACAAGAATTTGAAACTTTGTCTGGTATATTTATAAGACATGACAAACATTCAGAATCGTTTTGAACAATTTACTGGAGAACTTTTTTTCAGACCTAATTTTTGTAAAAATCGTGATGATTAGCACACGAATTCGGGCTTTAATAGGAATTGTAAACTTTTTCTGGGGTATTTATACGACATGACAAACATTTAGAATCGTTTTAAACAATTTACTAGAGCACTCTTTTTCGGACCTAATTTTTGTAAAAATCGTGATGATTAGTACACGAATTCAGGCTTTAACAAGAATTTGAAACTTTGTCTGGTATATTTATAAGACATGACAAACATTCAGAATCGTTTTGAAAAATTTTCTGGAGACCTTTTTTTCGGACCTAATTTTTGTAAAAATCGTGATGATTAGCACACGAATTCGGGCTTTATTAATAATTTGAAACATTGTCCGGTGTAATTATACGACATGACAAACATTCATAATCGTTTTAAACAATTTTCAGGGGAACTTTTTTTTAGACCTAATTTTTGTAAAAATCGTGATGATTAGTACACGAATTCGGGCTTTAAGAAGAATTTGAAACATTGTCCGATGTATTTATACGACATGACAAACATTCAGAATCGTTTTGAAAAATTTTCTGGAGACCTTTTTTTCGGACCTAATTTTTGTAAAAATCGTGATGATTAGCACACGAATTCGGGCTTTAATAAGAATTTGAAACATTGTCCGGGGTATTTATACGACATGAGAAACATTCATAATCGTTTTGAACAGTTTACTGTAGAACTTTTTTTCGGACCAAATTTTTGTTAAAATCGTAATGATTAGCACACGAATTCGGGCTTTAACAAGAAATTCAAACAATGTCCGGGGTATTTACACGACATGACAAGCATTCACAATCGTTTTAAACAATTTTCAGGAGAACTTTTTTTCGGACCTAATTTTTGTAAAAATCGTGATGATTAGTACACGAATTCGGGCTTTAACAAGAATTTGAAACTTTGTCCGATGTATTTATACGACATGACAAACATTCAGAATCGTTTTGAACAATTTTTCGGAAAACATTTTTTTCGGACCTAATTTTTGTAAAAAATCGTGATGATTAATACACGAATTCGAGCGTTAACAAGAATTTGAAACTTTGTCTGGTATATTTATAAGACATGACAAACGTGCAGAATCGTTTTGAACAATTTACTGGAGAACTTTTTTTTGGGATCTATTTTTGTAAAAATCGTGATGATTAGCACACGAATTCGGGCTTTAATATGAATTTGAAACATTGTCCGGTGTATTTATACGACATGACAAACATTCAGAATCGTTTTAAACAATTTTCTGGAGACCTTTTTTTCGGACCTAATTTTTGTAAAAATCGTGATGATTAGTACACGAATTCGGGCTTTAACGAGAATTTGAAACTTTGTCTGGTATATTTATAAGACATGACACACATTCCGAATCGTTTTGAACAATTTACTGGAGAACTTTTTTTCGGACCTAATTTTTGTAAAAATCGTGATGATTAGCACACGAATTCGGGCTTTAATAAGAATTTGAAACATTGTCCGGGGTATTTATACGACATGAGAAACATTCATAATCGTTTTGAACAGTTTACTGTAGAACTTTTTTTCGGACCAAATTTTTGTTAAAATCGTAATGATTAGCACACGAATTCGGGCTTTAACAAGAAATTCAAACAATGTCCGGGGTATTTACACGACATGACAAGCATTCACAATCGTTTTAAACAATTTTCAGGAGAACTTTTTTTCGGACCTAATTTTTGTAAAAATCGTGATGATTAGTACACGAATTCGGGCTTTAACAAGAATTTGAAACTTTGTCCGATGTATTTATACGACATGACAAACATTCAGAATCGTTTTGAACAATTTTCTGGAAAACATTTTTTCGGACCTAATTTTTGTAAAAATCGTGATGATTAATACACGAATTCGGGCGTTAACAAGAATTTGAAACTTTGTCTGGTATATTTATAAGACATGACAAACGTGCAGAATCGTTTTGAACAATTTACTGGAGAACTTTTTTTTGGGATCTATTTTTGTAAAAATCGTGATGATTAGCACACGAATTCGGGCATTAATATGAATTTGAAACATTGTCCGGTGTATTTATACGACATGACAAACATTCAGAATCGTTTTAAACAATTTTCTGGAGACCTTTTTTTCGGACCTAATTTTTGTAAAAATCGTGATGATTAGTACACGAATTCGGCCTTTAACAAGAATTCGAAACATTGTCCGATGTATTTATACGACATGACAAACATTCCGAATCGTTTTGAACAATTTTCTGGAGAACATTTTTTCGGACCTAATTTTTGTAAAAATGGTGATGATTAGTACACGAATTCGGGCTTTAACAAGAATTTGAAACTTTGTCTGGTATATTCATAAGACATGAAAAACATTCAGAATCGTTTTGAACAATTTACTGGAGAACTTTTTTTCGAACCTAATTTTTGTTAAAATCATGATGATTAGCACACGAATTCGGGCTTTAATAATAATTTGAAACATTGTCCGTTGAGTTTATACGAAATGACAAACATTCAGAATCGTTTTAAACAATTTTCTGGAGACCTTTTTTTCGTACCTAATTTTTGTATAAATCGTGATGATTAGTACACGAATTCGGGCTTTAACAAAAATTTGAATCTTTGTCGGGTATATTTATAAGACATGACAAACATTCAGAATCGTTTTGAACAATCTACTGGAGAACCTTTTTTGGGACCTAATTTTTGTAAAAATCGTGATGATTAGCACACGAACTCGGGCTTTAATAAGAATTTGAAACATTGTCCGGGGTATTTATACGACATGACAAACATTCATAATCGTTTTAAACAATTTTCTGGAGACCTTTTTTTGGGACCTAATTTTTGTATAAATCGTGATGATTAGTACACGAATTCGGGCTTTAACAAGAATTTGAATCTTTGTCTGGTATATTTATAAGACATAACAAACATTCAGAATCGTTTTGAACAATCTACTGGAGAACTTTTTTTGGGACCTAATTTTTGTAAATATCGTGATGATTAGCACACGAATTCGGGCTTTAATAAGAATTTGAAACATTGTCCGGGGTATTTATACGACATGACAAACATACATAACCGTTTTAAACAATTTTCAGGAGTACTTTTTTTCGGACCTAATTTTTGTAAAATCGTGATGATTAGTACACGAATTCGGCCTTTAACAAGAAATTGAAACATTGTCCAGTGTATTTATACGACATGACAAACATTCAGAATCGTTTTGAACAATTTTCTGGAGAACATTTTTTCGGACCTAATTTTTGTAAAAATCGTGATGATTAGCACACGAATTCGGGCTTTAATAGGAATTTGAAACATTGTCCGGGGTGTTTATACGACATGACAAACATTCATAACCGTTTTAAACAATTTTCAGGAGAACTTTTTTTCGGACCTAATTTTTGTAAAAATCGTGATGATTAGTACACGAATTCGTCCTTTAACAAGAATTTGAAACATTGTCCGATGTATTTATACGACATCACAAACATTCAGAATCGTTTTGAACAATTTTCTGGAGAACATTTTTTCGAACCTAATTTTTGTAAAAATCGTGATGATTAGTACACGAATTCGGGCTTTAACAAGAATTTGAAACTTTGTCTGGTATATTTATAAGACATGACAAACATTCAGAATCATTTTGAACAATTTACTGGAGAACTTTTTTTCGGACCTAATTTTTGTAAAAATCGTGATGATTAGCACACGAATTCGGGCTTTAATAGGAATTTGAAACTTTGTCTGGGTATGTATACGACATGACAAACATTCAGAATCGTTTTAAACAATTTACTGGAGTACACATTTTCGGACCTAATTTTTGTAAAAATCGTGATGATTAGTATACGAATTCGGGCTTTAACAAGAATTTGAAACTTTGTCTGGTATATTTATAAGACGTGACAAACATTCAGAATCGTTTTGAAAAATTTTCTGGAGACCTTTTTTTCGGACCTAATTTTTGTAAAAATCGTGATGATTAGCACACGAATTCGGGCTTTCATAAGAATTTGAAACATTATCCGGTGTAATTATACGACATGACAAACATTCATAATTGTTTTAATCAATTTTCAGGAGAACTTTTTTTCGGACCTAATTTTTGTAAAAATCGTGATGATTAGCCCACGAATTCGGGCTTTAATAAGAATTTGAAACATTGTCCGTTGTGTTTATACGAAATGACAAAAATTCAGAATCGTTTTAAACAATTTTCTGGAGAACTTTTTTTCGGACCGAATTTTTGTAAAAATCGTGATGATTAGTACACGAATTCGGGCTTTAACAAGAATTTGAAACTTTGTCTGGTATATTTATAAGATATGACAAACATTCAGAATCGTTTTGAACAATTTACTGGAGAACTTTTTTTCGGACCTAATTTTTGTAAAAATCGCGATGATTAGCACACGAATTCGGGCTTTAATAGGAATTTGAAACTTTGTCTGGGGTATGTATACGACATGACAAACAGTCAGAATCGTTTTAAACAATTTACTGGAGTACTCTTTTTCGGACCTAATTTTTGTAAAAATCGTGATGATTAGTACACGAATTCGGGCTTTAACAAGAATTTGAAACTTTGTCTGGTATATTTATAAGACATGACAAACATTCAGAATCGTTTTGAAAAATTTTCTGGAGACCTTTTTTTCGGACCTAATTTTTGTAAAAATCGTGATGATTACCACACGAATTCGGGCTTTAATAAGAATTTGAAACATTGTCCGGTGTATTTATACGACATGACAAACATTCAGAATCGTTTTAAACAATTTTCTGGAGACCTTTTTTTCGGACCTAATTTTTGTAAAAATCGTGATGATTAGTACACGAATTTGGGCTTTAACAAGAATTTGAAACTTTGTCTGGCATATTTATAAGACATGACACACATTCCGAATCGTTTTGAACAATTTTCTGGAGAACTTTTTTTCAGACCTAATTTTTGTAAAAATCGTGATGATTAGCACACGAATTCGGGCTTTAATAAGAATTTGAAACATTGTCCGGTGTATTTATACGACATGACAAACATTCACAATCGTTTTAAACAATTTTCAGGAGAACTTTTTTTCGGACCTAATTTTTGTAAAAATCGTGATGATTAGCACACGAATTCGGGCTTTAATAAGAATTTGAAACATTGTCCGGGGTATTTATACGACATAAAAAACATTCATAATCGTTTTAAACAATTTTCAGGAGAACTTTTTTTCGGACCTAATTTTTGTAAAAATCGTGATGATTAGCACACGAATTCGGGCTTTAATAAGAATTTGAAACATTGTCCGGGGTATTTATACGACATGAGAAACATTCATAATCGTTTTGAACAGTTTACCGGAGAACTTTTTTTCGGACCTAATTTTTGTAAAAATCGTGATGATTAGCACAAGAATTCGGGCTTTAATAAGAATTTGAAACATTGTCTGGTGTATTTATACGACATGACAAACATTCAGAATCGTTTTGAACAATTTACTGGAGAACTTTTTTTCCGACCTAATTTTTCTAAAAATCGTGATGATTAGCACACGAATTCGGGCTTTAATAATAATTTGAAACATTGTCCGGGGTATTTATACGACATGACAAACATTCACAATCGTTTTAAACAATTTTTATGAGAACTTTTTTTCGGACCTAATTTTTGTAAAAATCGTAATGATTAGTACACGAATTCGGCCTTTAACAAAAATTTGAAACATTGTCCGATGTATTTATACGACAGGACAAACATTCAGAATCGTTTTGAACAATTTTTGGGAGAACATTTTTTCGGAACTAATATGTGTAAAAATCGTGATGATTAGTACACGAATTCGGGCTTTAACAAGAATTTGAAACGTTGTCTGGTATATTTATAAGACATGACAAGCATTCAGAATCGTTTTGAACAATTTACTGGAGAACTTTTTTTCGGACCTAATTTTGGTAAAAACCGTTATGATTAGCACACGAATTCGGCCTTTAATAAGAATTTGAAACATTGTCCGGTGTATTTATAGGACATGACAAACATTCAGAATCGTTTTGAACAATTTTCTGGAGACCTTTTTTTCGGACCTAATTTCTGTAAAAATAGTGATGATTAGTACACGAATTCGGGCTTTAACAAGAATTTTAAACTTTGTCTGGTATATTTATAAGACATGACAAACATTCCGAATCGTTTTCAACAATTTAGCGGAGAACTTTTTCTCGGACCTAATTTTTGTAAAAATCGTGATGATTAGCACAGAAATTCGGGCTTTAATAAGAATTTGAAACATTGTCCGGGGTATTTATACGATATGACAAACATTCATAATCGTTTTAAACAATTTTCAGGAGAACTTTTTTTCGGACGTAATTTTTGAAAAAATCGTGAGGATTAGTACACGAATTCGGGCTTTAACAAGAATTTGAAACATTGTCCGATGTATTTTTACGACATGACAAACATTCATAATCGTTTTGAACAGTTTACCGGAGAACTTTTTTTCGGACCTAATTTTTGTAAAAATCGTGATGATTAGCACACGAATTCGGGCTTTAATAAGAATTTGAAACATTGTCCGGTGTATTTATACACGACATGACAAGCATTCATAATCGTTTTAAACAATTTTCAGGAGAACTTTTTTTCGGACCTAATTTTTGTAAAAATCGTGATGATCAGCACACGAATTCGGGCTTTAATAAGAATTTGAAACACTGTCCGGGGTATTTATACGACATGAGAAACATTCATAATCGTTTTGAACAGTTTACTGGAGAACTTTTTTTCGGACCTAATTTTTGTAAAAATCGTGATGATTAGCACACGAATTCGGGCTTTAATAAGAATTTGAAACATTGTCCGGGGTATTTATACGACATGACAAACATTCATAATCGTTTTAAACAATTTACTGGAGAACTTTTTTTCGGACCTAATTTTTGTAAAAATCGTGATGATTAGCACACGAATTCGGGCTTTAATAAGAATTGGAAACATTGTCTGGTGTATTTATACGACATGACAAACGTTCAAAATCATTTTGAACAATTTACTGGAGAACTTTTTCTCGGACCTAATTTTTGTAAGAATCGTGATGATTAGCACAGGAATTCGGGCTTTAATAAGAATTTGAAACATTGTCCGGGGTAATTATACGACATGACAAACATTCATAATCGTTTTAAACAATTTTCAGGAGAACTTTTTTTCGGACGTAATTTTTGTAAAAATCGTGATGATTAGTACACGAATTCGGGCTTTAACAAGAATTTGAAACATTGTCCGATGTCTTTTTACGACATGACAAACATTCAGAATCGTTTTGAACAATTTTCTGGAGAACATTTTTTCGGACCTAATTTTTGTAAAAATCGTGATGATTAGTACACGCATTCGGGCTTCAACAAGAATTTGAAACTTTGTCTGGTATATTTATAAGACATGACAAACATTCAGAATCGTTTTGAACAATTTACTGGAGAACTTTTTTTCGGACTTAATTTTTGTAAAAATCATGATGATTAGCACACGAATTCGGGCTTTAATAAGAATTTAAAACATTGTCCGGGGTATTTATATGACATGACAAACATTCATAAACGTTTTAAACAATTTTCAGGGGAACTTTTTTTTAGACCTAATTTTTGTAAAAATCGTGATGATTAGTACAGAATTCGGGCTTTAAGAAGAATTTGAAACATTGTCCGATGTATTTATACGACATGACAAACATTCAGAATCGTTTTGAAAAATTTTCTGGAGAACTTTTTTCGGACCTAATTTTTGTAAAAATCGTGATGATTAGTACACGAATTCGGGCTTTAACAAGAATTTGAAACTTTGTCTGGTATATTTATAAGACGACAAACATTCAGAATCGTTTTGAACAATTTACTGGAGAACTTTTTTTCGAACCTAATTTTTGTAAAAATCATGATGATTAGCACACGAATTCGGGCTTTAATAATAATTTGAAACATTGTCCGTTGTGTTTATACGAAATGACAAACATTCAGAATCGTTTTAAACAATTTTCTGGAGACCTTTTTTTCGGACCTAATTTTTGTATAAATCGTGATGATTAGTACACGAATTCGGGCTTTAACAAGAATTTGAATCTTTGTCTGGTATATTTATAAGACATGACAACCATTCAGAATCGTTTTGAACAATCTACTGGAGAACTTTTTTTGGGACCTAATTTTTGTAAAAATCGTGATGATTGGCACACGAATTCGGGCTTTAATAAGAATTTGAAACATTGTCCGGGGTATTTATACGACATGACTAAAATTCATAACCGTTTTAAACAATTTTCAGGAGAACTTTTTTTCGGACCTAATTTTTGTAAAAAACGTGATGATTAGTACACGAATTCGTCCTTTAACAAGAATTTGAAATATTGTCCGATGTATTTATACGACATCACAAACATTCAGAATCGTTTTGAACAATTTTCTGCAGAACATTTTTTCGGACCTAATTTTTGTAAAAATCGTGATGATTAGTACACGAATTCGGGCTTTAACAAGAATTTGAAACTTTGTCTGGTATATTTATAAGACATGACAAACATTCAAAATTGTTTTGAACAATTTACTGGAGAAATTTTTTTCGGACCTAATTTTTGCAAAAATCATGATGATTAGCACACGAATTCGGGCTTTAATAATAATTTGAAACATTGTCCGTTGTGTTTATACGAAATGACAAACATTCAGAATCGTTTTAAACAATTTTCTGGAGACCTTTTTTTTGGTCCTAGTTTTTGTAAAAATCGTGATGATTAGTACACGAATTCGGACTTTAACAAGAATTTGAATCTTTGTCTGGTATATTTATAAGACATGACAAACATTCAGAATCGTTTTGAAAAATTTTCTGGAGACCTTTTTTTCGGACCTAATTTTTGTAAAAATCGTGATGATTAGCACACGAATTCGAGCTTTAATAAGAATTTGAAACATTGTCCGGTGTAATTATACGACATGACAAACATTCATAATCGTTTTAAACAATTTTCAGGAGAACTTTTTTTCGGACCTAATTTTTGTAAAAATCGTGATGATTAGCCCACGAATTCGGGCTTTAATAAGAATTTGAAACATTGTCCGGGGTATTTATACGACATGACAAACATTCATAATCGTTTTAAACAATTTTCAGGAGAACTTTTTTTTGGACCTAATTTTTGTAAAAATCGTGATGATTAGCACACGAATTCGGGCTTTAATAAGAATTTGAAACATTGTCCGGGGTATTTATACGACATGACAAACATTCAGAATCGTTTTGAACAATTTACTGGAGAACTTTTTTTCGGACCTAATTTTTGAAAAAATCGTGATGATTAGCACACGAATTCGGGCTTTAATAGGAATTTGAAACTTTGTCTGGGGTATGTATACGACATGACAAACATTCAGAATCGTTTTAAACAATTTACTGGAGTACTCTTTTTCGGACCTAATTTTTGTAAAAATCGTGATGATTAGTACACGAATTCGGGCTTTAACAAGAATTTGAAACTTTGTCTGGTATATTTATAAGACATGACAAACATTCAGAATCGTTTTGAAAAATTTTCTGGAGACCTTTTTTTCGGACCTAATTTTTGTAAAAATCGTGATGATTAGCACACGAATTCGGGCTTTAATAAGAATTTGAAACATTGTCCGGTGTAATTATACGACATGACAAACATTCATAATTGTTTTAATCAATTTTCAGGAGAACTTTTTTTCGAACCTAATTTTTGTAAAAATCGTGATAATTAGTACACGAATTCGGGCTTTAACAAGAATTTGAAACTTTGTCTGGTATATTTATAAGACATGACAAACATTCAAAATTGTTTTGAACAATTTACTGGAGAACTTTTTTTCGGACCTAATTTTTGCAAAAATCATGATGATTAGCACACGAATTCGGGCTTTAATAATAATTTGAAACATTGTCCGTTGTGTTTATACGAAATGACAAACATTCAGAATCGTTTTAAACAATTTTCTAGAGACCTTTTTTTCGGTCCTAGTTTTTGTAAAAATCGTGATGATTAGTACACGAATTCGGACTTTAACAAGAATTTGAATCTTTGTCTGGTATATTTATAAGACATGACAAACATTCAAAATTGTTTTGAACAATTTACTGGAGAAATTTTTTTCGGACCTAATTTTTGCAAAAATCATGATGATTAGCACACGAATTCGGGCTTTAATAATAATTTGAAACATTGTCCGTTGTGTTTATACGAAATGACAAACATTCAGAATCGTTTTAAACAATTTTCTGGAGACCTTTTTTTTTGTCCTAGTTTTTGTAAAAATCGTGATGATTAGTACACGAATTCGGACTTTAACAAGAATTTGAATCTTTGTCTGGTATATTTATAAGACATGACAAACATTCAGAATCGTTTTGAAAAATTTTCTGGAGACCTTTTTTTCGGACCTAATTTTTGTAAAAATCGTGATGATTAGCACACGAATTCGAGCTTTAATAAGAATTTGAAACATTGTCCGGTGTAATTATACGACATGACAAACATTCATAATCGTTTTAAACAATTTTCAGGAGAACTTTTTTTCGGACCTAATTTTTGTAAAAATCGTGATGATTAGCCCACGAATTCGGGCTTTAATAAGAATTTGAAACATTGTCCGGGGTATTTATACGACATGACAAACATTCATAATCGTTTTAAACAATTTTCAGGAGAACTTTTTTTTGGACCTAATTTTTGTAAAAATCGTGATGATTAGCACACGAATTCGGGCTTTAATAAGAATTTGAAACATTGTACCGGGTATTTATATGACATGACAAACATTCAGAATCGTTTTGAACAATTTACTGGAGAACTTTTTTTCGGACCTAATTTTTGAAAAAATCGTGATGATTAGCACACGAATTCGGGCTTTAATAGGAATTTGAAACTTTGTCTGGGGTATGTATACGACATGACAAACATTCAGAATCGTTTTAAACAATTTACTGGAGTACTCTTTTTCGGACCTAATTTTTGTAAAAATCGTGATGATTAGTACACGAATTCGGGCTTTAACAAGAATTTGAAACTTTGTCTGGTATATTTATAAGACATGACAAACATTCAGAATCGTTTTGAAAAATTTTCTGGAGACCTTTTTTTCGGACCTAATTTTTGTAAAAATCGTGATGATTAGCACACGAATTCGGGCTTTAATAAGAATTTGAAACATTGTCCGGTGTAATTATACGACATGACAAACATTCATAATTGTTTTAATCAATTTTCAGGAGAACTTTTTTTCGAACCTAATTTTTGTAAAAATCGTGATAATTAGTACACGAATTCGGGCTTTAACAAGAATTTGAAACTTTGTCTGGTATATTTATAAGACATGACAAACATTAAAAATTGTTTTGAACAATTTACTGGAGAACTTTTTTTCGGACCTAATTTTTGCAAAAATCATGATGATTAGCACACGAATTCGGGCTTTAATAATAATTTGAAACATTGTCCGTTGTGTTTATACGAAATGACAAACATTCAGAATCGTTTTAAACAATTTTCTAGAGACCTTTTTTTCGGTCCTAGTTTTTGTAAAAATCGTGATGATTAGTACACGAATTCGGACTTTAACAAGAATTTGAATCTTTGTCTGGTATATTTATAAGACATGACAAACATTCAGAATCGTTTTGAAAAATTTTCTGGAGACCTTTTTTTCGGACCTAATTTTTGTAAAAATCGTGATGATTAGCACACGAATTCGGGCTTTAATAAGAATTTGAAACATTGTCCGGTGTAATTATACGACATGACAAACATTCATAATCGTTTTAAACAATTTTCAGGAGAACTTTTTTTCGGACCTAATTTTTGTAAAAATCGTGATGATTAGCCCAGGAATTCGGGCTTTAATAAGAATTTGAAACATTGTCCGGGGTATTTATACGACATGACAAACATTCATAATCGTTTTAAACAATTTTCAGGAGAACTTTTTTTTGGACCTAATTTTTGTAAAAATCGTGATGATTAGCACACGAATTCGGGCTTTAATAAGAATTTGAAACATTGTCCGGGGTATTTATACGACATGACAAACATTCAGAATCGTTTTGAACAATTTACTGGAGAACTTTTTTTCGGACCTAATTTTTGAAAAAATCGTGAGGATTAGCACACGAATTCGGGCTTTAATAGGAATTTGAAACTTTGTCTGGGGTATGTATACGACATGACAAACATTCAGAATCGTTTTAAACAATTTACTGGAGTACTCCTTTTCGGACCTAATTTTTTTAAAAATCGTGATGATTAGTACACGAATTCGGGCTTTAACAAGAATTTGAAACTTTGTCTGGTATATTTATAAGACATGACAAACATTCAGAATCGTTTTGAAAAATTTTCTGGAGACCTTTTTTTCGGACCTAATTCTTGTAAAAATCGTGATGATTAGCACACGAATTCGGGCTTTAATAAGAATTTGAAACATTGTCCGGTGTAATTATACGACATGACAAACATTCATAATTGTTTTAATCAATTTTCAGGAGAACTTTTTTTCGGACCTAATTTTTGTAAAAATCGTGATGATTAGCCCACGAATTCGGGCTTTAATAAGAATTTGAAACATTGTCCGTTGTGTTTATACGAAATGACAAACATTCAGAATCGTTTTAAACAATTTTCTGGAGAACTTTTTTTCGGACCTAATTTTTGTAAAAATCGTGATGATTAGTACACGAATTCGGGCTTTAACAAGAATTCGAAACTTTGTCTGTTATATTTATAAGACATGACAAACATTCAGAATCGTTTTGAACAATTTACTGGAGAACTTTTTTTCGGACCTAATTATTGTAAAAATCGTGATGAGTCGCACACGAATTCAGGCTTTAATAGGAATTTGAAACTTTGTCTGGGGTATGTATACGACATGACAAACATTCAGAATCGTTTTAAACAATTTACTGGAGTACTCTTTTTCGGACCTAATTTTTGTAAAAATCGTGATGATTAGTACACGAATTCGGGCTTTAACAAGAATTTGAAACTTCGTCTGGTATATTTATAAGACATGACAAACATTCAGAATCGTTTTGAAAAATTTTCTGGAGACCTTTTTTTCGGACCTAATTTTTGTAAAAATCGTGATGATTAGCACACGAATTCGGGCTTTAATAATAATTTGAAACATTGTCCGGTGTAATTATACGACATGACAAACATTCATAATCGTTTTAAACAATTTTCAGGGGAACTTTTTTTTAGACCTAATTTTTGTAAAAATCGTGATGATTTGTACACGAATTCGGGCTTTAAGAAGAATTTGAAACATTGTCCGATGTATTTATACGACATGACAAACATTCAGAATCGTTTTGAAAAATTTTCTGGAGACCTTTTTTTCAGACCTAATTTTTGTAAAAATCGTGATGATTAGCACACGAATTCGGGCTTTAATAAGAATTTGAAACATTGTCCGGGGTATTTATACGACATGAGAAACATTCATAATCGTTTTGAACAGTTTCCTGTAGAACTTTTTTTCGGACCAAATTTTTGTTAAAATCGTAATGATTAGCACACGAATTCGGGCTTTAACAAGAAATTGAAACAATGTCCGGGGTATTTACACGACATGACAAACATTCACAATCGTTTTAAACAATTTTCAGGAGAACTTTTTTTCGCACCTAATTTTTGTAAAAATCGTGATGATTAGTACACGAATTCAGGCTTTAACAAGAATTTGAAACGTTGTCCGATGTATTTATACGACATGACAAACATTCAGAATCGTTTTGAACAATTTTCTGGAAAACATTTTTTCGGACCTAATTTTTGTAAAAATCGTGATGATTAATACACGAATTCGGGCTTTAACAAGAATTTGAAACTTTGTCTGGTATATTTATAAGACATGACAAACATTCAGAATCGTTTTGAACAATTTACTGGAGAACTTTTTTTTGGCACCTATTTTTGTAAAAATCGTGATGATATGCACACGAATTCGGGCTTTAATAAGAATTTGAAACATTGTCCGGTGTATTTATACGACATGACAAACATTCAGAATCGTTTTAAACAATTTTCTGGAGACCTTTTTTTCGGACCTAATTTTTGTAAAAATCGTGATGATTAGTACGCGAATTCGGGTTTTAACAAGAATTTGAAACTTTGTCTGGTATATTTATAAGACATGACAAACATTCAGAATCGTTTTGAATAATTTTCTGCAGAACTTTTTTTCGGACCTCATTTTTGTAAAAATCGTGATGATTAGTACACGAATTCGGGCTTTAACAAGAATTTGAAACTTTGTCTAGTATATTTATAAGACATGACAAACATTCAGAATCGTTTTGAACAATTTACTGGAGAACTTTCTTTCGGACCTAATTTTCGTAAAAATCCTGATGATTAGCACACGAATTCGAACTTTAATAAGAATTTAAAACTTTGTCTTGTTTATTTGTACCACATGACAAACATTCATAATCGTTTTAAACAATTTAACGGAGAACTTTTTTCGGAGTTAATTTTTATAAAAATCGTGATGATTAGCACACGAATTCAGCTTTAATAAGAATTTGAAACTTTGTTTGGCGTATTTATACGACATGACAAACATTCAGAATCATTTTAAAAAATTTACTGGAGAACTTTTTTTCAGACCTAAATTTGTAAAAATCTTGACGATTAGCACACGATTCGGGCTTTAATAGGAATTTAAAACTTTGTCTGGTGTATTTATACCACATGACACAATTAAAAATCGTTTTAAACAATTTAATGGAGAACTTTTTTTGGGACCTAAGTTTTGTAAAAATCATGATTATTAGCACACGAATTCGGGCTTTAATAAGAATTTGAAACTTTGTCCGGTGTATCTATACGACAAGACAAACGTTTAGAATCGTTTTAAACAATTTAATAGGGAAATTTTTTTGGGACCTAATTTTTGTATAAATCTTGATGATTAGTACACATATTCGAGCTTTAATAAGGCTTTGAAACTTTGTCTGGGGTATTTATACGACATGACAAACATTCAGAATCGTTTTAAACAATTTACTGGAAAACTTTTTTTGGGACCTAATTTTTGTAAAAATCGTGATGATTAGCGCACGAATTCGGGCTTTAATAATAATGTGAACCTTTGTTTGGTGTATTTATACGACATGACAAACATTCAAAATCGTTTTGAACACTTTACTGGAGAACTTTCTTTCGGACCTAATTTTTGTAAAAATCGTGACGATTAGCACACGAATTTGGGCTTTAATAAGAATTTGAAACTTCGTCCTGTGTATTTATACGACATGCAAACATTCCAAATCGTTTTAAACAATTTACTGCAGAACTTCTTTTCCGACCTAATTTTTGTAAAAATCGTGATTATTAGCACACAAATTCGGGCTTTAATAAGAATTTTAAACTTTGTCTGGTGTAGTTATACGAAATAACAAATATTCAGAATCGTTTTAAACAATTCACTGGAGTACTTTTTTTCGGACCTAATTTTTGTAAAGATCGTGATGATTAGCACATGAATTCGGGCTTTAATGAAAATTTAAAACTTTGTCTGGTGTACTTATACGACATGACAAGCATTCAGAATCGTTTTTAAACAATTTACTGGAGTACTTTTTTTTGTACCTAATTTTTGTAAAAATCGTGATGATTAGCACACGAATTCGGGCTTTAATAAGAATTTGAAACATTGTCCGAGGCATTTATACGACATGACAAACATTCAGAATCGTTTTGAACAATTTACTGGAGAACTTTTTTTCGGACCTAATTTTTGTAAAAATCGTGATGATTAACACACAAATTCGGGCTTTAATAAGAATTTGAAACTTTGTCTGGTGTATTTATACAACATGACAAACCTTCACATCATTTTAAACAATTTACTAAGGAACTTTTTTTCGGACCTAATTTTTGTATAAATCGTGATGATTAGCACACGAATTCGGGCTTTAATAAGAATTTGAAACTTTTTCTGGTGTATTTATACAACATGACGAACCTTCAAATCATTTTAAACAATTTACTGGGGAACTTTTTCTCGGACCTAATTTTTGTATGAATCGTGATGATTAGCACACGAATTCGGGCTTTAATTAGAATTTGAAACTTTGTCTGGTGTGTTTATACGACATGACAAACATTCTGAATCGTTTTAAACAATTTACTGGAGAACTTTTTTTCGAACCTAATTTTTGTAAACATCGTGATGATAAGCACACGAATTCGGGCTTTAATAAAAATTTGAAACTTTTTTTGGTGTATTTATATGATATGACAAGCATTCAGAATCGTTTTTAAACAATTTACTGGAGAACTTTTTTTCGGACCTAATTTTTGTAAAAATCGTGATGATTTGCACACGAATTCGGGTTTTAATAAGAATTTGAAACATTGTCCGAGGTATTTATACGACATGACAAACATTCAGAATCGTTTTGAACAATTTACTGGAGAACTTTTTTTCGAACCTAATTTTTGTAAAAATTGTGATGATTAGCACACGAATTCAGGTTTAATAAGAATTTGAAACATTGTCCGGTGTATTTATACGACATGACAAACATTCAGAATTGTTTCAAACAATTTTCTGGAGAATTTTTTTTTGACCTAATTTTTGTAAAAATCGTGAGGATTAGTACACGAATTCGGGCTTTAACAAGAATTTGAAACTTTGTCTGGTATATTTATAAGACATGACAAACATTCAGAATCGTTTTGAACAGTTTACTGGAGAACTTTTTTCCGGACCTAATTTTTATAAAAATCGTGATGATTAGCACACGAATTCGGGCTTTAATAAGAATTTTAAACATTGTCCGGTGTATTTATGCGACATGACAAACATTCAGAATCGTTTTAAACAATTTACTGGAGAACTTTTTTTCGGATCTAATTTTTGTAAAAAACGTGATGATTAGCACACGAATTCGGGCTTTAATAAGACATTGAAACTTTGTCCGGTGTATTTATACGACGTGACAAGCTTTCACAGTCGTTTTAAACAATTTACTGCAGAACTTTTTTTGGGACCTAATTTTTTTAAAAATCGTGATGATTAGCATACGAATTCGGGCTTTAATAAGAATTTGAAACTTTGTCTGGTGTATTTGTACGACATGAAAAACATTCAGAATCGTTTTAAACAATTTTCAGGAGAACTTTTTTTCGGACCTAATTTTTGTAAAAATCGTAATGATTAGTACTCGAATTCGGGCTTTAACAAGATTTTGAAACATTGTCTGGTATATTTATAAGACATGACAAACATTCAGAATCGTTTTGAACAATTTTCTGGAGAACTTTTTTTGGGACCTAATTTTCGTAAAAATCGTGATGATTAGTACGCGAATTCGGGATTTAACAAGAATTTGAAACATTGTCCGATGTATTTATACGACATGACAAACATTCAGAATCGTTTTAAACAATTTTCTGGAGAACTTTTTTACGGACCTAATTTTTGTAAAAATCGTGATGAGTAGTACACGAATTCGGGCTTTAATAAGAATTTGAAACATTGTCCGGTGTATTTATACGACATGACAAACATTCATAATCGTTCTAAACAATTTTCAGGAGAACTTTTTTTCGGACCTAATTTTTGTAAAAATCGTGATGATTCGCACACGAATTCGGGCTTTAACAAGAATTTGAAACATTGTCCGATGTATTTATACGACATAACAAACATTCAGAATCGTTTTGAACAATTTTCTGGAGACCTTTATTTCGGGCCTAATTTTTGTAAAAATCGTGATGATTAGAACACGACTTCGGGCTTTAATAAGAATTTGAAACATTGTCCGGTGTATTTATACGACATGACAAACATTCATAATCGTTTTAAACAATTTTCAGGAGAACTTTTTTTCAGACCTAATTTTTGTAAAAATCGTGATGATTAGCACACGAATTCGGGCTTTAATAAGAATTTGAAACATTGTCTAGTGTATTTATACGACATGACAAACATTCAGAAGCGTTTTGAACAATTTTCTGGAGACCTTTATTTCGGGCCTAATTTTTGTAAAAATCGTGATGATTAGCACACGAATTCGGGCTTTAATAAGAATTTGAAACGTTATCCGGTGTACTTATACGACATTACAAACATTCATAATCGTTTTAAACAATTTTCAGGAGAACTTTTTTTCGGACCTAATTTTTGTAAAAATCGTGATGATTAGCACACGAATTCGGGCTTTAATAAGAATTTGAAACATTGTCTGGTGTATTTATACGACATGACAAACATTCAGAATCGTTTTGTTTAGTTTACTGGAGAACTTTTTTTCGGACCTAATTTTTGTAAAAATCGTGATGATTAGCACAGGAATTCGGGCTTTAAAAAGAATTTGAAACATTGTCCGGGGTATTTATACGACATGACAAACATTCAGAATCGTTTTGAACAGTTTACTGGAGAACTTTTTTTCGGACCTAATTTTTGTAAAAATGGTGATGATTAGCATCCGAATTCGGGCTTTAATAAGAATTTTAAACATTGTCCGGTGTATTTATACGACATGACAAACATTCAGAATCGTTTTAAACAATTTTCTGGAGAACTTTTTTTTGGGCCTAATTTTTGTAAAAATCGTGATGATTAGTACACGAATTTGGGCTTTAACAAGAATTTGAAACTTTGTCTGGTATATTTATAAGACATGACAAACATTCAGAATCGTTTTGAACAATTTACTGGAGAACTTTTTTTCAGACCTAATTTTTGTAAAAATCGTGATGATTAGCAGACGAATTCGGGCTTTAATAAGAATTTGAAACATTGTCCGGGGTATTTATACGACATGACAAACATTCATAATCGTTTTAAACAATTTTCCGGGGAACTTTTTTTCGGACCTAATTTTTGTTAAAATCGTAATGATTAGTACACGAATTCGGCTTAACAAGATTTTGAAACATTGTCTGGTATATTTATAAGACATGACAAACATTTAGAATCGTTTTGAACAATTTACTGGAGAACTTTTTTTCGGACCTAATTTTTGTAAAAATCGTGATGATTTGCACACGAATTCGGGCTTTAATAAGAATTTGAAACATTGTTCGGTGTATTTATACGACATGACAAACATTCATAATCGTTTTAAACAATTTTCAGGAGAACTTTTTTTCGGACCTAATTTTTGTAAAAATCGTGATGATTAGCACACGAATTCCGGCTTTAATAAGAATTTGAAACATTGTCTGGGGTATTTATACGACATGACAAACATTCAGAATCGTTTTGAACAGTTTACTGGAGAACTTTTTTTCGGACCTAATTTTTGTAAAAATCGTGATGATTAGCACACGAATTCGGGCTTTAATAAGATTTTTTGAAACATTGTCCGATGTATTTATAAGACGTGACAAACATTCAGAATCATTTTAAACAATTTTCTATGAATTTTTTTTGGGACCTAATTTTTGTAAAAATCGTGATGATTAGTTCACGAATTCGGGCTTTAATAAGAATTTGAAACATTGTCCGGTGTATTTGTACGACATGAAAAACATTCAGAATCGTTTTAAACAATTTACTGGAGAACTTTTTTTCGGACCTAATTTTTGTAAAAATCGTGATGATTAGCACACGAATTCGGGCTTTAATAAGAATTTGAAACTTTGTCCGGTGTATTTATACGACATGACAAACGTTCAAAATCGTTTTAAACAATAGAAGTTTTTTTCGGACCTAATTTTCGTAAAAATCGTGATGATTAGCACACGAATTTGGGTTTTAATTAGAATGTGAAACTTTGTCTGGTATTTATACAATATGGCCAACATTCCAAATCGTTTTAAACAATTTACTGGAGAATTTTTTTTCGGACCTAGTTTTTGTAGAAATCGTGATGATTAGCACACGAATTCAGGCTTTAATAAGAATGTGAAACTTTGTCTGGTGTATTTATACGACATGACCAATATTCAGAATCGTTTTAAACAATTTACTGGAGAACTTTTTTTCGGACCTAATTTTTTTAAAAATCGTGATGTACACGAATTCAGGCTTTAATTGGAAATTGAAACTTTGTCTTATGTATTTATAAAACAAGACAAACATTAAGAATCATTTTAAGCAACTTTGTGGAAAACTTTTTTTTCGGACTTAAATTTCGTAAAAAAGGTGTTGATTAGCACACGAATTCAGGCTTTAATGGGAATTTGAAACTTTGTCTTGTGTATTTATACATAATGACAAACATTCGTATTTGTTTTATGCAATTTATAGAAACTTTTTTCCAAACAAAAACTTTTTAAAAACGTGATGATTAGCATACAAATTCAGGTTTTAGTGGAATGTGAAACATTGTCTTGTATATTTATACCATATGACAAATATTCTGGTATATTTATAAAACATGATAAGTATTCAAAATCGTTTTAAACAATTTATTGGAAGCTTTTTTTCATACCTAATTGTTGTAAAAAAAACGTGATGATTAGCACACGAATTCGGGCTTTAATAGAAATCTGAAACTTTGTCTAGTATATTTATACAACATGACAAACATTCAGAATCGTTTTAAACAATTTGCTGGGGAACTTTTTTCCAGTCCTAAATTTCCAAAAAAAGTGATGATTAGCACATTAATTCGTGCTTTAACGAGAATGTGAAACTTTGTGAGGTGTATTTATACTACATGACAAACGTTTAGACTCGTTTTAAGGATTTTATTGGAGAACTTTTTTTTGTCCTAAATTTTGTAAAAAATGTGATGGTTAGCACGCGAATTTGGGCTCTACTGGGAATATAAAACTTTGTCTGGTGTATTTATACAACATGAGAAACTTTACAATCGTTTAAAGTAATTTTGTGGAGAACTTTTTTTCGGACCTAAATTTCGTAAAAAATGTGAATTGCTTAAAAAAATCTTTACAAAATTTAGGTCTGAAAAGAAGTTCTCAAAAAAATTGCTTAAAACAATTCTGAATATTTGTCATGTTTTATAACAAAGTTTTAAAAATTCAAATGATTGAAGTTGGTAAATATTGTAATACATAACTACTTTATTATTAAATAAAATCCAATGGTGGTTTATTGGTAAGTCTTATATGTTATTTCTCATGAGGTTAAGGGTTCAAATCCTGATGATGTGGCAGATAACGTACAATAAAGATACATGTACTTTATCTGCCACCTAGGATATGTTTTAGGATAACTGCGTTATGCCCAAATTACGGATATAAAAATTTTAGGACCACTTTATTAGCCTGTTAAAAAAAAGGACTTTTTTAAGAAAAAACACCCGAGTAACGTGACTTAATAGATAATATCAATGAAAAGATTCATAATTTTTTTTCTTTTCATATTAATTTAACTTGAACTTCACAAAGGGACATAGATCACATAATTTACACACAATTTAAGTGTCACGAATAAAATGGGCTTATGGTAACTAGCTAGGAGCCTTAGGATTAAAAAACTTGTTGAGTCTGATGCTACTGTTATTGTTGGGCTCATCCAAACACTTTCATATTTGTACACCCTCAGAACCCCCACCAGACTGCCTGACGCCCAGGTGGAGGATGTAAATCATGGTGACTCATCGGTCCTGCAGACTGGAGGCCAGGACCTGGTGCGCACAAGGAACCACCTCCCACATTGAAGAGATTGAAATTCCCACACTCAGAGACGGAACTACACCCACCCGGGAAATTTTTTTTTTAAAAAAAATTTATATTGTTTTATATTTAAGCCCCCCACCCAAAATTTTTTTTTTTCAGTTTAGCCCCCACAAAATGTAGGGAATCATTTTATAGACGAAATTTTGGCAAAAATTTTTTTTCCTCCAGCCCCCCCAATCATATTGTTCTGGTTCCGTCCCTGCCCACACTGCCGCTGCCAGGATTCGAACCTTGGCTCTTGAGACCAACTCTGCAGCCCCATAACCAACTGAGCTACGCCCATGCGGGCTTTATTTTCTTTTATCTGAGATTGTAGATTGATTATGAATATATTCGAAAAGATTAGAATGTGAATGCCCTCGTTAAAGCCGGAGAACAGGCTGCATCTACCCTCCCTTTTTATTTTTTATTCTTGTCGTATTTTTGTAAGTCATTTGTAGGCCGATGATATTTTTAGAACAATTTTTTCTAGACTCATTTGTACTTTAACTATTTAATGAAATTATATTCCTTTCTTATAGAAAGTAAAAAATCATAACAATATTATTATTATTTAATGCGTACAAATAGTATTGCCTAAACCTATTAATAAAACTTGTACGCATATTAATTACAACATGAAAACTACACATAATATTGTTGTTCCATCCCCTTCTCCATTGGAGGATGATGAACTGGATGATAAGAAGGAGGATTATTACCTCTTCTACTTGGTGCACTTGGAGCGACTGGACTATTCTTTGGCAACATCTTATCATACTTCATAAAAGATTTGTCCTCTCTACACTCCGATATTGTCATACCCAATATTAGCCACCATAATAAGAAGATGGCAATTGATAGCCTTGTTTGTGCTTTCATATTTTAAAATTTGTATCTACTTTTTTTTACCAATGAAATTTGTATGTACTAATGTGTTCTAACATATTATTTTGCCCTTATATGATGAGAAATTTTTTTCCTTTTTCTTTTTGGTAGAGAAAAAACTTACTTTAAAAAAGAATAGAAAAAAATTTATAAATATGGCACATAGAAACTCTTTTTATAATAATAGAGGTTTCGCAATATTACATGATTAGATTTAAAAGAGGAAAATTACCTTATCAATATTAATATAACCAGGGGAGGAACCACTCCACCCGAGCCCCCAAGAAATTTTGAAAATTTTAGGATTTTTAAGTATTATACCTTCAAGCCCCTTTAAATTTTTTATAACAATGTTCATTTACTTACCATCATGTTTTTTACAAAATTTATGTCCGAAAAAAAGTTATGCAATAAATTGTTTAAAACGATTCTGAATGTTTGTCATGCCGTATAAATATACCAGACAATGTTTAACATTCCATTAAAACCCGAATTCATGTTCTAATCATCACGGTTTTTAAAAAAAATTTGGTTTGAAAAAAAGTTATCCACAAAATTGCTTAAAATGTTTGTCGCGTTTTATAAATTCACCAAACAAACTTTCACTTTCCCGTTAAAGCCTGAATTCGTGTGCTAATCATCTCGGTTTTTATAATATTTAGATCCGAAAAAAGGTTCTCTAGTAAATTATTTAAAATGATTCTGAATGTTTGTCATGTCGTATAAGTATACCAGACAATGTTTCACTTCACATTAAAGCCTGAATTCGTGTGCTAATCATCACGTTTTTTAATAAATTTATGTCCGAAAAAAAGTTCTTCAGTAAATTGCTTAAAACGATTCTGAATATTTGTCATGTTTTATAAATACACCAAACAAACTTTCACTTTCCCATTAAAGCCCAAATTCATGTGCTAATCATTAAGTTTTTACAAAATTTATTTAAGACGATTCTGAATGTTTGTCATGTCGTATAAACATACCAGACAATGTTTCACATTGCATTAAAACTCGAATTCGGTGTGCTAATCATCACGTTTTTTAATAAATTCAGGTCTGAAAAAGTTCTCCAGTAAATTTGTTAAAACAATTCTGATTGTTTGTTATGTTGTATAAATACACCAGGCAAAGTTTCAAGTTTCCATTAAAGTCCGAATTCATGTGCTAATCATCACGTTTCTTACGAAACTTAGGTCCGAAACAAAGCTCTCTACAAAATTGCTTAAAACGAATCTGAATGTTTTTCATGTTGTATAAATACACAAGACAAAGTTTTACATTCAAATTAAAGCCCGAATTCATGTGCTAATCATGACGTTTTTTGCAAAATTTAGGTCCCAAAAAAAGCTCTCCACAAAATTGCTTAAAACGACTGTGAATATTTGTCATGTTATATAAATCCACCAAACAAAGTTTCACATTTTCATTTAAGCCGAATTCGTGTGATATAATCATCACATTTTTTTACGAAATTTAGGCCCAAAAAAAGTTCTCGACAAAATTACTTAAAACGTTTCTGAATGTTTGTCACATTTTATAAATACACCAAACAAACTTTCACTTTCCCAATAAAGTCCGAATTTGTGTGCTAATCATCACGTTTTTAATAAAATTTAGGTTTGAAAAAAAATTCTCCAGTAAATTATTTAAAACGATTCAGAATATTTGTCATGTGGTATAAATATACAAGACAATGTTTCACATTCCATTAAAACTTGAATTCGTATGCTAATCATCATGTTTTTACTAAATTTTTGTTCGGAAAAAAGTTTCTACAAAATTATTTAAAACGAATATGAATGTTTGTCATTATGTATAAATACACAAGACAAAGTTTCACATTCCCATTAAAAGCCTGAATTCGTGTGCTAATCATCACCTTTTTTACGAAATTTAAGTCCGAAGAAAAAGTTCTCCACAGAGTTTCTTAAAATGATTCTTAATGTCTGTCTTGTTTTATAAATACACAAGACAAAGTTTCACTTTTCCATTAAAGCCCGAATTCTTGTGTTAATCATCACATTTTTTACGAAATTTAGGTCCGAAAAAAAGTTCTCCAAAAAATTGCTTAAAACGATTCTAAACGTTTGTCATGTTTTGTAAATACACCAAACAAAGTTTCACTTTCCCATTAAAGCCCGAATTTGTGTAGTAATCATCACATTTTTTTATAAAATTTAGGTCCCAAAAAAGTTCTCCAGTAATTTTGTAAAACGATTATAAATGTTTGGCATGTCGTATAAATATACCAGACAATATTTCACAATCCGAATTCGTGTGCTAATCATCACATTTTTTAATAAACTTTGGTCCAAAAAATGGTTCTCCAGTAAATTGCTTAAAACGATTATGATTGTTTGTTATGTTGTATAAATACACTAGACAAAGTTTCACATTCCAATTAAAGCCCAAATTCATGTGTTAATCATCACATTTTTTTACTAAATTTTGGTTCAAAAAAAATTTTTACAGAAAAATTGCTTAAAACGAATCTGAATGTTTGTCATGTTGTATAAATACACAAGACAAACTTTCACATTTCCATTAAAGACCGAATTCTTGTGCTAATCATCACGTATTTTACAAAATTTAGGTTCGAAAAAAAATTGATTATAAGAATGTTTGTCATGTTGTATAAATATACCAGACAATGTTTCACATTCCCATTAAAGACCAAATTCGTGTGCTACTCATCGCATTTTTTACAAAATTTTGATCCGAAAAAAAGTTTTCAAGTAAATTGCTTAAAACGATTCTGAATGTTTGTCATGTTGTATGAATGCACCAAACAAAGTTTCAACTTCCCATTAAAGCCTGAATTCGTGTGCATTCATCACGTTTTTAACGAAATTTAGTTCCGATAAAAAGTTTTCCAAAAAATTACTTTAAACGATTCTAATAGTTTTTCATGTTGTAAAAATACACCAGACAAATTTTCACATTCCCATTGAAGAACGAATTTGTATGCTGATCATCATGTTTTTTTGGAAATTTTGGTCCCAAAAAAATTTCTCCACAAAATTGCTTAAAAAGATTCTAAATGTTTCTCATGTTGTATAAATACACAAGACAAAATTTTACGGTCTCATTAAAGACCGAATTCGTGTGCTAATCATCACATTTTTTACCAAATTTAGGTAAAAAAAAAGTTCTCCGCAAAATTTCTTAAAACGTTATGAATGTATTTAATGTTGTATAAATACACAAGATAAAGTTTTACATTCCCATTAAAGCCCGAATTCGTGTGCTAATCATCACGTTTTTTACGAAATTTAGGTCCAAAAAAAAATTCTCCACAAAATTGCTAAAAACGATTCTGAATGTTTGTCATATTTTATAAATACACCAAACAAAGTTTCAATTTCCCTTTAAAACCTGAATTCGTGTACTAATCATCACATTTTTTACAAAATTTAGGTCCCAAAAAAAGTTCTCTAGTAAATTGTTTAAAACAATTCTAAATGTTTGTCATGTCATATAAATACACCAGACAATGTTTCACATTCCATTATACCCAAATTCGTGTGCTAATCATCACTTTTTTATTAAATTTAGGTCCGGAAAAAAGTTCTCCAGTAAATTTCTTAAAACGATTATGTTTTTTGTTATGTTGTATAAATACACCAGACAAAGTTTCACATTCCCATTAAAGCCCAAATTCTGTCTAATCATCACTTTTTTTACTAAATTTTGGTGCAAAAAAAGTTCTCCACAAAATATCCTAAAACGATTCTGAATGTTTGTCATGTTGTATAAATACAAAAGACAAAGTTTCACATTCTCATTAAAGCCCGAATTCGTGTGCTAATTATCACGTTTTTAATGAAATTTAGATTTGAAAAAAAGTTCTCTACAAAATTGCTTAAAATGATTCTGAATGTTTGTCATGTTTTAATGGGATTCGGAAACTTTATCTGCTATATTTATAAAACATGTCAAACATTTAGAATCGTTTTAAGTAATTTCGTGAAAAAAAATTTTCGGACCTAAATTTTGTAAAAAACGTGATTATTAGCACACGAATTTCGTCTTAAATGAGAATGTGAAACTTTGTCAGGTGTATTTATACAACATGAAAAAGAATCATAATCACTTTAAGCAATTTGTGGACGACTTTTTTTCGGACCGAAATTTTGTAACAAACGTGATGATTAACACACTAACTCCATTTTTAATGGGAATGTGAAACTTTGTCTGCTAGTGCATGTTTGGCCATTATTCTCATAGATTGGTGCCCATCGGCCTCCGTTGATGCCGTAATATTTATGACGACAAAAGTTTGTTAATTTTTTTATCCTTTTTTACAAACAAGATATTCATGTGATAGTTTGTACAATTGATCTCCATAAATTGAAGAACGTATATAAATTTTTTGGCGAGTTTTCGAGAAAATTTTTTTTTGGGCCCAAAACGGTAATATTATGATGTAATGTATATAAAACGGCTTCGAGTTAAACGGTGGCAATTTTTGAGGTATCAAATTCTTCAACTTTATTGGTTCCGATCAATTCTTTTAGCCTCATTAGTGCATGTTTGGCCATTAATCTCAAAAATTGGTGTCGTCGCCTCCGTTGATGCCTATTTATGACGAAAAAAGTTTGTTGATTTTTAATACATCTTTACCAACAAGATATTCATGTGAAACTTTGTACGATTGATCTCTCTAAAATGAAGAATGTATATAAACTTTTTGACGAGTTTTGAGACAAATTTCTTTCGGCCAAAACGGTATTTTTTTTATCTAATGTATGCAAAACGGCTTCAAGTTAAATGACGTCATTTTCTGAGGTATCAATTTCTTCAGCTTTGTTAGTTCCGATCAATTCTTTTGCACCTTTTAGTACATGTTTCACCACTATTCATAGAAATTGGTGTCTGTCTGCCTCCATCGATCCCGTGATACTTATTACAAAAGAAGTTTTTTTTTCCATCTTTACAGACAAGATATTTATGGGAAACTCTGTACGAGTAATTTCCATAACATGAAGAACGTATATAAATTTTTTGACAAGTTTTCGAGAAATTATTTTCAACCAAAACGCTAATTTTTTTATTTAATGTATATAAAACGACTTCACGTAACACGACGTCTATTTTCAAGGTATCAATTTCTCAATTTTATTAGTTCCAATCAACGTTGATGCTCATCAGTGCATCTTTGGCATTTATTCATAGAAATTAGTGAGAGTCGACCTCTGTTGATGCTGTGATATTTATGACGAAAAAAGTTTATTAATTTTTTATCCATCTTTATAGACAAGATATTCCTGTAAAACTTTGTAAGATTGATCTCTGTAAAATGAAAAAGGTATATAAATTTTTTTGCCCGTTTTCGAGACAAATTTTTTCATTGGAAATACTAATTTTTTTTATTGAAAGTATATAAAACGATTTTGAGTTACACAAAATTAATTTTTGAAGTATTAATTCTATTAGTTCCAATCGGTATTTCAACAACATTTCTTAATAAAACTTTCATTATTTAACTTAGTATATATCAAATGTCGTTATATTCACCATTATTCGAAAAAATTGGTATGCATCGGCCCACATCAGTTAGAAATGCACTAATTGATTTGCAAAACATTGTTTGTAATAATAATAATAATAATAATAATAATAATAATAATAATAATAATAACAATAATAATAATAATAATAATAATAAAGTGTTGTGTCTCTTTAGTGGAATATTTGTTAATAAGGGTCCATTCAACAGTTTTCTTCTGTGGCAATATGATGGGAGAAATGAACTCCAAATATCTTTTCACCAGATCAATAACTAACCGAAATTATTGAAGATCATGCCATAGAAAGGCCCATCATAACTATACAAATGAATTATGTCGTTTGTGAAATTCTTATTAAAAAATTTTGTAAATGTTCTATTTAAATTTAGGTGAACTAAGTTCGGTTCAAATTCGAACTCACTCAAATAATATAATATAATATAATAGATCAAGTTTAAACTTTTCAAAATTCGATTTAAAGTTCGATAAAAAAAACTCAATTAGTATATGTATGTATTTAATATTATGTATTTGTATATTAAATTTGTGGTTGATATTAAAAATTTTAATTAGTAAGAACTTATTAAAGTGTTTATTTAAATTTGAGTTATAAATTAATGTAAACATAATTAGAAAGTAGAAAGTGGTAGATTTAATTAGTAAATTTATATTAATTACTTATTAATATAATCTTATAATTCAAATAAAAAATTATAATTAAATTTACTTATTTATTTTTTACTCTTATATTTTCAATAAACGGTATATATACTTTTATTTTTTTATGATACAAAAATCTTATTTAAAAAATAATCTATTTATATTTTTTTAACTAAATTGTGTCACAAAGAATTAGACACCACAAAATAAAAATTAAAGAAGAATTCTAAAAAAAAAAAATGGTGATCGATTCATACTTGAAATGAATCATTGAAAAATAGGCTCAGTAAAACTCGACTCGAGCTTGCGATAAAAAAAAAATTGATAAAGCTCGACTTGAATTTTTTGTCTTCTAATCATAAACCAACCCAATTTTATATAATAATAATAATAATAATAATAATAATAATAATAATTCTCTCTAATTTAATCAAGCAAAAAGTAAGAAAAATGTAAATAAACATCTATGAAGTGGTGGTTAGAGGAGAGGTAATAAAATAAAATGGCTAAAGTTTCTTAAACAATATTTGAGTAGTTAATAAGAAATATAACTATTTCTTGCACACAATAGGTTGTTAAGACTTTAATAAAGGTATATATAATTCTTTTTTTCCTAAACAAAAATACTTGAATAGAGGTAAAAAGTACACATATATCAATTCTCAACCAACATCATAGTTTCTCCCATGTTGTTCTAACCAATTTTTGTACCTATTTCAAGTGTTATATTAGTGGTTCATTCCTTGAAAGAATAAATTAAAGGTTATATCGCATGCAAACAATAATAAACTCTTAATAAATTTAAATTATTGCTTTTTTAAAATATTTTTTAAAAAATTAGGTTTAATTCTAACCTTTTTAACTAGTATATTACATATGTTAGAGATATCACATCAGTATGTGATTCTCTTATATTATCTTGGATTCTATAAGAGATTATTTGGTTAGAATCCTATATTGATTATAACTTGGATACTTTGTATTATGCTATTATTATAGCAATATTCCTTATTAGTGGTTGGTTAGAATCTTATATTGATTAGGATTAGGATACTTTGTAGCCTATAAATAGTAGATCATAATGAATAAGAAGACAATCAAGTGAAGCATTCAATATTATTCTTCTCTGTGTCCTAAATTTCTTAACATGGTATCAGAGCCTTGATGTTGGGCCACCCGCAGATGTCCAATCCTGCAGAATGCCACGCTCCAGGCCCAAAAATGATCAGCATGCGCGTGAGGGGGTGTGTTGAGAATGAAAATCCCACATCGGCTAATTAAATAAATTAATTACTACTTATAAAGACTTGGACAGTCCTCCCCTCTTGAGGTATCTTTTGGAGTGAGTTAGACCCAAGCCCAAAAATTCTAACAACATATAATAAAAAAATAACATTATTTATAAAATTCCCATCATTTTTTGTAAACAATTTTTTTTTCTTGAACTTGAATCATAATATATATATATATATTCTACATTTGCTTCATAAAGAAAATCCAAACAAGATAATCTTTTGAATGTTGATTGTTTTTTGCCTTTTTATAAAGAAGATGAGATTAAAAAAGGATTTTGAGATAAGCTATTGGATAATTGATCTTAATAAATTGATTGCTATAATAAAGTATTACCTACTTGCTTAATTATTATATAAGTGGTAGAGATGAAAATGACATAAGGAGAAAAGGCATTAAATGTGGAGATAATCATCATTTTTCTTGTAATTACGTTTTGATTAGTTATAAGTAACAACATGATTAGTTTTTGTTGTCACATCAAATTTTTAAGATATTAAAAGCAAAAGAAATTGAAGCATTTTCAGTTGATTAACTTAAATTTCATAACACATTCTCTAATATACTAATATATTAATTAAATTTCATCAAATTCATAATATCTATCTCGTTTTTATTTTTATGAATGAAGCTTTCAAACCAGTTCCAGATTTCAGGAGTTTAGGAGTGCATAAGAGTTCATGAGAGCATGAGTCAAGGTGCGCTTCTCTTCCAATCGAATATTTTCTATTAAAGCAACGCCAAGAGGAGAAGTATACCATTCCGGCGCAATCAGTTATCAACCAAACCCTTCTTTTTCTTTTGCAACAGGATAGTCTCACGAAACAGGTCAAATGGTAAATCCGAAAGTTCCCGCCTTCCCCAGAGTGATATAACTTAATACAAGTTAAGCAGTTCGTAAGTAGAAACATATATAGATATGCTCCATAGTAGAATTTTTCACGTTATTTTCCTACTGTTCACAGGATAGATGGATAGATATTATCATAATTTTGTCTATATGATTGACACTTTCCAACTCAAACAATTTCGAATTTAACTAAAAGAAATAGTATATATCAATCATTTTTCATAATTTTCTAAATAATTATAAGCATTTACAAATAAAATTTGTCAGTTTGACCCTTCCCTCTCTTAAAATTCAACCTCTACTACTCTTTGTTGAGAAACTAAAACTCAAAGTGACATTATTGTATGATAATGACATAAATCCCGTGCTCGAGACCTGTAGGAGCCAAGCAAAGCAAAGAAATCAGGTCTTAGGTCGGGTTAACAGACTTCAGATTCAGTTACGATTCTTTATCAACGTCCATACCTTAGTCTGGTCACTAATTTATTCACACATTTCGTCTGCTAACCAGGCCTACGAGGAACTTCCATACTATAGTAACTCTGTGATAATTTTCCAACTAAAGAAGAAGGGAATTGACTTCTCTTCTTTCAATGTAGTTCCGTGCATATATATATATATATATATATCCCAAGAAAAAGTAAAGGCAGGCTCTACACTGAAGGCAGAAGAATGGCAGAAACCCACCAAAAACATCAGTCACATAGATCCAAAGGCCCTCTGATACATATACACATCCCTATTAATATTGGGTTTCTTTCTTTAATTTAAAAATGAAAACTCCATTATGTAGCCCGTGATATGATGCTATACGAGGACAGGACAAAGAGAATTATTTATTTATTTTAGGGTTTGAAAAGCACGAAGAGCTCTTGAAGTGAGCAATAATACCCTACACTTACTTGCACAACGTCATGTATAGGATATGTTATGGTATGGAGGTAGTCAGTGAGTAAGTAGATCCATCATTAATTCAAAAATCCCCAATATCCAGCCGGTACAAAGATCCATTGAAGATATATATATATATATATATTTGTGGAATAGGGAGTACATTGCTTTAGTACTTGAATAATTCTGAATAATTGATTTAACATTATGATACTCAAAAAGTGATTTAATGATGCATGTCGGTATAGTGCTGTTATGCAGGGGTCTTGATTTAGCATTCAGCTACTTATTATATGCAATAAATCTAAGATTGCGATGTGGAATTAGTTTTTTTTTTATATACCTAAGAAAAAAAATATGGTTCAAACTCATAATATTTGATCTAGTAAAAAGGGGTTTGGAGGCTATGTAATATTCTTAAATATGATATATTTTATATTACCTCCTATCATAAATATAAGTTCTTTTGCACTTGTATATTAGTATTAAGAATGTAGGAAACAAGATAACTTTTGAGTCAAAGTAACCTTTATGCCCTAATAAATAAAGAAAGAGGTAGGGAATAGAGGGTGCGTAAATGAATAAAGACATGGGTAAAGATAGAAAAAATGTAATTAAGTGATAGACTCCAAATGTTGCTTGCCTGTGAGTAGTTGCTTGCTTTGATGGTAGCAATAAGCCTCTCTATAGGGACTTTCATGCGACTACTATTCATAACTTATGTTGCCTCTAAAACTCCCTTTATAAGAGAACAAGAAGTTGTGTCTTGCAAATAAGGCATATCTTTCTAGGCAAAATTTTGGAAATGATCCCCTTATTTCCGTGTCTTCCAACTACTTTATCGCCTACTTTGATCTCAAGTTTCTGTGAAATATATACACGAATCGTTTCTAGATTATAACTAGAACCCTTTTTTTCTAGATCCACCTTGCATCAATAACTCGACCCCTACCACTTATAGGGAGTACAATACGAGACGATGGAATGTAATGGGATAGATGGTAGAGGGCTACCTGCGCCCAAAAGCGATGATTCACTTGTCCCCTTGTCCATAGGGACCTCGTGGTATACAACCGAAACGACTCCCGCTAGATAGCCGCCCCTTTCTCTCTTTTTACAGCCTCTTGGACGGACGAAAGAAAGGAAGTTACAGAACGGGGCAATGAAGGCTCGCGAAGTAGACAGCAAGCAACAGCTCTCAGCCTCCTTTCTATTAGTAAAGCGCTAGCGCATAAATATCCATTAAAAAAAAAGTAAAATGACTTATATTTTTTATCATCCTCAATGACCCTAAAAGGACTAATTATATTTCTAACCAGATGTAGTAATAATTTAAATTTACTAAATAAAAATCACTATAAAATATAGGAAAAAAGATAAACCTTTTTAGTAATTCAGCATACAAGAATCATCCACTAATTCGAAAGGGATCAGAAAGCACAAGATTAACATGCATATTAAACTGCTCTTTAAGTGACTGAAACTAAAAACCTCTCAATTAACATGTCAAGTAAAAATCTCTTTTTTTTAAGATAATCACGCAATCAGATCACACATTCCTTATTTGAAAAAATAAAACTTTTTAAAAAATATTACAAACTATCCTAATAAATCCTTACTTGAACCACTATCTGGTCACCATATGAATTTATTGATGGTACCAAGTTTGTGAAGGCAATCATGTAAAGGTAAACATTAAGTTTACCAGCAGGCATTGCAAGACAATGGGATCTCAACATGGCATCCCTTCCAAGGTAAGTTTAGATAACAAAGTGTTAAAACCACCACCCAATCCCCAGAGGAAAAAGAAAAAAAAAACCATTCATTAATTTCCCCGAGTTAAAAAGATAAAATAAAGAAAAAGTTTGCTGAATTGAAGTATATATTAATGTATTTTTTATGAGAATATATTAAAGTTTTTATATATGGTTGGGTTGTAAGAGGATAAGATTTAATTAATTAATTAATTAAGCAGCTGTATGCCAAGAACAGAACTTGTTAATTCAAGACAAACCATATCTTTACCATCAAGAACGAATAAACCGGCATTTCCATTTATAGAATATTCATAGAAATATTTCTTTTTTTTAATAAATCATAGAAATATTTCGACAGAAAAACTATTTGAAGATACATTAAAATAATTTATTATGTCAATTGAAGGTATAATTACAAAATAAAAAAGTATATTTTGGTACCAAAAGACGAAATTCTTCGCCCACAGGGCCTCTATCAGACTGTCCAACACCGGTGCGCGTAAGGAATCACCCCCCACATTGGAAAGGTTGAAATTTTCACACTGTCGCTGCTAGTATTTGAACTTTGGACCTTAGTACAAACTCTGCAGCCCCAAAACCAACTGAGCTACACCCATGCGGGCCAAAAAAAAGTATATTTTATTATTTACCATTATCAATGTTTGATGCGCATAAAATATCCTCTTACCTTCAGTTAAACTGAGTAAATACCTCAATGTTATTCTATTTAGTATCACAAATATTTCATTCAGGATCGTTTAGCACATCCTCTACTATACTCTCTAAAATCTTTAGTTGGATCGCTATTATGTAGAGAGTTCCATACAATACAAAATACCCATACTGTAGGGTTCATCTGTTTGTTTACTATAGGGGACTCACTCGAATAGTTCTGGCAAATTTTGGGCTAGGCATTACAAAGATCGGGAAGCTTTCATAGCTTAGACTTTAGGTCGTAGATCAGGTTAGCAAACGAAATGTGCAAATAAACTAGTAACCAGACTAAGGTATGAGCGTTGATAAAGAATCATAGTTGTACACTTCCCTTATTAATAAATTTCTTTTAAAGTTTATCTTTTAAAATTTAAAGTTTATCAGGAAGTGCTACAACCCACTCAAGGTCTAATCAAAAATTCCTTTCTGCCACCGTGCAGCCAATCCTAATTTGCCACGTCATATTCAGAAGCAATCCAACTTCTAGGAGGTGGACTATAGTGTAGAGTAACATAGTGTATAATAATATAGCAACTTTCCTCCTTCACATCAGAGAAAACAGAAAGAGAATCAAATCAAAAGAAAGTTGGCAAGTTGCAAATCTTGCCTCCCCAACCAAACCCCAACAAAAGCAAACCCTTTCCTTGTAATAGAAAAAGCATCCACCACCCAACCACCATATTCAATGGATGAAAGGAGGTCCATTGTGTTTCCCTTTTATAATCATCACTTCCTTCCTTGCCCATACCAAACACAAAATTTCACTCAACCTCCTCTCACCATCTCATATGTTACTTTCCTTCCAGTAAAAAATATAAAGTGTTTTAAATTCATAGGAAGACTTTTACAATTTTTAATAAGTATATATTGAACTTTTTTATCTATACTCATCTGTGTATGAATTTATTTCACTTCCATTATTTATCACTTTCTTCATTCATGAAGGATAGAAAGAGTATTATAGTTTAAAAATCATCTTGTTCTCAAAACTCTTAATTTATGTGCAAAGATCTAAAACCACTTATCTTTGTTACCAGAGGGAGTAATGTAATAGTTAAATAGCCTGCATAGGTGTAGCGCCAATTGATTTTGATACTGCAAAGTTAGTATCCAGAGTCAAGGTTTGAATCTTGGCAATGACAGTGTTAGAATTTCAATCTCTCCAATGTGAAGGTGGTCTCTTGTGCGTACTAAATCCTAGGCCTCCAGTCTGCAAGACGATTAAGTCATCATGTTTTATATCCTTCACCTAAATATCGGGCAATCTGAATAGTACCCTAAAAATGAGGGAATACACATCTTTTGTACCAAGATAATAGTTAAATGTAAATGGTAAACAATGCTTTTTATCAAACAGATTGGATTAAGATCACACTTTTTTTTCCAAAAAAATATGACTCATTTTCAAGTATCTAAAAGTATTTTGCTCCAATATTTTTTTTCGTGCAATTAGACATGTATATACATATTCGGTACACATGAATTGATTGACTCTTATGGACTTTCTTTTATGTGACATGTACACTAGACATACATAAACACGCTTGATTCTGTCATGAAAATTGAAATGCATATGAAAATTGTTCATGTATATATATATATATGTATATATAATTAAAGAAAAATAATATATATTCCGTTATAGTTCAATTCTGTACGTAAATATCAGGGCTTTGTAATATTTGATTGATCACAATTTTATGTATTTCATTTAGGCAGCAAGTATATAATTTGTAGAGAATATAATAAAAAATATCCTTCACCTCTTTACGTTTTGTCAATGTAGGGTTTTTCTTTTTTTATTATCACTTATGACACTCAACTTTTTTCGAATGACTAAAAATGCTAAATGCGTAGGTTTCTGGTGTCTTTGGGCAGAACTTATCATTTATGCACTCATAATTTATATATAAAATGGAAATTAGGCATAATACTACTCTTATAAAGTGACAAAATAATTATACAAACAAAATATGAAAGAAAACTATGCACGTATATATGTTTCAAAGCATGACAAGGATATTGATTAATAAATAAGGGTATTCTAATATTTATTTACCCTTTTATGAACAAACTATATTAATTCACATTATAATCTCGGTCCAAAACACCAAAAATTAATGTATTTTTGTATTTTTAGCTATTCGAAAAAAGTTAAGTGACATTTTTAACTAATTGAAAAACTTACAATCACAATAAGTAAAGAAAAGTGAAGATCATTTTTACTATATCCTTTTAATTTATAATATTTTTTAAAAGAAATAAAAATAAAAAAGAAAATTCATCCTCATCCACTATTTATACTCCCTCCATTCCCAAGCAGTAAGTACAAGGATAAAGACCAATAAGCTTTTTTGAAAGAAAAAAAAAAATGAGCACCTCCTCCGCCCGATCCTTTTCCGTCTTTTTCCTTGTGCTTCTTCTTTTAAACAGCACTGGCGGCGAAGGCGGCGGCGGCCGTCCTCCATTCGCTTGCGATCCAAAAGATGTCCGAACCAAAGATTTCGGATTTTGCAGAGAAAATCTGCCAACGGAGGAAAGAGTTAGGGACTTAATCGGGAGATTAACATTGCAAGAAAAGGTAAAGCTGTTAGTGAACAATGCCGGCGAAGTGCCGAGGCTGGGAATCAAAGGATACGAGTGGTGGTCTGAGGCACTTCACGGTGTTTCAAATGTCGGTCCGGGTACTAAATTCGGTGGAGATTTCCCGGCTGCCACCAGCTTCCCTCAAGTCATCACCACCGCTGCTTCTTTTAATTCTTCCTTGTGGGAAGAAATTGGACGGGTCAGATTATTTTTTCGTCGTTATTCCATTTAATTTCCGGCAAATCCATTTTCAATTTAATTTAACAAGCAAACTCCATTTTTTAAAAAAAATTAATTTCCCTTTTTGGGAAGGGGGAATGCATGTCGGAGTGTACGATAATTTTACTTCAGATTAATTACATTTTACTCCTTGAAATTTGTTTAAATTATAATTTTTATCCCTTTATTTTATATAAATACAAATATATTTTTATTATCATAATAATAAAAAAAATAAATTTATAAAATGAATATTGCATGAAAATTTTAAAATTTTTAATATACAATCATTATTGTTTGACAAAAATTTTTTATTAAAATTAATAAATATGAAAATATAAATAGTAAAAATTTATATAAAATAAGGGGATAAAATTGAATTTAAACTAAGAAAAAAATATAATTTATTAGCGTAAATGTGAGATATTTTTGTCAACATTTTCTCATCATGTAGTGAATTAGCTATATTGATAAACTAAATAATCAGCAAAACTTAAAAAAAAAAATTTTAAAAAATCTATCATTTAGGAAAAAAAAAAAATAAACGGCAAGTTTCAAAGTGCAGAATAATAACTTTTCCTTGGGAGCCTATCCGACAGCAAGTTGTAACTTTGACTGTATAATATTGTGTGGATAACTTGGTGGACCCCGTCACCTCTTCTCTTTGGCCCCACCCTTCCCTTCATTTCTCTATCACAATATAATTGTTATTAACCAATTTATTTTTAAATTTTTTTTAAAAAATAACTATTTAATATTTAAAATTTCAGCTATATGATCCAAATTTATTTTTCGTCATTATAATCTTTACACAACAAAAAATTCAATAAATTTCTTATATCATTCAACAGTTAAATTTTATAAAAAATACATAAATTGTTCATACAGAATAATTTAAAGATTAAAAAATACGTAAATAATAAGAGATAAATATTCTAAAGATGTAGAAATTCTGAAGAGATAAATATTCTACAGAGACATATATTGTAAAGAAAAGATACAGAATTTTAATTATATCTTAGTTATAATAGAATTTATACTTTTATTCCATCTCTATTTCTTGTATCTCCTAAGCACTATAAATAGTGCCCTTGGCATTCTCAAAATCGTACACCACGTGCGTTTTATTTTAACAAAATATCTTATAATATTTAGTTTTTTACTCTTTATATTATTATAAGTTAGTAATTCGTGTATTATTTTTCTCATAAATGAAATGTTTAACATTAAAAGCATTCTATTGGATTGATGTAAAATGTTTAAAATTATAATGATAAAAAATAAATATTAAGGATAATATAATAAATTATGAGTTCGATTCACATCTTCTATCTCTTAATATATATATATATATATAAAAGAAAAGAATCATGTTGTGTTAAGCCAAATTTTAAAATTTAAAGAAGTAATTTTCCTATAAAAAAAATTTTATTTATGAAAGGTGAATTTTAACTTTTTTAACTCATTTTATATGAAAATTTATATAAATAAAAATTCAATAATATTTTTAAATCATAAAAAAATATAAAATTTTATTGTAATGAACATGAACAGGTGGTTTCGGACGAGGGAAGGGCAATGTACAATGGAGGGGCGGCGGGGCTAACCTATTGGAGCCCAAACGTAAACATATTTAGAGATCCAAGGTGGGGGAGAGGACAAGAAACGCCCGGTGAAGATCCAGTGTTAGCCGCCAAATATGCATCCAGCTACGTCAGGGGCTTACAGGGAAATGACCCTCAGCGTCTAAAGGTGGCTGCATGTTGCAAGCACTACACTGCCTACGACCTCGATAATTGGAGCGGCGTCGATCGTTTTCACTTTAATGCTAAGGTAAGGTTTCCACTCCCACTCACACTCCCACTCCCACTTGCTCTTCTTCTTCATTTAGTCTTCTTTTCCCATTTAGTCTTTATTTAGGAAGAGGATTTCTATAACCGATTCGCTTGACATCATTAGTCGCATTTCTCAAAGCAAGAAAGCTAAATCATTATTTAAACGGGTTTTTCCTTTACAACGGGATATTTACTATCTTTTTAAAGCTGATTTAATTCGGGGTCTCTCTTGAACTAGCCAACTCTCTAGCGGCTAGACATGTGAGAAATATGAGGGATCCGGCCGGGAGACTCTAGAAGCCCAGAAAGCTCTAGAAAAGTCTACCAGGAGGCCAAATGGGGAGTTTGATGAAAGTTCCGGCTCAGAATGTTGAACCAGTCTGACTAACTTAATTAGTTATAGAGTTATAAAATAAATAAAATGAATCAAGATCAAATTTTTATAGAAATAATATATGAATTTTTTAATTTTTTTAATATAAACAGTAGGTTTTTGTACGCATTAAGGTCTGATTTCTAATTTACCGGGTTACTGAGCATTATTTACATCCTTTACTTGAAAGTCAAGCAATCTAGTAGAACTCTACTTAGAATCGTTTGTAACATTTTCTTTTATAATGTTTTTCTCTTTCCGGCTGCCGGCCATTTTTCTTAAGGTTTATTTTTTATTTATTAAATTTGATTAATAAAATATACCAAATTAGGAATGTTACAGACAATCTGAACTTTCCAATGGGGTTTATTCATTTTTCTTAAGGTTTATTTTTTATTTGTTAGGTTCATAAGGAGTTTTACAGGAAATCTTAAAAACGATTCGAACCGGTAGTATTATGTGGACGAGAAATTTCGCTTTTTAATAACAAATATAGAAACGTTTTTATAAGCTAATATCTCCGAGGTTCCAATATTTCCTTTTGAGGAAAGGATTTGCGTGGATCTAAAATAGATACGGCCCACGTTCCGATATTATGTCCAGATCAAACCAACCCCCTTGTCACTCGAGGGAGCCCAGCCCATCATAGCTAGAGCCATGTAATTAAATATTATAGTCCAATAAGCCCAATATTGACCTTTTACATAAGCCCAATAATGAGACCTCTCACCGAGCTATAAACATGTTATTGTATTTTTTTTTTTAAAAAAATCACAACCTTCTTAAAAAATATATTAATAGTTGTGGTTTGTTTTTTTAATACAATAAGTATCACACTCGATCATAAATTATTTAAGTGTATAATCTTAAATTAAGGAAAACGACAATCCTATTTAAAAGAAGTAATACCTTTCAATTAGAAATTCTCAACTCTTGTCATTCAAATAAGGCCTCACGAGTAATAATTGTGGCTTTTAAAATTATAATTTTGCATTTTTGTGGTACTATTTTGACATGTTAGTATTTGTACTTGTTGTTTAGTTAATATAATATATTTGTTAATAAATACAAAAATTCAAACCTGAAATAATAAGAGGTGTATTAGTAGCTACATTAACGCATTCCTTTTATCTATTAAAAAAATAAAAACTTAATCATGGCTTGAATCTCTCCCTTACAACAAGAAAAAACCATCAGTGTTTGGTTTTCATTCTTTGAAATGAATGAGAATGAGATGTACTTAGCCCTACTTAAGATAGAGTAGCACCGCTTGTCCTATCCAATGGCATTGAGGCAAGGAGCCGATTGCCTTCCTTCGTTTCATTACAGGGTTGGGAAACTTTGAACTAGGCTCCTGCTACGCTTGTCCTAATCAAGACTTTTTGCTCTGCTTTAATTTGAAACATATTTTACTTCTGAATTATTTACAAAGTGTCGTTTATGTCTTTTATTCTTGAAATTTGGTCATTTTTACCGAGTAATTGACACATTATTTGGACAGGTTAGTAGACAGGATATAGTAGATACATTTGATGTGCCATTTAGAAGTTGTGTAATGGAAGGTAAAGTGGCAAGTGTAATGTGCTCTTACAATCAAGTCAACGGCATCCCTACTTGCGCTGACCCAAAACTTCTCCGACAAACAATACGAGGTGCATGGCGTCTCAATGGCTACATCGTATCCGACTGTGACTCTGTTGGTGTATTTTATGACAATCAACATTACACTTCTACCCCTGAAGAAGCAGCTGCCGATGCTGTCAAAGCAGGTGATTGATCATATTTCTTTAACTTTATAGTCAATATAATTAAAAAATATCTCAAACTATTTATTTTTAATCAGTTTTAATACTCTTGATTGTTCAGGTCTTGACTTGGATTGCGGACCATTCCTGGGATTACACACGGAGAAAGCAGTTCAACAAGGAATGTTAAAAGAATCAGACATCGATGGTGCTCTTGTTAATACATTAACTGTCCAAATGAGACTCGGGATGTTCGATGGCGAACCTTCCAAACAGCCCTTTGGAAATTTAGGTCTAAAAGACGTTTGTACCCCTTCTCACCAACAACTAGCACTCGAAGCAGCCAAACAGGGCATAGTCCTTTTAAAAAACCATGGCCCTTCATTACCTCTTTCTCCACGCCGTCAACATCTCACCGTCGCCGTAATAGGACCGAATTCAGATGTTACGACAACCATGATTGGAAATTACGCCGGTGTTCCCTGTTCCTATACGACGCCGTTACAAGGAATATCGAAATACGCAAAGACAATTCACCAACGTGGATGTGCTAACGTGGCTTGTACAGATGATAATTTGTTTGGTCGAGCCGCACATGCTGCGCGTAGAGCTGACGCGACGGTTCTTGTGATGGGTTTGGATCAGTCTATTGAAGCGGAGTTTAAGGATAGGTCCGGGTTACTGTTGCCGGGTCACCAACAAGAACTTGTGTCTAAGGTTGCTATGGCCTCTAAGGGTCCGACCATTTTGGTTTTAATGTCTGGTGGCCCTGTTGATGTCTCGTTTGCTAAGGATGATCCTAAAATTGGTGCTATTCTTTGGGTCGGATATCCGGGTCAAGCTGGAGGTGATGCCATTGCCGAGGTTTTGTTTGGACTTCACAATCCAGGTTCGTTAAAAAAAAAAATTGCCATTTCTATTATAAACTTAGTATACAAGCAAAGACAATCTTTGCTTGGTCGGATCGTTTAATGCATCTTTTATTAGACTCTCTAATACACAACTTTTATAATAATTTTATTAATATAAATTTTATAAAATAAAAGATAAACTTTAAACTCTAAAAGAAAATTATTTATTAAAAGATGTACTAGACGATTAGAATAATCTTCTATCCCTATAAAACAATATCACCTTTGAGATTGAATGAAATTCTGTTATAGATCCATATATTCAAGACATAAATTTCTTGAATCATATTAAACAGCCTCACCTCTGTAATTAATACCTTAATGACCCTGATTTAATATAGTTTAAGAGATTTATGTGTCTACTTATGAATCGAATTTATAACAAGATTTTCAATAATTGATACAATAACTATATTTTTTGGTAAGTAAACACATAATTCACATAAAACATTCAAGTATTAATCATATAAATAACAATAAATTCATGTTCTTACTCATATAGTACAGTCCATAATAGAATTTCTCCTCTTTTATAACGGTCATCCCTCTAACCCTATAGTCCATATCTTTAGGGCCTATAGCCCATTGGGCTCCACTATATGTTACCCAATCAATTGAACTCTAGAATTATTTATTGGGGCCTAAATTTTTTTTATTTGTAATATATTGGGCCTAGTTGAGTAATATTAAAGATTGATATTTCTTGGAATATTACAGGAGGAAAGCTACCAATGACATGGTACCCACAAGAGTACCTATCTAGCTTACCCATGACAACAATGGATATGAGATCCGACCCGACTAAAAATTATCCGGGCCGAACCTACCGATTTTACAAAGGCCCAATTGTATACCCATTCGGGCACGGGCTTAGCTACACAACCTTCCAGCACGCCATAGCCGAAGCTCCCAAGGTGGTGGGTGTTCAAATTGACGGTCACCGACGTTACAACACCACAGGTGTATTTAGCAAAGCAATTAGAGTGACGCATGCAAAATGCAATAAGCTATCCTTACAAGTACACGTGGACGTAAAAAACGTAGGATCCAAAGATGGGACCCACACGCTGCTCGTGTTCGCTTCTCCGCCGTCCGATGATCATTGGGCTCCACATAAGCAATTGGTCGCCTTCGAAAAGGTCCACGTGGCCGCAGGTGCACAAGAGCGGGTGCAGGTAAAAATTCACGTATGCAAATACCTTAGCGTTGTGGATAAAGCCGGAATTCGAAGGATTCCGATGGGTGAACATAGCCTTCACATTGGTGACGTCAGGCATTCTATTTCATTACAAGCAGCAAATCTAGGAATCATCAAATCCTAGTAAACTTCATACAAACGCGTTCAAATTAATTAAAGTCATATATTCTTACATATCAGAAACGTTTCTTAGAAGAACAAGAGATTCTACCAAGAAGTCTTCACATTAATAACGTCCGGCATTCTATTTCATTTCGAGCCGCAAATTTAGGAATCATCAAATTATAGTAATTAGAGTCGTATATTTTTACATATCAAAAATACTGTCCATTTATCCGAAAATCAAGAAATCCGAGATTACAGAATTCTTTTATCTGTATGAATATTATTCAATTGATTATGAGATTACAGAATTAATATGAGAATCGAGGAATCTTTTTGCCATTGAAAAATGTACACGAGGTAGAGTGAAAAAGACGTACATTTGAAAGAGTCATTCATTGGAAAATTATTTGGAGCAATACCAAGGTGGTGTTTTTTTTATTTTTTATTTTATTTAAACGGAATAAAGCTGCAAAAATGAAAAGAAAGTTGAAAACTTTTTAGTAAGGCTGGCCAGTGGTGGGCTCAAAAAGAATCTCACTGTTGAGCCCATCAATGAGCCCATACCTCCACCACAAATAAATACCTTTCATTTTTAAAATTTTTTTTTACTACCTTTTAATTTTCTACTATTTAATTTTAATTTTTTCTACTGTTTCAATTACGCGACTCCCTTCACTTAGTAGGCACGTTCACTTGAGTCCTTAACATGCTAAATAAGAGTTCCTAAACTTTATATTACTGTTTGAGGGACTTGTGTCCTCTAATTCTTTATAGATTACACGACTTTCTTTCTTTTGTGCTAACTCTGATCACAAAGTACCTTAAACAGACTATATGCATACAAAAGATTGGTACCTTGAACGGATTAATGCATACGCAAAATGTAAAGTATATTAAAAGATGTAATATATGATCTACTGTTTGGAAGACTTGTGTCCTTTGATTCCTTCTGTATTATTCGACCTTTTTTCTTTTGTTCTTACTCTGACCACAATGTACCTTGAACGGACTATATGCATACAAAAGATAGGTACTTTGAACGAATTATACACATACGTAAAATATAAAGTGTACTAAAAGATGCAATAAACGATCTACTATTTCAGAGACTTGTGTTCTCCGATTCCTTCACTTGACTTTTTTTTTTTGTTCTTACTCTGACCGTAAAGTATCTTGAACAGACTACATGCATATAAAAGATAAGTACTTTGAACGGATTATACGCATACAGAAAATATAAAATGTACTAAAAAATGTAATATACGATTCTAACCGATTATATATCTCAATCATCTCACGGAAATGGATGCCTCTTATTTGATATTGGAAAGCCTTGAAGGTCAAAAGAAGCCGATAATTTCATTCAGATTTTAGTTGACTTTTAGGGTTTCGATCACGTTATGCATGCAGAGAAGAAGAAACCCCGACAGTGGGTTCCCTTTATTCAGCCATTCCCCTTCCCTCTCATATGTACAAAACTTATTTTTGTCAAAACATTTCCCCATCTCCATTAAACAGAGACCGTGGCTTCCTTCGATTTTGGTCAACATTTTCTTAAACTGCATGCATGCCTTTTGGAGCTCTCTCTCTCTCTCTCTCTCTCTCTCTCTCTCTCTCTCTCTCTCTCTCTCTCTCTCTCTCTCTCTCTCTCTCTCTCTCTCTCTCTCTCTCTATATATATATTTAATTACAAAACGTGTCACACTTTATATAAATTCTTGACTTTCTGATTAGAAGGCTTCGACTCGCACTACTCGCGTAAGGAGTATTTTTACTATTTGAAAGTTACACGCCCAAAATCTTCGACTCTCGCAAGGACACTTTAAGCTTCTAACGATAGTATGAGGGAACCTTGGGAGAGCCGCCAACGGCGTCGGTCAACCATTTCCTGAACGATGATCTTCTAAACAAACGATTGAATATCGGACATAAACAAGATGGTCACTTAATGGCTCTTGTAAGCTCGCAGTATCGCGCGATATCAAAATCTTTATGAATTGTATTGAAGGATATGAGAAATATTTGGTCAATTATTACAGCTTTTTTCAGTTGACTCGCCAGTAAGAAAAATAATTAAAAGTGGAGAAAGCGAAAAAACTTTTTCTTAAAAATAAATAAATAAATAGAAAAAGCAGAGGGGGGGCTGGCATTCTTTGATGTTGTTATTTGCTGTCATTTTTGGGCCTGGGTGGAAATTGTTTGTGACTAGCACGACATTTCCCCTCTTTCACATGGCCCGATTCCACGTGACCAGCGCCCACCCGCTATCCTCCCAACCCTTTAACCTTATATATATATATATATATATATATTAATATTAGAGATATTCTAAATTATTTTAAATTCTAGAAGAGATTATTTGATTAGAACGCTTATTGATTATAATTAGAATATTTTGTATTATAATATTATTATAACAGTATTTCTTATTAGTAGTTGGTTAGAATCCTATATGGATTAGAATTATAATATTTTATAGTTTATAAATAATAAATACATCAATTGAAGTATTTAATATTATTCTTTTTTGCGCCCTAAATTTTCTAACAATATATATAAATAGAAAAAAATAAAAAATCTCATTTCAATGAGATACACCCATAATTAAGTTAGATTACATCTCGATTTTAAGTTTATAAATTATTAAAATTAATAGGTTTGGATTTAATTTTAGTCAAAAAATTTACTTCCAGAGAAAAATTATCTAAATTTATAAATTTTTTAATTAATTAATACAATATTCTCAACCTATCTCGCACATACTAAAGTACGAATCCTAAACATATAAAAATTAGATATGTGTTATTGACGCAATATGAATAGCCTAATATTAAAACTCGAAAGTTAAATTATATATGATTAGATATTTGTGAGTAACTTTATACAAGTAACTCAAATTAGACTAAATAATTCTGATGTCATGGTAAAAAAAGATTTGGACTTAACTGTTCCGGAAGATACTTCAAGAGACGTATAGATTAAGCTTATATAGAATTTTAATTAAAAACTGTGGTATTTTTGACAAAAATTTTAATAATTCAATATTTAAGAGTTATCAATTTATTCGAGAACAATCGAAATGTACAAGATTTCTAAACAGTATCACAAGACTGGCATATAGCAATATTAAACTCTTTCTTAAGTGACTCGAACTTAAAATCTCTCACATGACATGTCAAGTAGAAGTGAGAGAGCCGCGCCATTGTTCTCAACAAAAATTTAATGTTGTGTGGTGTGAATTTTTTTTTTGGAAAAATAATATTTCTCACATAGATCTAGATGAGTATAATATATAGAAAAAGAGACAATGGTATTGGATGAAATGAAACGCAGTTTAATTGGTTAATCTGCTTCTTGATTTTACAAAAGAATGGTTAATTTAATATTTATTTTATTAGAATAGTATTGGAAGAAGAGTGATAAGCAAGGCATATTCTGCCGTTAAAAAACAGAGAGATGCATGAATCAACGAACCTTATCTTAGTGAGAGTGAGGAATTTTTTTTTTTTTTTAATCCTATATCAGAATGTCATCCGAACACGCGATATTAAACCGCTTTCTAAATAACTTAAAGTCAAGACTTCACTTATCATGTCAAGTAAAAAATTCCAAGTGAAAAAATCTGTTAGAATTTGAGTTTGGATCTTTAATTAGCCGATATGGGATTCTCAACACATTCTCTCACGCCCAGACTAATCATTTAGACTTGGAGCATAACATTCTGCAGGACATCATCTGCAGGTAACCCAATAGTATGGATCTGATACCATGTTAGAATTTGGGTTTGAGTCTAATTCATCCCAAAAGATACCTCAAGAGGTTAGGTCTGCTTAAGCCGCCCAGCAATGGACATTTAGAGTGTGAAGTTTGCAAGACTGAACATCTGCGCGGGTAGCCCAATTCGAACAGCCAAACAATTAACTTTGATATCATGTTAGAATTTGGATTTAAACTTAACTTATTTCAAAAAATATTTCAAAAAAAAACAAATTTAATCAATATGAGATTCTCAATATAATCACACAATCAGATCGCCCGATTCTTATCAGAGCGAGGAAGTTATTTTGAATTTGATAAGAGAATCTTATTCTTAAAGGAGCATTGCCTTGTTCGATGCCAACATGTCTCGATAATGGGAGCGGAAGTCCTTCCCTCCCTCCCTCCCTCCCACCATTAACATTATAATACTATTGCATTATCCTTTTCCCTTATCTAAACTATAATAAACTATGCTATTTTTTTTTTTTTTTATTACATCTTAGAAATGTGCGATATTCTGTATACACAGTTCTAACTATTTCGAATTTAACTTATGAAACATCTACAAATTAGTTGTATTTATAACAGTTCTATGAAAAGAATTTAAATTTTCAATTCTTACTCAAAAGTTAGCAAGGTGAAACGACTCCATAAAAATAATTCAAAATCTTCAACTCTTATTCAGAAATTAGGGTAGGCGTTTCGCACCATTACGAAGTGAATTCAAAGCTTTAATATTGCATCATAATAAAGATTCGAAGATTTGAATTCGACCTTTTTATATATTTCCAGAACATTTACCTACAATTACAAATCGCTGAATTAAAGTATCTTATTTTTGGCTAAGTATATCTTATTGAATAACGGTATTATTAATAACATTATGTGTTACTTACAGATGTCGCAAGAGATCCCATGATCTTGATTTCCTTTAAATAAGGATCTTGCTGTCCAAAAAAAAAAAAAAAAAACAATCTGGCTGTCAGCCCTTTAGCATCCTATTCTCCCTTTTTCTTAACTTGCTTTCAAGATCCATGAGTTGTAGGAGACTTGGATTTTTCTTTTGCCTTTGAAATTCCTCATATCCCATATTCTTGGTACCAAAAAGCGAAATTCCTCACCCACAGGGCCTTCACCAGACTGCCCGACGTCCAGATGGAAGATGTAAATCATGGTGACTCAGCGGCTCTGCAGACTGGAACCCAGATACTAGTGCACAAAAGGAACTACCCCACATTTGAGAGGTTGAAATTTCCACACTGCCACTGTCAGCATTTAAACCTTGGACCTTGATGCCAACTCTGCAACCCTAAAACTAACTGAACTACGTCCATCATAGCCTTATATTCTTTAATCTTTGGTTTGGGGGAGGGGACGATGCATTTATTATCTTGCTTGATCCTAAGTACTATAATTATTTTCCTTTGATTTTATGGTTAGTAAAAAATAATGTTTGGATAAAGTTTTGTGTTAAATGTGCCTAGGATTCTTTCTTTTCATCCCATCCCAATATAGTCCAATAATACTATAATAGTTGCCAACCAACTACTCACCTCCTTTCTTATTACACAACAATTAGAATCTTAAAAAAAGAAATTAAAACTAGAATCTTACATAATCTCTCTCTCTCTCTCTCTCTCTCTCTCTCTCTCTCTCTCTCTCTCTCTCTCTCTCTCTCTCTCTCTCTCTCTCTCTCTCTCTCTCTCTCTCTCTCAAATTGGAGATGGTCTATTTATAGTACAAGTGTAATTTGAAAAAATGATTATGATAATAGTAATTAAGAATGTCTAGTAATATTAAAAGATGGTAGTTTGATGGGCACTTTTTTTTTTGTATGAGCCCTAAGGGCGTAAATAAACTGAGCTACTTGTGAGTTGTTCGGTCAAAACTCGATTTAAGTTTGATACTGATTGAACTCAAGCTGACTCCCTAAAAGAACGAGTCGAGTTCAAGGTCTATAAATACTAACTTTACGTATAAAAAATTTTGATTTGAGTTTGTGCCAGCTTAAGCTCAAACTCAAATTCGTATAAATACAAACTGTCAAATCAAACTCGAATTCAAGTTCATTAGAAAAAGTATCGGTCAAGCTTAAGTCAAAATAAATTCGAACTCAACTCGACTGGTTCACATTGTTACTTACCGGACCCCATATTGGATAAAAAAAAAAATTTTAAAAAATGATTCCTTCCTTAGGCAACTGTCAAACATTATTAGGAGTAGATATACATTTACTATTAGATTATTACAAGTCAACTACAAGAAATGGCATTCCCATTTTAATAGTTCCCAATCAATTTAACATCTGCTAGAAGCTTATTAGTCCATTAATGAATCAAATACTAGTAGTTTGTTTTTTTAATTTAATTAAATATCCTCTTTGTTACACCTGCTAATCCTCTATCAATATCAAATGATCCATATTCCATCTGCCCTTATCATCCAAATTAACATACATATAGACTAGAAAAAGAGAGAAAATTGGTTACGCAGTATTTTCAAAGTCTGACTCTTATTCAAGGTCAGAACTCGACCGACAAAGCACTTGTAAAGTCTGGTAATATATCAAGTGTACACCGTTCTAATTATTTTATATATTCGACCGATAGAGCGTTTGCAAAATCTGACTCTTTACTCAAGATTAAAGTTTGACGACCTTGAATATCTTGCGATACCATGAAAATAATTTAAATTTTCGACTGTTTCAAATATCACAAATACGATTACCTACTACGCCAAACCAAGCCATTGAATTAGATAGATAACTATATTAGTACTAGCTAGTAGCTAGTTGTCAACAATAGGGAATGACAACGATAGGAGAGGAGACAAATATTATTGTGAAATGCATTATATTGGGTAGCAATAATAATAATAATAGAGGCATGAAAATTCTTGGGTGCCATTGCCAACTTAGGATGGATTCCAAGCATGAGTTTTAAAAAGGGAAAAGTTAGTTAAATTGGATTGGGAAAAAGAATGATGGATTGAAGAGACAAAGGCATGTGTATTTTTCTTCTTCTAAGAGACACAAATTTACATACACAAGAAGAAAAGTGGCATTTTTTGTTCTTGTTTTTCTATATTAAGTTTTGTTGAAGTACTATATATATATATATATATATATGTAAAACTCCATAGCCATTCCTACTTGATAACATACCACAATCTCATCATCCTCAACAATATGTCCATAGTTTTCATGGACATAATGACCTACACATCAATCCATAGCATTTTGCTATAATATTGATAAAAGTTTCTCTCTAAACACATTAAATTTTGTTTAGAATATAGCAAAATATATATATTCTTCACATGTTTTAAGTTTCCAGAATTTTCTGGTCAGTTCTGCTTTTTTATCGTTATTTATGTTACTTAACTCTTTACAAGTGGTTAAAAGTATCAAAATACAGTAATTTTTTTTATTTCTTTAAACGAAAATCATCACTTGTTATACATAATCGATTCCTAAAAGAGTAAAATAAGAATAACACTGTCCAGTTTGCGAGCCAGTGTTGTTGTAATGCTTCCTTACTAAATAAGTGTAGTTATTTGTATATATTACTCTTTAATGAAGATCATAACTGACGTGATGATTTCCATTCAAAGACATCAGAAGGCTTCGAATTTTATCAATTTTTATCACTCGTAAAAGTTTAAGTGACATAAATAGCTACAGAAAAATAATCCGATTCTAAATTGACAAAACGTAAAAGGAAAATTTATTTATTTTGGTTATATATTTTTTCAATAATTATTTGAAAATAAATATACTAATGAGAACAAACGAGTACACCTCTTACTTATTTATATTTAGATTCTTTCATTTTTATTAACAATAATCAGTAAAAAAATACCGACCGATCACAAGTTGAATCATCATTTATGAGACAAATTACTGATGATATATAGTATGCATTATTATTTGTACAACCCCATTAAATTCCATATTCATCTTGTATTAATCCAAAAATCCAAAAAATCATTTGAAAAAAGCAAAAAATAAAAAAAAATAGAAGGTGAAATATGATTGGTAGTGATTTGATGATTAGAAGCTATAAGTGGGCCATTCTATAACCATCATTTAAATGGGCCCCTTTTTTTAATTTTATATTCCAAGCTGGACTTTTTCTTAGCTGTAAGGAGAATTGCTTACATGTATTTAGGCCCAACAAAAACCTTCCGCGGCAATAGGAGCCGTAGCTTTTACTTATAGCTAACTTAGCAGAAAGCCGCAGTACACTATTGTAATTCCCAAAGCAAATTTCCCTTTCCTTTTTCTCTGTTTTTTTCCCCTCTCCGCCCAGGCGGGAAAAGGACCGCCATATATAGAAGATATTCCTTTCCCTCCTTTCCCTCCCGTCCGATTATAAATATAGGAGATTTTAAATATTTACCTTATTTTCGATTAAGGAAATAGAATAGGAACAGTACCGTTCCTGCAGCGATCTTTCCTGCCTCTGAATCTGTATAGGGCCAGCTATAATCGGTTCCGGTGAAGGTATACAAAAGAAAAGTATCAAAGCTAGACTAAGTGAGGTTTGAAAGCAAATTTTAGCTTACAGCACAGCGTGTTGGCAGTGCATTGGCCTTTACCGTAAAAAGTCCGAGAGGCTACACCTCGTCTCACCCCCCCCGGAGCATATAGCATCGGAAGCGGAGGTCTCGATGTAAATAAGGCATATAATAAAAATATTTTTTATTCTTCATAAATAAGAAAATAAATAGATAGTGAAAGTAATAAAAAGATGGGTAATTATGATAAAAGTTTAATAAATATTTATTGAAAGTTGTAAAATTCGTTATGCTTTTAATTATTTTTAATGAGGCTAAAATCCTTAAATTTAAAAAGAGTAAAATATATAAAGTAGTATTCTTTAAAAAATCATTTTAATCCTAATGGATAGATAGAAGCATTGGTGGTCAACTTATGATAATTCCCAAAGAAAATACAAATCCAAATACTACTACTATTGCAGAAGTAAGGAATTTCAATATTTTTAATGTAGGGTGATTTTTTGTATGCATTAATGCTTAATTTTTCAGTTTACAGAAATATTGAATTATCATAATTTATATATTTCATTTGAAGATCAGATAGTTTGATAAAAATCTTATGACCGAAGAATTTTGCATTTTAATAACAATAGAACCGTGGATTGATTTCCAATTAGTATGAATTTCATTCCCGAGGCATCCAAACAAATCTTTAAATCTCATCCATCCATCCAACGCAATTCACTCATCAAATTAAAATCGTGACCAGTCTTTTGCAATATACTACTAGTATGTGTATATATATATATATATAATCAATGACAATGACAACAGCCCCCGGCACTACATGTTATCCTCATGAATTTCAGCCCCTCCCCTCCCTCCTCTCCTTATCCCAATCATAATAAAAACCATTACTTCTATAGTTTTCTTTTAGATCATCAACCATATGCAGAGCACATCTTGAACCAAAAGGTGAAATTCTTCGCCCTCAGGGCCTCCAGACTCAGCGGTCCTGCAGACTGGAGGCCAGGATTTGGTGGTGCGCACAAGGAAACATCTCCCACATTGGAGAAATTGAAATTCCTACACTGCTACTGCCAGGATTCGAACCTTGGCTCTTTGACCAACTCTGCAACCCCAGAAACAATTGAGCTACGCCCATACGGGTATATGCAGACCACATCTTTATACATACAAAATACGTCTTTATGTTATATATATTTTTATGATTCAGATCACAAAATATTTTGAACGAATCTGTATATATATATATATATATCAACAGCAATAGAATCAGAATTAAAAGATTGAATGAGACAAAACTATTTTATAAGAGTAGTTGATTTTGTGACCGTAGAGTGTGGAAATTTCAACCTCTCCAATATGGGGGATGGTTCCTTGTGTGCTGGCTTCCAGTGTGCAAAGCCGCTGAGTCACCATGTTTTGCATCGTCCACCTGGGCGTCGGACAGTCTGGTGGGAGCTCTGTGGGCGAGGGATTTCGCCTTTTTAATAGATGATTTCTTATTCTATTTTAGGTATCACTGTAATACACTTACTAAATATATTTCCGACGAATGAGGGGCGACGGACCCCTAAAAGCGTCTTTAATATTCGTTTAAGTTAAGACATATATCACATGCCTAACTTAATATTTGTTACACTTTCAAATTATACTACAGACTCATTAATATCCATTCGAGTCAGATATAATTAAAAAGATGATAAAATTTTTGCACATAATACAATTGAAAATTCAAAACTTTTGATTAAGTTAGGAGAGATCCGAGCTTGACTATATTCATCGGCTTGTCTTGTGGTTACTTTTTTTTTTTTTTCAAATGAATAAAAATAATACTCAAATTTATTTTTATTGATTTATTTATTTTAAAGAAAAAAGAGAGGCAAGAATATTGAGAGAGGACAGAGTAATATATGAGATGGCCAATTGCACATGTTGGGAGCAATATTTAGCTTATGAAACAGCTGCCTTTCCATTTCCCTTTTAACAACCAACTTAATTAATTAATACATATTTTTTTCTAATTAAAAAATATATATATATTATTGCATATATAAATGGTCAATGAATCTAATACTACTAAGGATGAGAATTTATAATATAAACCTTATTATAAATATATCATAGTTAATAATCGTATCTTACCTACGTGTCAAAGCCACATCCCTTTTTTTTTCCTTTTTTTTTTTTTTTTTACAACCGAAGTATTATATCAGCATTTTAAAATGAATTAAAAACGAGTAGCTTCCAGCTTGTCTTCTAGTCGTAGTCTTTTAGCTTATGTAGTCGTCGGTCTTCCTACACGCATGCGTTCGCCAGAATGCCTCTTTGGTTCGGAACGAAGCCAATCCGATAACATGGAAAGATCCCCCATTTCATAGCGCCTGGGAAACACAAGTTTGATCGAGGATTGGAGAATAGAGGTGGAAAGGTTCAGCTGATTGGGGAAATTGTTGAACCGAATTTGATAGAAGGAAAATATAGGCTAATCTCATTCTCGTTCTTAGGCCATCTCCAACTCAATACTCTAAAATACAGAACATATCTCTAAAAAATAAAATATTTATAGTACTTTTATTCTAATATATTTACTCTATTTTTTAATCTAAAAGTAATATTCTTAATTTTCTTTATCCTTCAATTTCTTTATTATTATATTATTTATACATAATCAAACTACTTTATTTTTAATGCATGTTATTAATATTTTAAAAATAAATAATATAAATAAAATTTAAATTTAAATTAAATCACAATATATTATAAAATACCAAATTTTATTAAATATTACTAATTGAAAATATTAAAACATAAAAAGAAAACACAGAAAGCTAATAATACCATCGAAATTGTAATAAAGTATTTTTTTAAAAAATTTTAATATGATTGTTAAAAATAAAATATTTGCAGAGTATATCTAATTTTATATATCATAAAATTAAAATTTTTAAATATTTATAGGAATAAAAAATTTAATTTAATTAAATTAAGAATAAATATTTAATATATATAAACTTTAAAAAATAGAAAATTAAAGAAATAGCGTGTGAAAAGTATTATGAAAGTGTATGTATTATATCTGTGTTGTTTCCATATTTTATATTAATCGTATGTAATAAATAATTTATTATAAAAAACTAATATGATAATTTAAATGAAGCAAAAATGTTTTTTTTCAAATATTTAAATAAATAATTTAGGGAAAAAGAATAGAAAAGAAAGGAAGAAATAGTGTTAGTGTACTCATTTTTCTGGGTCCCTACCCAACATGGCATAAGAAACGAAAAAGAAATCATGGTTGTTTGTGGCTGATCTGGAGGCACACAAACAAAAACACTTCCTTTTAAGCCCCCCCGAACCGGAACACGTGGAAACAGCCTACAAGCATTTACTGATGTGGCAATATTATATGGGACCGTGCATGCACGACACCGAAGCAACTCTCCATTATTTTATTATTATTATTTTTTTAATTAATTTTTTTAAAAATACTAAAATACGCTCCACCTTTTTATATTTTGTCAACTTAGTGTCTATTCTTGGGACCAAAAGGTAAAATCCCTTGCCCTCAGGGCTCCCACCAAACTGCCCGACGCCCAGGTGGAAGATATAAATCATGGTAACTCAGCGGTCCAACAGACTGGAGGTCAAGACCTGGTGCGCACAAGGAACTACCTCCCACATTGCAGATATTGAAATTCCCACACTGCCGCTGCCAGGATTCGAACCTTGGCTCTTGGGACCAACTCTGCAGCCCCAAAACCAACTGAACTATGCCTATGCAGGCAACTTAGTGTCTATTCTTTTTTTTCTACCATTTATGCCCCTCAAATTTTTTTGTTGAAAATCAGACATGTCTAGTATTTACAAAATAATTACTCTTTATAAATACTTGGACAGTCCTCATCTCTTGAGGTATCTTTTGAGATGAATGAGGTCCAAACCTAAATTTTAACATGATATTAGAGCCAGTTGTTGGGTTGTTCCTATTGAGCCACCCGCGCAGATATCTAGTCCTTCCCTCTTAAAGTAACTTTTTAAAGTGAGTTAGCCCCAATCCAAATTTTGACATATTTTGAATGGCAAAAAATAACCAATGTGACTTCTTTGTGCATTAATTATTATATAAAACACTAATAATTTGTTTATAAAAGTGTAAAATAGACATAATATTACATTTACAAAGTGTCGAAAGAATTATTCAAACAATGTGAGACAAAATTATACATATAAAATATGTATGTTTCAAAGTATGACAGGATATTGATTAGTAAATAAACGTACTTTAATGTCTATTTATCTTTTATGAACAAATCTTTATAATTCACATAATTTGCGTATTTTTTGCGATTCAAAAAAAATATTGGCATTTTAGTTATGGAAAAAAAGTAATATATCTTAAATTAGCAGAATGTGAAAAATGTGAACTATAGTCCGACTTTGTGAAATGATTTGAGAGGTGTAAGATAAGTGGGAGCCCTCGGGCGAAAGTAAAATACCACTACTTTTAATGTTATTTTACTTATTCTGTGAATCGGAGGCGGGGCCTACACCCCTCTTTTTGGACCTAAGGTCGCCTCGGCAGCCGATCCGAACGGAAGACATTGTCAGGTGGGGAGTTTGGCTAGGGCGGCACATCTGTTAAAAGATAACGCAGGTGTCCTAAGATGAGCTCAATGAGAACAGAAATCTCGTGTGAAACATAAGGGTAAAAGCTCGTTTGATTCTAATTCTATATCGGCGAAACACCGGAGGAGGGCGGAGGAATAGGAGGCGGTGGCGGTGAAGTGGTAGCGAGTGGGTGGGGAGAAAAAGAAAAAGGAGAGGTTGGAGAGACTTTAAGACAACACCCAATCTCATATGGGATGGGATTGGGATTGGCTTTGGCTTTGGCATTGGCTTTGGCATACATGTGCATTCATTAAATCAAATGTGGGTGAAATCAAAAGCAAAGCCAACCCCAAAAGGAAAAAGCATGATTCTTGTGCCTTACGAGATCACATTTCTCTCTCTCTTATTCAATGCTTTTTTGCTAAATTGCTCCTCCAACTTTTACTATTTTTCAATTTTCACCCTTCTTTATTCTCAACAATTCTCATGCCTTTATATATTTTAATGCATTATTTTTCTTTACTTTGTGTTTCAACCTTTTATTATTATTAAAATATCCTAAAGTCTCTATAAAACATAATGAAAAGTTCGGGTGGAAGCACAAACAAAAGGAGAGAGGAAAAGTAAAAAGAAAGGAAGAAGTCTAGTGCTAGTTTTTACTTACGATGCGTATTTATCTTACTTTTATTTTTTAGTGCTTTCTTTGTTTAGGTTGAAAGAAAGAAAAATCTTCCTTTTTAAGGCGTACGGGAATGTAAGAGTGCCCACGTGTTCTTTATTGAACTCCTTTGAAGCAGAACGAATGAAGTAATTTTTTAAAGAATGGAGTATCGAGCTAGTAATAAAATACTTTTCTCAAAATTCGTCAAATAATATATATTTTGGAGAATTATTTTTTTCTTTATGATTTGAATGAATTATGATAGGAATCGATTTCAGCAGGGGCCTCAATATCCCAGCATTATCTCGAATGTGACATTGACAGCTCAAGGACGAGATTCAACTTACTTGTAGTCTGCAGCCCGTTAAGACAAAAAATAATATTTTTTATAAAGAATAAGCCGTCTATAAGAGGCACCATATTGTAAGTTTTATACTTAATGACTATTATGTTATTATTCTCTTTTATACTGTATATCCAGTGTGTTTTATTTATCAAATTATTAACAACGTTTCACATATTTTATTAAAATAATTTAATTCTACAAAATTTATTGAAAATATTTCAATTAAATACACATCGGATTCTACTAAAAAAAAATTGAAGATAGAAAGATGGGGGTGTGATTGAAATGTAGAGAATGGATAGGACCCGAATTCCAATATTCATGAGAATTGAGTAATTGCCTATAAAGGCAGATGGCAGCCCGTGCCATATGATAAGGTAGTTAGCAGCATAGAGGAAATTTTCACAATAATGGCTTTTTTTTTTTAATTATACGATAAGTTATGAGTTCGATTCATATTTTTTTAATGTATAAAAAAATAAAAATTTATCATCGTTATTTTATTTTTTAACTCTAAACTCAAATATCCATATTATTATTATTATTATTAATTTAATATGAACAGCTATCCTTGTTAGTATTATTGATATTTCATCATGCAACTCATTAATAATTTTTTTATTTTCAATTATATATTTTCTCTAGTAAATAATATATTTTTATAACAAAAATAATCATTCTAGTATATGAATACATTATTTATAACTTGTCTTGTAATCATTAAAAGAAATTATTAATTCTAGTTAGTTCTATGTGATTCTAAATTCATTATCCACCATTGTTAAGTACTCAATGAATATTAAAAAGGATGTATTCATTATTTATTTGATATATAAATTCATATATTTACCTAATTTGAGTCACTTTAGAAGCAATTTTGTGCTAAATTTTCAGTCTCGCTTTCTCGGAGCGGAAAACAGAACTCATGTGGGATCCGAATGAACTGCGAGTGGCGTTCCAGGAGTTAGCAGCTCCTTCTTTTGTCCAGTAACCATTCTGAGTTTTGAATGACAACAGGAGAAAAAGATATTGATTAGTACCACGGGATCAACTAGTCGAATCCAAATAAAACTGGAATTCAAAGTGAGGCATGAAAACGAGATTGCGAATACTAGTCAGAGCATGAGTACGGGAAAGTTTAGCACAAGAAGGCGGACATTGGTTGGAAGATGTACCCTTCCAATCGTCAGAAGAGGGGGTGGTGGTCCTCTTTTCCGCAGCCAAAATATGCAGACCGCGGTAAAACGACAGTACTATAATTGAATTTGTGTCCAGAATCAATTGAAAAATCTTGAATATTAAATAAAAAACTTAATTTTTACTAAGCTTAAATATAAGAATTATAAAATTAAACTCTATCAAATCTTGCTAAGGACAAATCAAATCAATAATTAACTTACCAAACAAGATAATTTATTACTAGTAGGAATTTGAAGATGAAAGTAGTTTAATTATGGTATACAACTCAATTTGAATTGAATGAAGTTTAATTATAATGGTATTTTGCCAAAAATTTTGACATTAATTAATGGCCATTCAATTAGAGAAAGAAAAAGGAATTAGAGGGAATGGGATTTGATTGGTTGGAAAACAGCAAGGCAGGAAGCTATGGCCTGTGCCTGTGGCTACGGCCTACGGGCTTGGGCGTAGACATCTACCTTAGTAGTTGCAGCGTCTATTAATATAGCTTAATTGGTTATGGGACTGTAAAATTGATAATTATGACAAATGTTTAAATTTTAGTAACATTTTTAATATGGGAGATTTTTAAGCTGTACAATAAAAATTCTGTAAATTCATTTTCGATAGTATCCGAGTCTCACTAATTCGGGCATAAGTCTCACATCCTTTCTCTGCTGGATGTTGGTCCACCCAGAGAATCAGTATACGATTTCTGGGTTTTTTAGAAATTCATTGATAGGAACCATCTGCTCCATTGTTGGACTCTCGAGACAGTTTCTCCATACCTAGTATTTCAAGAATATGACCAAATAAAAGAATTTACTTGTGCGCATTAAAATCTGATTTTCAATCTTTTTTTATACGGGTTGTAATTGAGTGTGAGAGAATTGGGGTTGGGGGGGTGGGGGGGTAGAGTGGGGTGAGGTGCCAGCGGTGAAGTAGAGGGATCAAAGCTTTCTTTTCTATCAGGTCAAAGCTGGCACTGCTACGCTAGCCCCCTTCTTAGCTACCACTACTAGTGCTATTTACACCTCACTCCCTTTTTTCTTTTTTTTTTTAATCAATATATTTTGAATAAAATCCTCTAATATATTTAGTTTAATTTTAAATTTATCTTTTATTACACAGTATATTTGTTAATAAACTTAATATAAATAAAATATTATCGAAAAATGTATTAAAAAATATATTTTAAGATTCTAACCGTAAAATATTTTGACAAAATGCGTGAAAATTAAAATTTTTTGAAATGTCAAAGGAAAAAACGGGAGAATTTTTATTTTGAATCCCAATCCGAATCGAGCCTAATATTCATTTAAACGGAAAGAAATATAATAAAACTTTCATATAAAATACAATCGATTTTTTAAAACTTGAAATTATTTCGTTTGTGATAAAAAATGTGTGTTTCGATAACGTTATCTTGTATTCTTTAAATACCTTCACATAATATGTTAAGTAATAAGATAATTATTACCGTTTGAAAATTTTATGTCTTCCGAATCTTTTTAAAAAAAATTTATTTTACTCCATATTCCATTCTCTTGTTTCTCTCTCATGGGATTCAAATAAATAATTTTTAAAATTAAAATAGAATCCCAAAAACAATACTTTTCTCTCTCTCCTTACTAAATGGTGAGAGGGAAAATTGTTTTCGTGAAAATCCCTGTGAGTCATATATATAGACCTTCATTCGCCCAAAAATCATAGAGAGAGAGAGAGAGAGAGAGAGAGAGGTTAATGGTTGACCCCTGTGCAACCACCACCACCACCACCATCATCATGGCCGTAGCACCGTCTCTCTCCGCCGGCGAAAAGAAGCATTGGTGGCTTCGAAACAAGAAGGTCACCCTCACCCTTCCTTCCTCTTAGATCTCTCGTTTTTTAATTTTTTTTTCAATGTTGAAATTTATTCATTTGCTTGTGGAGCTTGTTTTTTTTTTTTTTTTTTTTTCTGATTTTGATTTTCCTTGTTTATGCAGATTGTTGATAAGTATTTGAAAGATGCGAGGATTCTAATCGCAACTCAAGATCAAAGCGAGATCGCTTCGGCTCTCAATCTTTTGGATGCTGCTTTAGCTCTTTCCCCTCGCTTTGAGCCAGCCCTAGAGTTGAAGGCTAGGTCGTTGCTTTATCTCCGCCGATTTAAGGATGTCGCCGATATGCTTCAGGACTATATACCTAGCCTTAGAATGGCTTCCGACGATAGCTCATCCTCTTCAGTATCGTCCGATAGTTCATCTACTCAGCTGTCTAAGGAGCGAGTTAAGCTCCTTTCCTCGGGCGGTGACTCACCGTCTCGTGATGAACCTACCTTCAAATGTTTCTCTGTTTCCGATTTGAAGAAAAAAGTCATGGCTGGCCTCTACAAAAACTGCGATAAAGATGCGCAATGGAGGTAATTGAGTAATTTCACTTCTCTCTTGTTTGTTCATTTTTCTGTTATAATAATAAATCATTTATTAATTTCCTGGCATTGGCGTACTTGTTACGCTAAGATCAGTGCAAGCAATTAATGAGTTGTGAAAATTTTATAAACCCGTGATTTATCGAGTCAACACTGAAATCTGTCATCGTTGTTGTTTCGCTAGCTTCTATACAAGTTTTTCATTACTTTTTGACTCCTTGATTGTGCTGTGTTCATACTCATTTTGGTTGAAATGAACCTTGATTTTAGGTACTTGGTGCTTGGTAGAGCTTGTTGCCATTTGGGTCTGATGGAGGACGCTATGGTACTTCTTCAAACAGGAAAACGGCTAGCCACTGCGGCATTTCGCCGCGAGAGTATTTGCTGGTCAGAAGACAGCTTCTTCTTTAGAGAACTCCCTCTAACTGGGGACAACAACAACCAGCCAACTACACCTCCCAGGACGGAGGCTGAAAGCATTGCCCACTTGCTCAGCCACATTAAACTTCTCATCCGTCGCAAAACAGCTGCCATTGCTGCTCTTGATGCCGGTCTATACTCAGAAGCCATCAGACATTTTTCCAAAATTGTTGATGGCCGCCGTGGAGCTCCTCAAGGCTTCCTTGCGGAGTGCTACATGTACAGAGCATCGGCTTATAGGTCTGCAGGCCGAATAGCTGAGGCAATAGCAGATTGTAATAAAACTTTAGCTCTAGATCCCTCTTGCATTGATGCTTTGAGCACTAGAGCTGCCCTCTTCGAGACTATTCGGTGCTTGCCCGATAGTCTTCATGATCTTGAGCATCTAAAACTCTTGTACAATTCCATTCTACGGGACAGAAAACTTCCTGGACCTGCTTGGAAGCGTCAACACGTGCACTACAGGGAAATTCCTGGCAAGTTGTGCTCGTTAGCTACAAAGATTCAAGAATTGAAGCAGAGGGTTGCTTCTGGTGAGACAGGAAATGTAGATTATTATGCTTTGATCGGGTTGAGGCGGGGTTGTTCTAGATCAGAATTGGACAGAGCACATCTGTTGCTTAATCTTAGACACAAGCCGGATAAATCTTCAAGTTTTATTGAGAGGTGTGAGTTTGCAGATGAGAGGGATGTGGATTCAATTAGGGACAGGGCAAAAATGTCAGCTTTATTGTTGTATAGATTGATTCAGAAGGGTTATACAAGTCTAATGACAACCATAATGGACGAAGAAGCAGCAGAGAAGCAGAGAAAGAAGGCTACCGCTGCATTGCAGGCTGCACAAGCAGTGCAAGTTCATCATCACCAACAAACTCATGAACAACAACAACAGTCTAAAAAGGTCCCGGCAGCATCATCATCATCATCATCATCTTGTTGCAACACTAGGCCAGAGGACAATGCTGCTGCTGCTAATAATTCCACCAATGCCGCGGTGGCGGCGGCCGCCTCCACAACAGTGTTTCAGGGAGTATTCTGTAGGGACCTTGCAGTAGTAGGGAATTTGCTGTCTCAAGTTGGGTTCAATCGTCCAATTCCGGTGAAATATGAGGCATTAAGCTGTTGAGCAATCGGCGGTGTTCTTGAGGATCAGATCATATGGTAAAAAAAGCAATAAAAGTTAAAAAAAGATAATCATGTTCATTAGTACACCAGCGGAAAGAATCTGATTCTGGGGGGAAAATGTATTTGTACAAAAGCAAAAAAAAAAAAAAAAAAAAAAAAAATTTACTGCCAGAGGCGCTGGGAAAAATTTTGTTACCTCCTTTTTATTTTTATTTTCTTTCTTCAGTTGTCCTTGTTTCTGTACAGAGTTAAATTTCAGTACTTTTATTTTCTAAATTTGATACTTCCATTTAGCATTTATATTTAATTTTCTGCTATTTTATCTCTGGTTTGTACATTTATCTATCTATAGAATGCATTCAATCCACTCTAGGATTTAGGAAATGGGGAGAGGGCCATATAGGCGTAGCTCAAAATTGTTGCTAAAGATCAACATTTTAATTTTAAAGGGTCACTGAGTTACTATAATTTATATCTTCTACTCGGGTATTAGACAGGAGCTTTGTGGAACTGGGGAGGGGCTATTGTTCTTCTTTCCTATAGTTATAATTTCGGGGCTTTTTTCTCTTTTAACTCAGTATTCTAGAGTCTTTAATTCGAGAGGTATTAGAGGGTACAAACTTTTTAAATAATAATACAAAATTAATAAGCATTATGAAATTATTTTTCAATAACTTGAATACAGTATTTATATTATATGTCAAAGTCGATCAGAGTATCATTTACTATATGTCAAGTAAAGATATATATACGTTAAGTGAAAGATATCGCGTCATTTGATAATAGAGCTCTAGTCATATTTTTGCCTCTTGTTTGGTGTCTTTATCTGCCTAGATATCCATTACCATTAGTGCCACTGTTGAGTTTTCTCTGTTTTTGTCAGACTTATCCAAACGACGCTGCAAAAATCCTGACATTCCACCATATGTTTCATTAAGAGCCATTTTATTTAGAGTAAAAACTTCAATGTTTTGCTTTCAATTAGCTCTTCTTTTCTTCTCTTAGTATGTATAGGACAAATGATTAATCATGCCATTTGTTACATAGTAAATAAGCACGTTATAAATATTTAACGGATGAAATTTTAAATTCTTTTTATGACGTTATAAAACGTTCGTAATCAGATTCTATCTCTAAATAATTGTCAAATTAGGCCAGATGTCAAGATATTTAAAATGTTAAGAAATAATTCCTCTATCTTTCGAATAAGAGTTAAAACTCTGTAAAAACACCGAGAAACTCTCTGAATTAAATCATAACCTGCCAATGGGAAAGGCCATTAGTTTTGTGAGATTTGTGGGGGTTTTTTTTTATTTCTTCCATATCTGGGTGAAGAAAAAAAGGGTGTAATCTTATCTCACTTATCAGCACTAATAAATAGAACAAAAAGGCAGTGCAATGTCGCACTGTTTTACTTTCCATTTAAAAATGTTGAGCAGTATGTTGGGTTGGGTCTCCCTTTTTAATATTTAAAGATAAAATTCCTCACTTACAAAGTTTTTATCGAACTGTCTGACGTTCAAACAGAGGATATAAATCATAATAATTCAACGGTTCTATAACTGAAGACTAGACATTAAGATTTGAACCTTGGTTCTTGGTACCAACTTTGCTACCGGATTGGGTCTCCTCTACTCCTAGGAATAGGAGCACTGCACTCCCCCCTTCTTCAGATCAGAGCTCCTCGGGACGAAAGCTCAATAATGGTACTCTACTAAGGAGAGGAAGGGAAGAGAAATGATGATTTTTTTATTTATTTTGCGGAGGTTTTGGTTTGGTGGTACCTAAATAGGTAGTAGTAGTAGGAGTAGTAACTAATGTGAAGCCAAAAGCTTTGCTTTGCTTTGCTTCTCTCTGTGCTTAAGAAAGTAACCTAACACAGCAAAAGCCAGCAAACAGAAGTCATCATAAGAAAAGTTCCATCATTGATTCCCCTCACTGATATTTATCTATGCCAATTATTTCTTGTTCTCAGAGTTTCTATCAGATCAGACACTCAAATAAATTATATAAATCTTGATGACTCAACATCTCTGCAAATTAGAAGTCAAATCCTCGTGAGAAAACACCTCGTTAACAAAAGACGAAATTTTTTGCTCTCAAAGCTTCTACCAGACTGTCCGGACTCTACAAACTGGAGACAAGCCCTGGTGCGAAAACACCCCACCCTATGTTAATTATACTAATTCAAATAAATTTATCATATATTAATGTTTTTTAATACATCAATTCGTCTTATTATTAGGTTTGACTATTAGATATTCTGAACGTAAGCGTATAGAAATCACCTTTAAATTATATTATATTCAATCTAACCGTCGTTCGAGATAGGTAGGACTACAATAACAATATAACTATTACATGACATACAATTTGTATTCTCAAAATTTGAATTCGATATCTTTCGTTGAGATAGAAGAGACTCTAACTATCTCACCTACATGTCTTGTGTATCAAACGTTAAATATTGATGATGCACTAAAATTGATTGGAAGAGGAAAAGGTTATAGAGGATTCTTTGAAGCCAAAATGGAGGGGCTTGTGGCTTATTTTGGAAGCAAAGGTGCAAAAGAAAACTTTCAAAAATGAAATTCCCTCCTTTTTTATTTTATATTCTTCTTCTTTTTTGTTTTTTTAATCTCCACTGCCCATTTATAGAATAGAAGTATATTATTACCTCCGTGTCATAATATAAGATTAAGTTATCATATTTTATAAACTTTTTCTTTCTAGAAATATCCCTATTCATATCATATATCATTATTTAATAATTATCAATTCATAAACCCTATTCGATAAAATTTTAAAATATAAAATTTATAAAATTAATAAAAAATTAACTTAACTTATATTATAAAATAAAAAATGCTAAATGCAATGAATGTTGAAAAGTGTGACTTCCCTTACAAGTGAAGAGCAAGAGAAGATGCTCATCGGCCATTGATATTTGATACATTACGCATAGGGCTCTTCACTTGCACATTAATCAAAACAAAACCACCATTCCCCCACACTTTTGCTTACTTACACCTACTCCAAATTTTCTGCCTCATTTTTCTTTTATACTCTGTATTTCAGAATAATTGATTAATCGCGATAAATTAAAAGATATAAGACTTTCAAACAGTAACACAAGACTAGCATAAGATATTAAATCGTTCCTTTAAATGATTTAAATTCACAACTTCTCACTTAACATAATAGATAAAAACTATCAAACTCACACCTCTTATCTACTGCCTCATTTCATAACAAAACGTCTAAATTTGTCGCTATGGAATATTTCATTCGCCAGAATTTGTTGAAACTAAACTTAACTTAATCACTATAGCCTCAACAAGATGCCGAGAAGATTATACTTATACAGAGAATCATAACTACTCACACAATCTCTCGAGTTTATTGAAACATAAAAATATTTAATAATTAAGGAAACATATTTGTACATTTATAATCTTCGAATGCCATCTTTTCACCTAAAAATTAATTAAAAGGTGTTAAAAAATCACGAGAATAATAATTGATTAATTTTATAATAAGAAAATGTATAAAATAAAAAGGAGAAGATAGATAGGTAGTAAAAGGAAGGCATATTTTCTTGCTTGCTGAACTGTGCTTCAGAGGATAAGAAAGAAAAGAAAAGAAAAGAAAAGAAAAGAAAAGAGAAATCACGTGCATTTGTGTAAAGAATCCATTGGGGTTTATCTACAAGGAATATTTTTGCTCTACCATTGGACACCAAGAAAATAAATTAATAAATAAATAAATTCTTGAATTTTCCTTTTTCATCCTTTAAACCAAAAAAAAAACACATGACAACGAGGTAATAGTCCAATGACGAGGTCTTTTAAATACCTCAATTTGACATGCTAAGTAAGAGATTTTGTATTCGAGTCACTTTAAACACGACTTTATGCTACACTTTCAACCAAAAAATGTCAGTTGGATTAATGACAAAATTGGAAAAACAATAAATTAATCTTGGCTCCCCTTGCTTTTAGGACTTATGTGCAAAAATGACTCTTTTACCCTTAATTGATTCTAAAAAATCCTTCCGACAAGAAATACTGCTTGAACATTGTAAGACATGGAACTGTCTCCGCCAGTGACTTATGTAGTAGTCATCCTTATAAACCTTACTAAGTACTAAGCTAAGCCAATCTGAAAAGAGGGGGATAATAAACTGTTTAAGCAAGTAAGGAGTCAATGAAAAGCCAGTCAGAAATAAGAACAATGAGCGTAGAACTTGATCCTTAAAAGACTGAATTTTAAGTAATCATCTACACTTAATTCTTGTCTTCACTGATTAACAATTAGTTCAATATTGATCCGTCTATCACTACTCCCTCAATCCTTGTAAACGCTAGCATACCAAAGTTACCGAAAACAAAATATATATATATATGATTTATTTAAATTAGAAGGGCAAGGAGGACATAATGGGGATTTCCAATGGAAGTGGACCCCAACAAGGCATGTGTTTTTTTTCATAAAAAGGAAAAGGGTACCAAAAAACAAATAAACCTCTGTACATCTCTACTATAGTATTTAGAGAAAGCAGTCATTTTTTTTATTTTTTATTTTTTTGGTGATGAAAGATGATGACAAACACCATTGTATTGTCAATTTTAAGTATCATTTGCACCTATACAAATAGGACAATTCAGGACAGCTCTGAATTCCATAAAGGTTAATATCATAAATCAATGGAAAATCTATACTTTTATATATATATATATATTTTTGAAATCATTTTTAAACCCTGAAAAAAAAATTAATACAAAATTGTCCTAATTATCCCATCTAACATTGACCCTCTCCTCCCTTCTAAATCCTAATGGGATGATGTTACATACTCTTACTTTGGCTAGTAATAATTATTTTCTTAAAAAAAATAATGCCAATAATATAACACATAATTTGACACGTATGTATCTTTTGCTGTCTATCAATAATATTAATCCTTAATCATATATCATTATATGATCCATTAAGAAATTTAAGACACAGAAATGAATGCTTCAATTTGTATTTCTTATTCATTATAATCTACTATTTATAAGCTACAAAGTATACTAATTCTAATCAATATAGGATTTTAACCCACCACTCATAAGGAATATTACTAAAATAATACTATAATGCAAATGATTCTAACAAAATAATTTCTTAAAGAATTCAAGATAATTTAAGAAAATCATATATCTTCGACATGATTAGAAATGCTATTTCTAATATAATATTAAAAATTATTTTAAAATTCATATTTTCTGCCTTTTAAATTTGAATAAATGATTTTCTTATAGATTATTCTTTTTTTTTTTAAAGAAACAATAAATCAATATTTGAAGAGCAAAATAATAAAAGGGTGTGTACACAAAAATAGATAGTGAATTATGGTGTGTGTGGCTCTGACAAATTAATAGTTAATTAGTTTTTTATATAAATAATAATTATGCAGAAAACAGAACAGAAAGGTATTATTCTGATACATTCATCATTATTGGTCCTCCTCAAAGTAAAGGTCCATCATCATAAGCCCCTCCCCTCCCCTCCCTCACTACATACTACTTATTGTTTAATTTAATCTTTTTAATTTTATTATTTTAATTAATAAATCATATTCCATCTGGCATTTGCACGGTTCTCCAGGAGGAGGAGCAGAGGGCATCCACTTACCTTTTCAGGACAGGGCAAAGACTTTTGAGGATGAGATGACAAGCAATGGTAATAATATTTTTATATAATTTTATTAATAAAAATCTTATAAAATAAAAAGTAAATTTAAAAACAAATTATTATTAAAAAATGGGTAAAAGAATATAGTAAATAATATATTAAATGATCTTAAATAAATAAATGAGAAAGAAAGGTCTTCACTGAATTTATGATTTTCTTTCTTTTTTTCTTTTTTGGAGTAAAGCTGTAAGAAGAAGTACTGATAAGTACTATACCGTGTGATAAACTAATCCCTCGGCCGTCCCATCCCATGCAACCCCCATAGGCCTGCCTTATTTGAATTTTATTTAGTTTTGGAAAAATGTGATTTTTTTTTCCCCTTTTTAATTTTCTCTCCTATAAAAAATACAAAGAGATTTACACTCATTGAATTTAGCGTTTTCTATCTTTACTTTTTTATTTATTCATTTATTTTACTTTTACTATCTATCTATTTCTCTCATTTATAAAGAATAAAAAGAGTATTGTAGTTTAAAAATTGTTTCGTTTTCAAAACCCTTAATCTGTGTACAAAGATCTAAAATATCTTATATTTATGACAAGAGGAAAAACATTTTATTAATTTATGTATTTTTTTTATTTATTACATTATAATTCCAAAGCAATATTTAATAAATTTTTTCTTATTATATCCTCCTATTAATAACAAATTCCAACCTCTTTAACGAAAAGCTCTTATCTAAATTTAATTTACGAAAATTTATACTCAAAATTAGAATCTAATTTTTAACATTTTACGCTAAACCACTCACAAAATACATATAAAATTTGACTTTTAAACATATTCACAATGCGTTTACCTATTACCTATCCTATATTAGGATTTGAGTATCAAAGGGTATGAAAGTAATGAAGTAGTTCATAATCTTAGGAGTAAGAAGGAGAGTTTTGGTTCATTTATTTTGGATGGAATGAGTTGTGAGAGTGTTAAGAAATTTAGAGCGCAGATAAGAATAATATTGAATGCTTCAATTGATTCGTCTTTTTATTCATTATAATCTAATATTTATAAGTTACAAAGTATCCTAATTCTAATTACTATAGGATTCTAACCAACCACTAATAAGGAATATTGCTATAATAATAGCATAACCAAATAATCTCTTGTAGAATATAAGATAATCTAGAAGAATCATATACTAATGTGATATCTCTGACAGAGGGAGGAGGAAAAAAAAGGCACGTGATGTTTGAATGTTGGAAACATTGGAAAGAGGAGAAGTCGTGGCCAGATATGATGATGTCAGTAGGAACCATGTGATTTCATCATGTGTCCTCCTGCATAGCACTCTTCTTTCACTAAATACAATAATAATACTAACTCATTTTTGTCAAAAACTCATCTCAATCAATCTCCTCCTATTGGTTGTGCTTCACTTCACACACTCTCTTCTGCATACAATATATATTCAAAACTCTGACAATTTCCTCGGACACGAATTCGAATGTGATCCCCCCCCCCCGCCCAACCAAGACCAAACCAATTCAGCCAAATGAGTTTGGTGAGATTTCAAAGTTAGGATATCAAAATTCAATTCAGCAGGATCAAACACTTACTTTCCTATTGGTTACTTTTTCCGGCCGTGACTTCAGTTTCTAGATATATACATTAGACTCTTACTAATTCAGATTCAATTTACTGAAGATTTATAAAATTATTAGGATCTAACACGAACTTTATTAATTCGAACTCACCTTTTCTAATTTGGTATACTTATAAAACTTAAAAGAAAGATATATTCTAAAGAGAAAAATATATTATAAAAAAAATTAGTATAAAGGATGGTACACGGAAAAGAATATTCAACTTCTTTTCTTTTGGGTCATAATAAAATCAAATGGGGAACTTGGATTAAATTCCTAATAATTCAAAATCTGGCCCATAGCATTTGGGCTTTTCTGACAATATCTTTACCTTAATCAAAGCATATGGGTCTTTCATGAATTTGACAAAAGGGATATGGCCACTTTTTCTATTAGTTTGGGCCTTCACAGCCTGGGTATCCAATACCTATTAACCTAGGAATGGGTTAGTAGGGGATTTCGCTTCTTTTTTTTGCTAGCGCGACCATTAAATAAAATATGCCTATGGTTTACTAATTGTTGGGCTGCAAGAATAGTCAGGAAAGGGTTGACAAGGGCCGTGAAGTACTTCTATCGAGCCCAATGGATATCATCAAAATAAACTTATTGCGGGCCTTACTAATATACAGGGTCCAATCCAACTTTAAAAGTTTTGCTACAAAGAAAAGCCTCATCTGGTCTAACACAGAAAAACTGAAATAACTGCAAGAACCAACCTTAACACTAACAACAATATGTACTAAAGACTTGAATAGGAGCCACTCACCTTTTCTTTTTAGAGGTGGAGGTCAGCTTCCTAGCCTTCTTTTGAATATTTTTGCTGCTACATTTAGAACAAAGCCAGTCTTCTTTAGGAATCTCTTGCAACGGAGGATCGCAACAATCAATATGTGTGCCAATTCCGCAACCAATAGAACCTCCTTCATCGCCACAGATGAGCATTACCTCTCCTCTATCGCGAGAGCCACAAACTTCACATGGTATATCAGCATTGCCATCATCTTCTGAAGTCAAGTCCTCAGCAATCTCATTCATGCTGTTTATCAATTTCTTGAATGATTTCTCAGCCCATGCGTGCGTATTATATTGTACGTGTTTATCCAATGAATAACCTGGCTTGCATACGTATTCCACCAAGTAATCTGCTAGCACACAAGGTATCTCGTGTCTTAGGAACTCTTGTACCCAAATATCAACACGGGGCATCCCTGGACTGACAATGGCAAAGTCAACACCTGATTCGAGGAATCTAGTGTATGGGGGTGAAGTTGCTAATATGCTCCCATCTCCTGCCTTAATAACCCGCTTCAAAGTATCCTGGGATATGCCAAAAAGAGTTGTGATGAAAGGAAATAGTTAAGAGTAAAACAGAAAATTTTCAGACAACAGGAAAACAATGAAAACCAGATGAGACAAAGTTTAACCAAGAAGAAGCAAAAAAGGAAAAAGGGCTCACCAGAGGAGGCACAATACAATCGCCATAAATTATTATGCGCATTCCATAAAATGCACCGTGACCAGTTTTCTCCCTGAGGAGACGCCACTTCCTTGGAGCCTCCAAATTGATTGCTCCGTCTTCACTCAGTCCATTCTTATGCCACTCATAAGGCTCTTCAGCCAAGAACTTGCCAGATTCATTACTAGCACTTAAGTAATCGGTCTTCAGAATCCACCTGCAATAAGAGCAGAGGGTGCAACTGAATGAATATCACTTTCAAATACATTAAATAGCAACAAAACCACCTTGTTTTGCTTTCTAGCCTAAATATTTCCTGATACTTCAAAAATAAAGTGTACCTTCCAGATGCAGCAGCTGCAAAAAACTTTTCAGTTCTGCGTATTGGATCTGGAACAATGAAGTGTGTGGCCTGATACGACCACTGGTGAGTATCTCGACACAATCGTCCTTTCAAACGCCTAATCACTTGCTGAAACTCCTTTCTTTGTAGCCTATGCCCACTCAATATAAACCAAACAGGTTCCGTTTTCACTTTCAGGATCCGTCCTGCTGAAATGGAATCAGGATTTCCATCATCAGTTTTTGCAGACTTTTTACCTGATTTTGGAGTCAATCTCCCAACCTGCTGCTTAGTATTACTCAAATTGTGGTCTCCAAGCAGAACAGGTTGATTCTCCTTCTCCATTTCTGCAGAATCCCTTTCAATGACTTTTGAACTCAGTTTCACAAGCCTATCTGCCAAAGACCCGTTTTCATTTTTTCTTTCTGTTTTCTCACATTTTGTTTTGCATTTGGCTTCTTTCATTGGTTCACCTTTCTTGGACTTTGCTATCTTTGTCAACACTGGGATGTTCTTTTTCATGGATTTCAATAGTGGACGTTTATTAGCACTAGATGTTTTCTCTCCCCCAGCTTTACTCTCTAAATTTGATTCAGTCAGCTCACTACCCTTTTCAGAAGCAACATTTTCAGCCTCAGTACTCATCTCACCCCCACCAGATATTACCGTTTGATCCTTTGTATCTAGGACATCTTCACTTTGATTCATTCTACAGACTTCAGTTGGTAAACGACTATCACCAGAAACACCTTTGCAGACTGTTGCAGCTAACTCATTCTCTTCATCTTCTGCCGCCTCAGTCTCGTTATCTACAAACCCAGTTTTGTTTGAACCTTGATTCCCACATTCTAAAAGACTCTCCATCTCATTGCTTTTACCCTGATTCACATTAGAATTTTGAAGGGGTATCAATTTTTCAGAGTCAACAGACTTCTGAATGTCTTCAACCTCTTTCTCTCCTATAGATCTGGTGCCAGAATTCTTCGCTGAGACTTTTTTATTTGCAGATATGGAACCTTTCTGATTTAAAGGCTTTCCTCTACCAAAACTCGGCCTAGATCCCAATGTTTTCTTGGCAAGTAGTTTTCTTTTAAGCGGTTTTGGCTTAGAGTTAGCATCTTCTCCTATAGTAACGTTCAAATCCGCTGTAACATTAGAGTTTTGAATCTCTCCACTTTCGGCTCCAGGAGTTGAGATAGGAAGATTTTGAGGTTCATGTTGTGGTTCTGTGGCATCATCCACTGCATTTTCAGGTCCATTAGAATGAACATCTGTAGTTTCTGGAGACTTGTTATCCAAGCTAGTGCTCTTTATTTTTTCTGATGATGTTTGAGGTTCTTCCTCCCTGTGTTCCTTCACAATCTCAGGTGTCACCGTTTTTGAAACATTAACAGGACTAGGATGTGAATCAGCATTAACAGCCAAATACTTATTCCGAGGAGTATGATCATGTAGTTGCACCTGAATCTCGTTAGCCATCAAAGCACCTTCCAAAACAAACCCAGGATCATGACATGTCTTCTGTAACTTGGAGCTGCCAGCAGAAGCAGCCACCTTCCTCTTTTCAGGCAAATTACCATTTCCTGCATCCTTCGGATGTGACAAAGTTTCCTTTGGAGAAGTAGTATGTGTACCACTAATGGTGGTTCTCTCATGTTCTAACTTTGAAGGTGTATTAAGGTCATCATCCTCATGAAGCTTATCTGTACTTCCAGCATTGTATTTCACATGTCCTAAATCAAATGGAAGGCTCGCTTTGCTAGTGGTTTTTGGGGAATAGCCAACGGAGTGGAATTTTGATGCACTGGAAGAAGCAGAATTCCAATCAGTTTTGGAAGAAGATGCCAAATTACCAGGAATATTCTCAGAAACTGGTGATTTTGCTAGGGCATTTAATGATGCACTGCTGCAAACTGTCCCTTTAATTCCAGGGGCAATTGACCCAGAAATCTCAGAGCACCTATTAGGAGTTTCTTTTAGTTGAAAGCGGGTAGGTGTTATCTCCCTCTCACTAGCCATTAATACTCCACTAGTTCCACCAACATCTGACGTGCCTCTTGATGTACCAACATCTAGTAGGTTTCCTGAAGCTCCCTGCTTCAACATGAGGGGTTGACAGGGGCTTCTTGCCCCAAATTTTGAATTTTGGGGAGTGGTCACGATTCCTCTCTCTGCATGTTGCCTCTTGGCTACATCTTCAGCCTCATCCTCTGAATCCTTGGCCTGAGCTTCCATCATCTCTAATTCATGACCACTGCAAGAAAGGGACAATATCTCATTGACAGTGAGGGAAAGAGTCCAGACCCACTTGTGAAAAAAAGAATAAGTGATGACAAACATGCTAACTTTTTGAATACTAAGAAGACTGATTCAATTTTTTGCATCTTACCTCTTATCATAATCAGCCTCTGGAAGAAGTTCCCAGGCCCTTAAACTTAAGAAAGAAGAAAACGGCAATCATTAGGAAGCAGTATAAAGAAAGTCTCTTCAATCAAAAGAAGGAACTAATCCATAAACCAAGAATGAGATGTGTTAATAGATGAAATGCTACATCATAAATCTTAAGACATACCAATCCTCCAACCACCGGTGGTTCACGAGTTTTATCTTCTTCAATTTCTTCGCAAGCTCATATTTATCCCCTGCAAATACAAAAATGAGGAAACTGAAATCATAAAACCTTGATAAGCAGAAAAATCCCTAATAGAATATAGAGTTCATCCCAGTAATATATGCTACTATAGCTATATCAAAAAGTTCAGAAGAATCAAACCTTCAAATTTGTAGCATAGAAGATGAGTAACCTGGTTTGCTATCAATGGCTTTGAAAAATTTGCACCCATCAGGCTAACCATTTTCTAAAAAAAAGGAATAGAAAGTTATTAGAAAAGAGAGAATGAAGAATCATGAATCAACCAACCAGCTGTCTTCTCTTCGTGAAGCATTACCGGGTTTCAAAAGTTTAGTGCAATACAAACAGTTCAATTATTAAAAACAAGAATAAACGGGCAGCGGTGTACCATGATATCCTCCCGATCTTGGCGTTGATATCCAGTCAAGCAAACAATCAAGGATTTTGCACCAGGTATCCCATTCAAATCTCTTAAAGGTCTGTACATGATCTGTAGGGTCAGATTTTACATACTTCAGTAGATATCATAACAGCATATGAACTTGAAAATGACATACTGCAGGACAGTGGCAACAATAACCAGATGAACATAGCAATCCAAACAAAAACCAGTTAAAGCAGAGTACACTAATTAAAATAAAGTTCAATTTGATTAACTTAGTCAATGTGCTGAACTAAGCCCGCGATAGCAACTGCAAGCTTACATGAATACAATAGTCCTCTCAATCTAGCATAATTCCTTGTTGAGTTATTATTGAAACAACAACATGAAAGAATCAGGGAGAAAAAGAATGGGAGAAATTAAGGTGTATATATCAAATAGATAATCCCGGATATAGTTCAACTGCTGCGCATTATTGCAAACAAAGTGAAATGAGATCATGCACTCACTGATTGAGTGTTCATCTCATTACTGTATTCCAATTTAAGATATTATCTTGGTTAGATATGTGAACCTTAGCCTAGTAGTTGCCACTTGAACAAATATAGAACTCAATATTCAGAAAGATGAATCACGATGACAAATAGTGTTTTAACATATAAGCAGTTGCAAAGATGAATGTAGAGGTGAAACTAACAGAGGCAGGGTCAACAGGCATCCCAATCTCAAAACTATGTTCAACCCATAACCCAGTCACTACTGTCTTCCCCTCTTCTCGTGCAGCCACACATATAGGATCATCCTGCATCAAGCAGGAGAATGCAAAGGTTAGGTTACAGAGCACTGAGAATAAAATGAGTGACCAGTTCAACTAACACTCCCAGTAAGTGACAACAGGAAAAAAATTGAAAATGAGTTAATACAGTACTAATACAGTGACTTACATAAAGAATCTTGCCAACAATTACATGTGAACAGTCGGGACCATACCGACCAACATCAGTCCCACCGCCATCCACAAGCTTCGAACGAATCTAACAAAAGAACTAGTGAATAAGCAACTACTGATAGCTAGTAAGAAAAATGAACAAACTTTTGCAGGAGAAACTTCTTGAAATTGAACAATTAATTAAACAATATTCTGAACAATGGGAAAAAAAAGATAAGTTCATCGAAAACCTTCTCTTCGGTAGACAAATCGAACCCGAGGAGGACAAAATTCACTCCAGAGAAGGTTTTTGAAGGATCACCGTACAACATCTCTTCCTTACTTTCAATCATTTTACTTGGAAATCCAACTTCAATATCCAATCTCCAACTTAATTTACCTCAAATCCAATGCGCCAAAGCGGCAGTAGCAAAGAACCGAACAGTACTGGAATCGAGAAATTGAAATTAAATTAGAAGGAGCAACGAGAATGGTAAGAAGGAATGAAGAACCCTATCGCTGGAGAAGAGTCTCTGGTGCCGCGAACAGGCATTAACTTCTGGAGGAAGATTGAGATGAAAAATGGAGGGATTTTCTGTATTTTTGGGTTTTAATTTGTTTAAGGTGGCGGGAGAACTCAAAATTACGCCCGCATTTTATTTACCCGGAAATTGGGCGGGCGGGCGGTCGGGCGGGTCTTCCTCTAATTGGATGGCCCTAACTTCTATAAGGCCGGACTACTATTTAGTAGTGGCCCAAGCCCATGCTGATTGATTATCCTATATAATATAACAAAAATACCCTTCATCTTTTTTATTTTTTATTAATTTTGGATCAATTCTTTTTTTTGCTACTTAACTTTTTACAAAAGGCCAAAAATGCCAAAATGCAAAGATATCACTTAAATTACACATGATATATTTATAAAATAATAATATAAATATAACATTGTCCTTATAAAAGTGAGAAAATAAAGATACAAAATAAAAATATAAAAAAAATAAATAATGAATGGGGAATATATATACTTCTAACATGACAGAATCACTGGCTGGCAATAAATATATTAATATTTTTATGAATATACAATGTGTACTTAAAGTAATAATCTCTGTCTAGAAACACCATAAATCTTTTCATTTTGTAAGCAATTTGGGAGATTGAATATCATTAGAAAATTCATAATAGAGATAAAATGATATTATTTCCTTTTGCACCCTCCCCCGCTCTCATAAGATCTGTTTAGATTGGAGTTTTTGTTGAAATAAGTTTTAGTTTTTTTTCATATAATTGGTAAAAGATGAATTATTTAGGAAAAGAACGTGAAATTCAAAAATACAAAATAAAACGATTTTTTTCTTTTAAGCCCACTCCAAATGAATCCTTATGCCTATTCAATGTAAGAACTCATAAGTTAAACAATGTTTTGCATTAAAGCTTGATATGCTTGTTCTTAAACATAACATCTTCGATTTACGTTTTCAATATTATAATGTTAGAGAGTTTTTATTTGAGACTTCTAATCAACTGAGAGCAACTTTTGCTCTTTTTCTTTATTTTACTTAATTGAAAACTTATTTTGCGATATTAATTTGATTTTGCAACACGTTCATTATTGTGTATGTTTTTATTTCGTAATGAAAATTAATCCCGGTTCAAAAAAAAAAACACAAAAAAATATGTTCAATTATTTGAGGACTAAATTAAGAAAAATAAAATAATTCAGGGGTTCTATTGTTATAAACTCATAAATGAGTGGTTTGAATGCAAAATAATTAAAAAAGTTGACGTGGCAAAATCTTAAGCGCGATCTTTTTGACTATCTCGTGGATCACGAGGTCACCCCCCCGCAGCGAAGAATGTTCTGGAACTTCACCTTCAAGTTCAACTCACACTCCAGTCCCCTTCACCAACTACCACTGCTGCTAAGCATTCAATTGAACCGTGAATCTTCCATTCAAATTTGGTTGGTGACAGGAAAAAATATCTGATCAATCAAGAACCTGTGGAAAAATCCTTGAGCGGAGATGGGTTGGATGAGTAGATTCTTAACTGCGGTTGCATTTTTGGCGATTGGTGTCATTTTTTCACCTGAGATATTCGGATCGAAACCGGACGGCCAGCATCCTCCGAAGCTACTGACGTTCCTCAAACTTGCTCATCTACTATGCTTCTCCACTGCTTGGGGTGCCGCTCTTTGGGTCACCTTCATCGGCGGGATCATCATGTTCAAGTACCTAATATTTCTTCCTCCTTTTCTTCAATTGGCTTCTTAGTTTCTTCGTACGAACAGTACTAACTATTTATAATTCTATTTTGATTGTAGAAATCTGCCGAGACATCAATTTGGTAATCTGCAGAGCAAGATGTTTCCGGCATATTTCTCGATGGTTGGGGTGTGTTGTGCAGTGTCAGTGGCATCATTTGGGTACTTGCATCCATGGAAGACTGCATCTACCACCCACAAGTATCAAATGGGCTTCCTTCTGGCTGCTTTTGCTTTCAATATGAGTAATCTTTTGATATTCACTCCCATGACCATTGAGGTATGGTTATCGATCTCCATGACTTATTTCATTTCATATGCAATTGTCAAATGACAATTCGGCAGTAATATGAGTCCACTGATGCTCCTCATTTTCAGAGTCTGTTTGCACATTTGACAGTAATTTTATGGGAGTCTGATCAGTTAGTTTTATTATGTAAACCTTGTGTATGCGCTATTTTTAGTCTTGTTAATTTACTTCCATTTTGGTGAGCTAATTGTTAGACTATAACAATTGAAGTGTTGGAACATCAGTTGAGGTGAACTGTGAATTATATAACCATTGACAGAAATATAATTTCCCAAGGGAAGAGTTTTGGCCTTCTCTTATTGAATGTATCCCCAAAAGAAAAAAAGCATACGAAAAGTTTCCATTTTGGAAATTTATCTGAAAATATAGTCAGCCTTAAAAGGGATAGAACATGAAGGGAGGATGTCACTAACATCTTAAGCATATCATATCATGAAAGGGGTATAAAATTAAGCATATCTTACATCTGCGGAACCACAGATGCACATTCTGATGGTATCTGAAAGGTTATAAATGTTTTTTTCAAGTAAAAACATGAAGGATGTGAGGCTTCTTCTAGTTTGTTATTTTGTATGTGGTACCTGATAATACATCATGGCCTTTTACTATTGAATTTTACTTGAGGATATCTAAGGGAAATCACCATTTTTCTCACCAACCAAATGTGGGATGATAAATTGACATCATGTAGTTTATGGACAGTGTGTTATATCTCATTGTTATTTGTAAATGTAACAAAATGGTCAATGCTTTTCTAAATGTTCATACCAAGTTAATGTGATCATTCATCAGTAATGGAGACTATGTATAATAATAGTGGCAGCAGTATGAAAAGGCCCCCTTGCAAGAGGCTTTTGCTGGGAGGATATTATGGATAAATCCTCAAAGTTGGTTCCAACTCTTAGATCTTTATTAAATATCTCCAGCCATAGGGAGGAAGTTGGGAAACTTCTTCTGGCACTGAGCATGCTGAAAGAGCTGGAACTATTTTAGGCTCAAATGATAGAACCCATCATTAGAAAATCGTGATACTATTCATGTTTGTATGTTGTTGAACAGAGCTAGTAGTTTAGCTGGTTTGCAATCACTACGGTTTGATTTAAATTGCATGCTCATCTTGTCAGCCTCCATTTGCATATTCTCTTGAAATGCTTACATATCTATGAGGAAAGAAAGTGAAGTTTGGAATGAGCCATTCTTATTTTGGGGGGCTTAATGGTCTCTCCTTGCCTCGTCTAAAGATAACTTATATACTTATCTGTCTTATACTAAATCAAAACTGAGGTGCCATTAAGTTAAGATAGCATGATTTCAATCCACCACATGAGCTTCTGGATTCTCTTTTCATGCCCCGTGAAATATCAACATTGTGATTCAATGCAGATGATGAAGCAAAGGCACAAGGTAGAAAGAGACGCAAAAATTGGAGACGAAGTTGGATGGACCAAGAATCAAGAAGTTGCCAAGGTAAATCCACAGCTTGCTGCCATGAACAAGAAATTCGGCATGATTCATGGACTATCATCTCTTGCCAATATTATGTCTTTTGGTTGTCTTGCCATGCACTCTTGGTACCTAGCTGGTAAAATTGATTTCTAGTTTAAGTACTATATAGCCTTTTTACTACTAGGAATTGTATCTCCAGCTATTTTTATTGATAAAATACAAGCAGCTATCCCACATTCTAAGCTGGTCTGAATTCGAGAGTTATGTAATATTGAAATCAGAAGAATAAAGAGTTACACCATTTGCGTATTGAAATCATGAAAATACAAAGGTGTAACCTTAGCTTTTCTGGCCTGGACAGTATCCGATTCTTTAAGGTACCTCCACCAATAGTAACAGTATAGAATTTTAACTTCTTCAATATGGGGATAGTTCCTTGTGCGACACTAGTCTTTATTCTGTAGAGTTGTTGAGTTACCATGATTTCCATCCAACACCGGAGTGTCAGGCAGTCTAGTGGGGGTCTGTGGGCGAGGGATTTTGCCAAAATCCAATTCGTTCCTGTCAACATGGATTCTTCCAACATCAGAGAAAAACAAACTGACTCAGCTCATTATCAGCTCCAAGCCTCTAAATTACATAGTACACTTGAGTTAGCATCCTAGTTACTGGTCATAAATTTGACAACAGAGAAACTCTGTTCATTAATATGCATAACTTTGATCCATTCATAACACTTGCAAACACCATAAGAATGAGCAGAAGACAATTGAGATAGGATTATTTAACTTGGGAAGCCAACTGTGATACCTTGAACGATTTGGAACGACGAAGAGAAGGATCTAACTCCAAAGCAATCGAATACGACTTTTTTGCAGCATCAAGTTTGCCTATAGACATTAAAGCATCACCTTGGCAGATATAAGCCTGAACATTAAGATTTAGAAACCGAAACAGCAGCAGCAAAATTGCAGCTATAACAGAAAGTTTTGATTTCAAGCACAAAAAATATGGCAATCTGGCAAACCTTGGGATATTTCGGTGCAATTGCCAAAGCCTCTTTAGCATCTTCAAGAGCTCCAGTGATGTTTCCCACTGCCAACTTTGCAGCAGACCTATGTAAGATTATGACACATGAAGTTCCTTTTCTTTTCCTTAGCAAAACGAAGCTGTTTTAACTTATAAAGATCATTAGGCACATATGCATCTCAGCAACATCATGACATCCAACAATTAGCAAAAAACAGCACATTCGAAAGGAAAACTTTGAGTTCAATTAATTGGACCAAAGAATTCATGCTCCCAAATTTTCAAAAACAATGAGTAAAGGTGTAATGGGAACTAACCTGCTTCTATAGATTATATGGAGACCTCCAAAGGGCTTAAGATCAATAGCCTGCACCGAGAAGACAAATGGGATGATACAAGAAGTTTTATACTAACTAGAAACTGAAAATTATGGAAGTAAATAAACTTAAGCGTCTGAATTTTAATCTCTTCAAAGGTCCATTTTCATGTATAAAAACACTTGCAAATCCTAATGTTGAAGGGCTACAGATCTTGCAAAGTGATGTAAAAGGGATGATGCTTGATTTAATTTAAATTACTAAAGATAATCAAGTAACTACTTTAATCTATCTTGGAACTCTATGCATCCTGCATCAAAATATTTACTCTGTTGCATTCAATATCTACCTGTGAAAGCAAAACTAGGGCTTCATCAAAATCACCATTAGCCATCCTATCCTCAGCTCTTGTTCTCAAAGCCAGTGATTCCAAACAATTCTTACTCTTGTCATCCTCATTACCATCAAAGCCTCCTAAAATTGAAATCATCAAGTTGGCAGCTTTGGAAGGTGTCCCGCAGTGGCGGACAAAGACTCCACCAGGCAAAACGACTGCATTTGGACCGGCACCGCAGCGGCCGAGACAGCCACAGGAGTTAACAGCAACATTAGGAGGCGCAATCCCAGAAAGAATTTGAAGGGTCTCAATTGATCCTTGTCTTCGGCATGTCCTATTTGTGCACACTCTTATTTCTTCTGCTGCTGATGCTTTGATTTCTGAAGCATTATTGTAAGGAATTCTGGGAAAGAATTTTTTCCTGTAAATGATGGGTTGGATCAGAAATGGAATAGGATGATAAACAGAAACGAAACTCATTAATTAACCTTTGAATTCTTCAGCCTTTCCCTTACATGACTACCGACCAGTTTTTTCTTATCTGTTGAAGGGATAAGAATTCTTTTTAATTTTGTAAATCCACGTGCCTTCCATCAGTAAAAGGAAAATTAAAATTTTTTTGTATCTGTTGACGACTTTGTATATTTTGAAGTCACAAGGGAAATATTTCACTTTCTCAGGGACTAATCTGAAATATTACTGTTTTTAGTAATCCTTCATTGCTCTTCCCTCCGGAGCATCCAGCTCTTGTCTTATCCATCCTTACCGGCAAAACCGATCTTTGGGCTTCTTCTGAAATATCACGAATTCCACCCATGAATTTATGATGTCTTGCATAGTTATTTCCTCAGCTCCACAAGCAAATTTCACTCACTATAAGCACAATGATGTTATATGTTCCAAGATTGTTGTTCCTAAATTCAAATCTCTTAGTAGTAGAATCAGGGCATTGTCTCTCGTGCATTTTTCTGGGTATCAATTTCAGTTAAGTTGGAAGAAAAATAAGCAATTTTCTTGCAAATGGGAAGAAAATTTTCGACTTTTGGCATTCTCAGCTTCATCAGAAGGCTGCAATTTGGTAAAAATTGATTCTGAAGCAGATGGGGTGGATGCAGATGAATTTCTAGTGGTGAATTTCTACCGCTTTGTATTCATTAAAGAACCTGAAGAGGAAGTTTCTAAGCACCTGGCCTTTATGCAGGCATTTCTGGTTCCCATTTTTCTTTAGTTTGCATTATTTTCCTTTTACACAACTTGGATTTTTTTAGGGACCAATTGTATTTGTAGGTCAGGTGTTTGATACTGGTGTGACCATGAGTTTTGATTTGCAATTTCATAATTGAACTCCATTAGGGTATGACTAATGAATGGTAGAGTTTTCTTTCTTGTTCCTGGAGTCCTGGAGATGAAATGAATGCACGATGGTGGTCGTATTTTATGCCAATAAAATAAAAGAAGAGAGAAGTAAACGAATTGTTTCAGAATTTAGTCACTGCTATAGTTTCCTTGTAAAAGTATATCAGATAAGCTAAAGAAGAAGCCTACCTTGGGTTGTGAATGGCATTGATGTAAACTATGTAAATAGATTAATTCTGTATCCTTTGTGGCCCTGTGAAGCTTTAGACAGATGCTAATTTAATGTCTTCTGATACCGTGTTTTCATGTTCCTAGCTAGTTTTTAAATTTCCAAAACGAGCCATTAGTGGTGATTTAAGTGTCTATGCTGTTGATAATTTGTAAGCAACTTTCCTTCCGTCATTGACCAAAGAACAGACAGGGGAAACTGTCTAAAGCAGAATGCAATTATTCCTTCTGTACTTGAACTTGCGGTAGGATATTCTTGTCAATGCAATCAAGATCTTGTCTAAATGGACATTTATTGTTTGACTATAGAAAATAAACATGTGCTTTTGGAGGAATTTATTTGTATAGGCCATTTCTTTTCATTATAGCTAAATGCCTATCAAGCGCAGCTTTTTTTCTCACTATTAGGACGAAGAGTTGTACTCTTAGTCTGTCACTAATACTATGTGCATTGTATAATTAATCAGGGTCGGGATATACATGGTCGCATATACTTGAATGAGCAAGGTATTAATGCACAGGTATGACATACGATCTGCCCTTTCATCAAATTAGATGAATACATGAAACTTTGGGTTTCTGTACCTTTTAGCTGCAATATTTCAGATGATTTTTCAGTTCATCACAAGAATGCTTGACTAATGTTTACAGTTATTGTTAGAAGATGATGATAGGGTGAAGCATGGAAATTCCTAGAAGTGTCATGTATGCATTGGACAAAAAACCATATTTCCATTTATTTATTTCTTGAAAAATCGTAATCATCTTCACATGTTTGAAACATGTGTTTACTGAAACAAAGTTATTTTGAATGTAAACTGAAAAACGTAGTAAGGGAGATATACGCCATAATTTAACTGCATGAAACAAACCTTTTTGGTCTTTCAAGAATATGCTATTACTTTTTGAACTTCTTAGCGATGTCCAATTTACTTCAAATACTGCTCTTAAAGAATTCTTATAGCATATTCTAGATGTTTGTCTCATTAGAATTGCTTAATATTCTGTTGGAATAACATTAATTTTTTGCAGAAAAGTTCTTCTTTCCTGGACATGATGTTATGTTACCTTCTTAAGGTCCATAAACCAACCAATCGCTTAAGACTTGAAATTGACTTCATTGATTCTGAACTTATTTGCTTGTGTGATTTTTATTCTATATTTAACAATTGTTTTCGCTTCATACTGCTTGTCCTTCCCTTCTACATTTTCTCCCTTTTCTTGCTTGAGACTTTCTTTTGTGCAGTACAGTGGACCATCGAAAGATGCACTTGAATATGTTAGATGGGTACGAGAGGACCAAAGATTTTCAGATATATTGGTCCAGATATCTCCAGCCCTTAATGGTCATGCCTTTCCAAGACTGAAGCTTCGTTATAAACCTTCACTTGTGCAGGCAAGTTATATATTGATCGGTCTTCTCTATTATTTAATGCTTTCTTTTCAGCATTAGTTCTTAATTTTCCCTTTTCCTTTATTGTTTTCTCAAGAGAAATAGTCCATTTAGTCCTCACCTATTTGCATTAGCAGACGCAGTCCCTAAACTTTGATTTCAACATTAAGAAACCCTAACCTATTTGCGCTTAGCAGACTCAGCTCTTAATCTTTATTTTCAGCATTAAGAATTCCTAACCTATTTACGCTTAGCGGGCTCAATCTCTAACCTTTGTTCAGCATTAAGGATAAATGAAAACAAAGCACGCAAGTAAATAGGTTGGGGATTGAGTCTGCTAAGCACAAATAGGTTAGGGATGCTTAATGCTGAAAACGAAGGTTTGGGACAGAGTCTGCTAAGTGCAATTATGCAAGGGATTTTTAAGGCTGAAAACAAAGCTTGATAAAGTCAAAAGAATAACCATTAGTTAATTGAAAATATATTTTCCAGTTGGAAGGTGGAATTTCACATCTTCCTTTGACTGATTCTGCAATTCGAGCAATACCACTCACACCAAAGCAGTGGAGGAACAGATTACAGGCATTAAATGAGACCGTTGTTCAATCAGAGGCAGGTCGCAGTGCAAACTGTATTCTTCTTGATGTAAGAAATGGTACGTGGTGTTGTAAGTTGCGTTTGCTTTTGATTACATTTAGCGTATGCTGTAATTCTGAACTCCACTACCCCATTTATCTTCAATTTTCACCCGTTCTAAGGCAGTATATAAACCATTGGTAAAGTGAGAAATGTAAGTCTATTTCGGGGTAAAGATTTGGTGTATTGAACATTGTTGAACAGGGATGCAATTCCTAATGTTATAAAAGAGGGAAACTTCAAGAGATGGACAGATGTATGCACACATTTTCTGCAATATTAACATGCATTGTATATATAATATGTTCTTGCCAGAAGACAAGGAAACTTCTGGGTGTAGCTAGGAAGCTTATGGATTTGGATACTCTGGTATCACACCAAGCATCTTTCCATCTTTGCAGCATTTGCCATCTTATCCAATTCTAAATGCTACAACTAGGTTGCATGTTCTTGTGATTGAGAGAAAGAAAGAAGATAAAGAAGGGTGTTCTTCCGGAAATTAGTTCTGCCATGAACTTGGGCAACTTCTTAGTTAGTTTAGTTGGTGAAATTTTTTTTAGTTCAATTCCCTAGTACAAAAAGTTTAACCGTACCCTTTTCGCAAAGTCATGGTACAATGCTATGAGGGTCTATCTCATTTTTTCTGTGCGATAGAGCCTCATTCATAGCTCCCTGCTATTTATTCTTCTCAGGTTATGAATGGGATGTTGGTCACTTCAAAGGGGCTCAACGACCTGAGGTGGACTGTTTTAGAAGCACTTCATTTGGACTCTCTGAGTCAGAGGTATGACAAAATTTGACTTTAAATAAATGTTTGCGTTTCTGATATCAATTATCAGACTCAGATCTTGTAAGAATGACTTGAATAAAGTGATGTAGACCAGCACTGGCTTCATTCTAGGCCCCACTAATTAAATTGAGGAATGTCAAACAAAAAATAGCAGTTTCTTATGCCTTCTCTACCCCTTCCCTAACTCTGTTTCTTGGATGTTTGCACCAAATGCTGTTGTGTATCAGGAGAGTGAATCAGATCCTTTAGCCACAGTTGATAAAGAGAACACAGATGTATTGATGTACTGCACTGGAGGCATCCGCTGCGATGTGTATTCTGCCATTCTTAGGTAGACCATATTTAATTTCACATAATATCTTCAGAAATGTTGTTTTGTGTACAGGTTTATCCTGGCTTGTACATGCTTTTGACTTGGAAAGGGATAGTCATCAGAATTAGCTAAATGGGATTTTTTGAAAATAAAGACTTCTTGATTGATAATCAGAAATATTTGTTTTGCACTCTTGAGATTTGTGCAAGTTACCCTACCTAAGAATTTCAAGTTTATGCTGTAGTTGGCGGCTTCTACTACATGCTTGTGAACCAAGAAATATTTCTTTCTCTTGTACAAGAAATTTATCTGTTTCATATGGTTTGTCCTCTTAACAAGCCCTGCCCCATTGACTGGCATCTCAATAGACTCTATAGAGTTTCCCGGTTTGGCTTCAATTGAGCGATTTCAGCAATCCGGTGGAATGAGTCCCTCCTTTCCAAACTTGTTCGCTTTGCTTGTTTTTGGCTCTTCAATTGGGCTGCCAATGTGCAGACTCTCATAAATGTCACAAGAGAAACACAAGAATATGCATCAGTAATCAGAAACTTCTTTTTTTGAATTTTTATGCAAAACCTAAAGTATCATTTAGGCCTTGATTACTGTGGCATGACTAAAGTCAATGGGTTTTCTTAAAATTAGTGCTTTATGCCAGTTCTTGAGAAGTTTTGTTCCTTTGACAGCACTCTTTGGAACTTGCCTTTCTACTTTTGATTTGAGTTTGAGTAGCATCCTCTTTGAAGCAGTTAAATCCGCTAATGAATACCTGTTTCCCCTTGCAGGCGGCGAGGTTTCAGAAGATTATATACTCTAGAGGGTGGCATTTCTAATTATCTCAAGAATGAAGGCCCTGAGGGATGGGTTGGGAATTTGTTTGTCTTTGATGCTCGTCTTTCTCTACCACCTTCTACCTATAATCCTGAAGTTAAGAGTGAAATGCATACGAAAGATGTTCCCCAGGAAGCCTCATTTGCTAAATGCTTCATATGTCATTCAGGAGTCTCTGAGTTGAGGCATCGTAATTGTGCAAACCTCGACTGCAATCTCCTTTTCCTGTAAGTTCCTATTTTCATTTCAGAGGCATATCATATAGTAACTTCTGAACGTCTAAATTGGGAATAAACATGAATATCGTCCATCTGGATAGCTTTTTGTAGATATATGCTTATTTTACAGCTAAAGTTGTAAAGCTTTTGTACCACTTGAAAAATCCCAGATTGTTTTGTGGAAGTTTTGAGTTGTTTGGCATGATTCATGATTTCCTTGGATGCCCATAAGGTGGAATGGATGTGGTAGTCACCATTTCCGCAATTCCCTTGTTCATGCCATTCAAGAAACCTAAAAGCAGGAGATATTCAGAAAGTATTAGTAGTTATATTTTTACACCAAGAGATGAAACACGAAATAAATAAGGCTGTTTTAGGTGTTCAGAAGGCTTTAGTCAAGCCATTGGGCCAAATCCTACAAATTTCTTGGTTGCTCATCTTTAGATAACATGGATTTATGCACTTTTGCTCTTGGCTTTTTGCTTAATGCCACCTACAATTTCTTAATATGGGATTTCATCTTTCATCAGATGTTCGTTCTCTTTCTTTCTCCCTTTTGGTACTAAGACTTCAAACACAATATATATTGTTTTCAGAAGCTGCAGGTCATGTGTAAATCAGCTAAGAGGATGCTGCTGTCTGAAATGCACGTCAGCTCCCCGACTTAGACCAGCACATCCTGAGAATCAAAGATACAAGAAGTGGCATCACTATCGCGATTCACAGTTACAGAAGAGTTGAATATTGCTGCCTACTCCGGATTGCAAATTCTTGAATTGACTGTATTTCATGTGACAGAATACGAATACCAATCTTTGATGCTTTCTGATTCCTGTCCGGCGCAGGAAAAGAAGGGAAAGGGAACTGGAAAACCATAACCAAAGAGGTAGGAAAGAAGAGACCATTAGGGAGGTAAGCAGGGAAAAGGAGGTGGCCATATTGATGGCAATTTTTGCCTTAGCCCATGAGATGGTCACAATTGAAGGTCTAGTAACTAAGGGTGCCTACTGTCAAGAAGTTTGTAGCACTCTTTTTTTTTTTTTTTTTAATATATATATTTATTTTAAAGTGTACTAACTAAATATATGTGCATTCTGCTGTTCTTGTTAACTTGAGGAATGAGTTGAAGGCTGAAATCTCTAGAGAGAGAAACTTATTTTTTCTTTAGAAGAGATAATAATACTTAAATAAGATATATATGACTAAAATTATCCAAAACAAAAGTTCTAGGACTAAATTGCAATAATTAAACTAGTTGGAGGATTATTCAGCAAAAGAAAAAATAGTTGGGGGATTTAAGAATTATTTAAGACGCATGCGACAAATGCGCTTTGGCGGAACTCAGCGTTAAAACAAGCCCAAACGGGTAAAAACCCCTGAAGCAACTGTGTTCCGGTGAGGGGACTCTATCATGTCGGACGCGTACGAGAGAGTGAAAGGCGGGAGGCTGACGTACAAGGGGGGATCATTAGCCACTCGCACCAAAGATATAGATAAGAAGAAGAAGAAGAAAAAGAAGACAAAATCTTCTAACCCAGATGTTGACGATGTTGCATTATCTGAGGATCCCAGCACCGTTGACGACGCGCCGGGATCGGGTTCTGGTGCCGGAGAGGTTTACACAATTGACGCCGCGAAGAAGATGAAGTACGATGACTTGTTCCCTGTTGAAGCTAAGAAGTTCCGGTATGACCCGAATGCTAAAACTAAGTCTGTTGAAGAAGCCCTCGATGACCGCGTCAAGAAGAAGGCTGATCGTTATTGTAAATAGTGAAGTCTGCTTCGAAGGAAACCTAGCTTCTTGGAAGGTATTACTTCATTTTTCATTACCTCTATGCTATTTGTGTTTTTAATGAAAATATTGCAACTTTGATATGTAGTTGTTTCCTTCTAGAACCCTAGGCTGAATTGCAATTTTATGGATGAATTATTTGATAATCTGGTTATTATCTTATCTTTGAAAAGAAAATTTACCTACTCTGCCACTAATTGATTTATTATGGAAGTGGGAAGAAAAGAAAAAAAATCTGTTATCCTTCCCTCTTCGTTGGAAGTGCAATAGGTTGAGGTTTAGGAGACTAATTATATGATTATATTCTGGAGTTAATGTAGTGAAGTTTGAGAACCATCTAGTTGTCAGTTTTGCTTTTTAAAAGCTTGCTTTTAGCACATAAATGTATGATTTACAGGTCTCTCCAATGGTTCTGGCTGGATATTTGGTTTCCTGTTTGTTGTGGGATGTAGAAAGAGACCTTTGTTGAAAGGAGGGCAGGGTAATGGAAAAGTGAGGGAGTGTCTTTAGTGGGATCTTGGTTTATAGGGTGAGAGACTGAAGGTTCAAGGAAGCTTCATTTCTTTCTATCCTTAGTGCTACTTCTGATGAACCAGTAGGAAAGAAGGAAACTCATTGCTGTAGACCTTAAAAATTGAAGTTTTGAACAGCAGGGCAGAGATGAGATCAAGATTTTCTCATATAGTAAAAGTAATGATTATCTTGGTATCTTGGGCTCTATTTGTTTTTTGTGTCACTGGTTTTGTGCACATTTCTAATTGTTTTCTTTTTATTTTTAAAGATAATTTGTTCTACTTTTAAAAATCACATTTCTTCTAGAAAAGAAACTTTGCTGCTTCCCCTACTTCCCCCCTCCCCCACCCTCAAATGGAAAAGCTAGAGGAAATGCTTCCTTGTGATATTCTCCTCAACGTGTTTCCAGTTAGAACCAAAAGAACGTCATAAACCTTAATCAAGATATCTATGTCCTAAAAATCACAAAGACAGGAAATGCCAATTTGGGATGTCCTAGCTATCAAGCCAATTTAAAATATTTAGATGGGACTTCTTCCATTTGGTTGTAGTTCTTCAGGGTCAGATCTGCTAATTGACCAAGCAAGGCTATGAAACAAAATGGAAAGGGTAATGTAAACCTTGTGAATTCATGCTCCGTGTATATAATAGTTATTCGAGCGCTTTATAGTTGTCATATCATTATTTAGATAGAGATTCTGCTGTAGTTTCATGAGTTTTCTTTGTTATGAAATTAATATGTTTCTGTTTATTTTGTGTTTTATCATTTTATGTTGTACCACAATTATGCCTGTGACTTGTTTTATAGGGTACTGAATTCCAGCAATGTTTTTGTGTATGCAGTTTTTTCTGGCACAAGTTATTGTGCTTAAAAGGTTCGAGATGTGGATGCTGCAAACAGAAAGGCAAGGGAAAGACCTGGAACTCTCAAGGATTTCAATATTTTGCTATTCCTCACCTATGATTTACACCAGCACAGCAACTCGGAAGTAAATGGATATGTAGAACGTAATAGTAGTGTTGTAATTAGAACATTCAATTCGTGTCTTGTACTCCGTTTACCCAATGACTTATTTCAAGATTGAAACCTGATCTCTCATGTTAAGCTGGTCATGGTTTTTGTTTTGTTTAATCAGCTATGGAAATCAAAGGATTACTTATTGACTGGGAATGAATTGCAAATTCTCTTGACTTGATATGGTAGGTGAGAATATTTGACTAATTAGAGCACAGATGTTTGCATGTTTCTTTAGATGTCTGAACCTGTAAAAGTTGAAAGGAATTATGAACTAATCTGTGGTAGATAGAATGATTAGATTGTATTTCATTATTGGCTCCAAGTGAGCTCATTTCTACAGTTACGGCAGAGTTTCTGACTCTTACTTGGAGCATTTTGTTATTTAGATTGGCCGGTAAAGTTTGATTCTTATTTATGAGTCAGTGTCAAACTCAAAGAATAAAAAAAAGTTCCGGTCAATCCGGGCAACAATAGTCTCTATCATTTGGAAAATGGACATTGAATTTTCTGAGTAGGACAGAGAGGCAAAGACACTCAGTAACCTCTTTCCTTAGCCTGGTTGCTTTGCACAAACTGAAATTTCAGCATACAATGGCAAAGAAGAAGAAGAATATCTCAGGAGGCAAAGGTTTTTTGGCAATCTTTTCATGCATTATTCTTTGTTATTGCTTGCCTTCTGGTTGTTCCCAAGCTGCTAAAGATACACTTAGAGCTGGTGAAGTCCTGAATTCGGATGCCGGAGACTTCTTGGTGTCCAAAAACAAGCGCTTTCAATTCTCATTGTTCAACACTAATGCCTACAGCAATTTGTTTTCAGTCCCTGCACCCTCTTCCGGCCCGTTTCTTGCTGTCATTAGCTGCGTATACAAGAACAATTCCAAGATTTTGTGGTCTCCTGACTTTGGAGCTGATGAAGATAGTGAAGATGCAAAACAATCTGCATACATTCGCATGAATCAAACTGGGGAGTTAGTTTTTTCCAGATGGAAAACTAATGTTTCTTTTGTTATAAACAGTGATCAAACTGCTATGGTGAAATATACTGAAGCAAAATTGCTTGATAATGGAAATCTGATTTTGGTTGCACAAGGAAATGTGCTTTGGCAGAGTTTTGATCATCCTACCAACACATGGTTTCAGGGTATGAAATTGGGGATTCTTGGTTTAGATACAAGGAAGATGAGCCGATCTCTGGTAGCTTCTTACTTTAGGTTTGGCATTGATCCCGACAACCCAAACCAGCTAATCTCTACAAATTTCAGTCAAGTTTATTGGCACAGTGGGACATGGAATGAGCAAAATTCCTTCCTAGAGTTCTTAGCCAAAACCAGCTTAGATATATCGTTCATGAACACTTTTGACGCGAATGGTATAAACTATTTCACTTTCTCCAGTAAGAATGATCCCTTTGCCTTCTTAATGCTTGACAAAGAAGGAAAAATTCATATTTCTTCTGGGAATCTCAGTGTGGAATATGAAGTTATCATAGACTGTGAAACAGAGGCGGAAAAGGAAAGGAAGTACCAATCCAAGGGCTGTATATTCTGTGAAGCTGGAGATGAGTTTGAAGAGATAAATGGTACCTTAGATGTGTGGGATAACTACACCAGATACTATGGGAATCATGATTTCCTCAACTGTGAGGAACTATGCAGAAATAACTGTTCATGTACGGCATACGCCTATACAACTACTTTTGATGCGTACTATATTCAAAGATATAACTGTAAATTTTCTGGTAGCAGAAGATATGGTGGCAGCATGAAGGGAAAGACGTTTTTCTTTCGCAAGAGACTGGCTTTGGACAAAGGTAAGAATGTAGTTCTAAATGAAAATGAAGCTTTGAAGTTTTCATTAATAAAGTTAAGAATCATACCCCTCTCTTCCAGGTGCTCATGGCTCTCCAATGAAGAAGGTTGGAATATCTGTTGGTGCAGCAGCAGCAGTTCTTGTTGTTCTTGCATTACTCTGCATATTTTTTTGCTACCTGCAAAGAAGAAAACTTTCTTTTCAAGGTAAATCTTTGTTATTAGGAATTTTGTTGTTTGAAAAGAAGATACTTTGCAAGTTTTACTTCAGATCTACAAAAACCAGATTGCTAAGGCCTAGTAATGTTGCTCCAACAGCTATAAGTAGGTTGAAGGGAGTGCATGAAGATGATTATTCAGTTTCTTTTAGCTTTGCAAGCATAGAAATTGCTACAGATCAATTTTCTGATGAAAACAAACTCGGCGAAGGTGGATATGGACCTGTTTATAAGGTAGAAAGTTTCCAGTCATGACTTTAAATAACATACAGAATACAGATAGAGATACAGAATCAGTTATTCGATGTATCATCAGTGTATGATTCCCAATGATTACTGGAATATTATGTTGCAGGGCGTGCTTTATAATGGACAAGAAATTGCAGTAAAAAGACTTCATAAGATAACTAGACATGGGGAAGAACAATTTAAGAATGAAGTTTCAGTGATTTCAAAGTTGCAGCATAGGAACCTTGTACGACTTTTGGGTTATTGCATTCATAAGGAGGAGAGAATATTGGTATATGAATACTTGCCCAATAACAGTTTGGATTCAATTCTTTTTGGTAAGTCATTAGCTGCTAATTCAGATCCTGTTAAGAATGATATATAACAAAATACAGAGAACTTATCGGCTTTTTTTCAGGTACAAAGAAACAAACTATACTGGACTGGAAATTACGTGCGCATATCATTGAAGGTGTTGCTCAAGGGCTTCTATATCTTCATAAGTATTCTAGATCAAAGATTATCCACAGAGACTTGAAAACAAGCAATATCTTGTTAGACACTAACTTGAATCCAAAAATTTCCGACTTTGGAACTGCCAAAATTTTTGGAGATGAACTCTTCTCAGCAAGTACAAAGAGGATTGCAGGGACATTGTATGTTCTTGCCACCCCCAAGAAAATCCCTTTTTGTTTAACTTTGTGAGAAAATTAGACTCTTAATCTACAATCTGACATATTCTATACTTTATTTGGAAATGAAACAGAAGTTATATGTCCCCTGAATATGCAGTGAATGGTGTTTTCTCTACAAGATCAGATGTTTTTAGCTTTGGAGTCATTGTTCTAGAAATCATAAGTGGAAAGAAGAACTCTTCTTTTCATGATTCAGATCAATATATAAACTTACTGGCATATGTAAGCAACAGACCACAACTTTTTAGATGCAAATATTTCTTGTTTCGAGACATGACCTATTTCCTAGAGCTAATAAGTTAGTTCTCTTAATCTATTTCAGGTGTGGCACTTTTGGATCAATGGAAGAGCTACAGAAATCAAAGATCCAAATTTAGTGGAAACAATTGCAGACCAAGAGGTTATAAGATATATTCAAGTTGGTTTGTTATGTGTCCAAGAAAAAGCAGCAGATAGGCCAACCATGGTAGCAGCAGTGTCTATGATCACCAATGGATCAATGGTTCTTCCTGCTCCTAAAAAACCTGGATTTTCTGCAGTTATGGGGTTGAAAAATGAAAGTGTATGTGAAATGCCAGAGGTTTTCTCAGTCAATAGGGTCACAATCTCGGATATAGAAGGCCGCTGAACTTGTTTAGTGAATCCTCATTAGGTATTAGTGCTCATTGTTTAGTGAATTATCTGCTACACCAGATTCCAGGCCACAAGGCCAAAGAACTATGAAATATCATCAGATGGAACTTGTTCTACCACACCAGATTCTGCAGTAAAATATGAAAATATGCTCTTTTAAACAAGCCTTTGAGAACAGGATATACAAGAAATAGGGATATAGAAGGAACAAAATTAAACAGGCAGAATAAGACTTTTTTAGTAGAAGAAAGATACCTTTTGCTTTGAAATATGTGATAAACTCGTTAACATATGCCTTTTTAACCCATCAATCATCTTCCTTGAAAGATTGTAAATGATTCAGTCAGTCTAATGCATCAATGCTGTTTCCCTGCATTACCAGAAACTCCAGAAGACTACAAGAGGACTTCTGTGCCTCAGCATAACTTTAATAATCGATCTCTTTGTTCCAAGCTGGGGTCAACAATAAAACTATCTTGCTCACTGAGCGTCACCAGGACAAGAAAATAAAACTAAAATAAAGCATCCAAACACATTACCTGGAGTGATAAATGTAAGACAATATCATTCAAGAACAAGATGATGACTTCTTCTTGAGTTCACGATACTGATGATGCCAGATGCACCGGTAGTCTGGTACAATTTGGTAAAATAGTTTCTGGCCATTCTGGTTCCATCAAGCTAAAAAAGGAAGCACTTCCTTACAAATCATCTCACCAGAAATCTCCACATGAACAATGTCCATCTCTAAAATGATGGAATCTGCTTGGATCTCTGACAGTAATTTCCCTTTCCACAATCTTCGAGATAACTTTGATTGCAGCATGACAGTCTGGACAAGTTCGTAAGTTTTTCAAAACCAATATTGGCGATCCTTCGGGAGTACTAATTAGTGCAAAGGCAATTGCTAACCTTTCACTATGGTACTTGAGAGATTCTACTTTGATTTCATCATCAACGTTATAAAGAAGAGCATAACTTGTGTCAGGTTTGTAACCTTCCTCTTCCATCCGCTTAGCTAAAGTGTTAACCTTTTCCTTGATTAATTCAATTTTTGGATGCTTCACATCATTAGCAGTGAATAGATGAACCTTATGCTCAATTTCAACCCAGCTATATGCAGTCGCTTTCTTTATTCCCTGTCGTCTCATTACCTTCTTCACGGTTGCTGCATTTTCCCAATTACCTGTTTCAGCATAAATGTTAGACAGGTTGACATAAGCAGCAGCATCTCTAAGATTCTCTATGCTGAAGAGTTTATCTGCTGCCCTTTTCGCAAGTTCTCGGTTTTTATGGATCCGGCATGAACTTAGAACTGATAACCACATGATCTCGTCAGGCTCAAATGGCATTTGGGCCATTAATTTCTCTGCTTCATTGAATTGTCCACTTCTACAGAGCAAATCAACCATAGATGTATAGTGTTCTTTCCGTGGAACAAGTCTGTACCTTTGAGTCATGGAATTGAAATGCCTCAGCCCCTCTTCAACTAGACCTTGATGGCTGCAGGCTGTTAAGACACTAAGGAAGCTTACTGAATCAGGAAGAAGACCAGAACAAATCATCTCATTGAAGAACATAAAAGTAGATTTGGCATCCCCATTCTGAGCATACGCAGATATCATAGCATTCCAAGAAACGATATTTCTAACAGGCATCTCTTGAAAAATTCGAGCTGCCTCTTTTATGGACCCACATTTTGCATACATATCCAGGGTTGCACTACCGCAAAAGACATTTGCCACAAATCCCACCCTGGTGATGCATGCATGCAGCTGTTTTCCAATTGAAAGTGAAGCCAAATTTGCAGAAGCTTTCAAGACACAGGCAAAGGTGGATTGATCACCAAAAATGGCATCTCTACGCATGTCATTAAATAGTTTAAGGGCATCTTCATAGAGTCCTTTCTGAATATTGGCTGAAATAACCGCTGTCCAAGGAACATTGCTTTTCCAAGCCAAATTGGCAAATATAATGTTGGCTTCGTCAAATTTACTGCATTTGGCATACATATCAACGAGGGCATTAGCCACTGGAACTTCTGAATTTGCCATTGTCAATATTGTCTGTGCATGAATTTGTCTTCCCATTTCAAGGTTCAGAACATTTGCAGCAATGCTCAACATTGTCTCAAAAGGAAACCCTCTTCTGTTGAACCTGGTCAGCTGTAATCTGCGAAAAATATTCACGGACTCTTCGTACTGCTCATTGTTTGCATATCCTGTTATGATTATATTGTAAGAAACTCCATCCAACTCTGGAACCTCATCAAATAACTTTATGGCATCATCTATGCGAACCTGCTTGGAGTAAAAGTCTAGCATTGTATTTGCAACATAAACATTGGAAACAAAATTGCTCTTTATGACAAGCCCATGAACTTGTTGTCCAAGAACAACACCATCCAAACAGACAATGGCACAAAATATGGCTGCAAAAGTGAAGTCAGAAGGCTTCAATCCCAAGTACCTCATTTCCAAGAAGAGCTTAATTGCACCTTCATTCATCTGACACTTTGAGTACCCAGTTATCATCACATTGAAAGACACAGAATCTTTATTCTGCATTCCACTAAAGAGCTGTACTGCCGGTTCAAGACAACGGGATTTCCAATAAGAATCCAACAAAGTATTACAAACTTTAATGTCTGTATCAAATCCAGCCCTAACAACATGTCCATGAAGTTGGACCACCTCTTTGGCTGCATTGGAGTCATCAGAGCAACCAGATAACAGAGTGGCAAATGTCACCTCATCAGGCCTGTCTGTCCCCTCCCTACACATTTCCACATAAACATTAAAAGCATTTTTGAACTGGTTCCTCTGTGAGTAAGCCCCAATCATTATCGTCCACAGCACAGCCGTCCTACGAACCACACTATCAAAGAACTCCCTTGCAAGAGATACATTGCCCACTTTCACATACCCCCAAAGCATTGTGTTTACAGAAACTGTGTTTCTGTCAGACATTTCATCAAATAATTTGCGTGCATGCTCAATTTCTGATCTGTCAACTAACTTTCTTAGCTGGAAGTTCAGCCGACAAGTATCCAGATCAAACCCTGTTTTAACCATTCTTGAATCGATAACTGAATCCTTAGCATTTTCTGATGGAAATCTTGATACTCTAAATAGAGAGCATAATGATGAAGACACTATATGAGCTTGAAGGGCCTTTCTTGTTTGGTTAATACTAGTGCTGTACAAAGCCATGAGCACAAATCTATTGGTGTCAAAAGTTTGCTTTGGCGCGCAACATCGGCTTTGAAATGATCACATAAAAGGACAAGAAACGGTAACCCACAGAATCTTGTTACATCATAATGCTATGCTGTTATTGTAACATCAAAGAGTCAACATTTGGGGCCAAAACAAATAAAGATGTTTCTTTAGGGCCAAAGAAAATAAAAGATGTTTGTGTGAGGGTTTAGTAGTCAATTTTTTTCATTCTTCCTCCCTCTTGCTCCTTGTAGTCTTCTCGCCAGAGCCGCTTCATCCTCCTCCTCCTCCTTCGCGCCACTCCGGCGACTCAGCCTCCGCCTTCATCATCCGCTTCTCCTTTTTCTTCCCTCTTGGTTTCTTATTCTCTCCAGAACCGCCTCATCCTCCGCTTCTATTGTCCTCTGATTGTTTGGCCATCACTTTGGCACCCGGTATGTGCAGCAGTGCTTATTTGTTCATATATTCTAAAGTTGAGATTCTGTGTTGTGCATGTATTGATTTTTATTATAGCATTATAACAAATTTCATGTTTGTTAAACTACAATGGTTGTCTTGAGCGTTGGGTGCTCTTTTTTGTTCGGACTTGGACTTGTTTGTTTTACTCTGCTGAAAAGGGAAAGAGAAGTAGAGAACTGTATGAATTGGTAATGCTAGACATTATAACTTGATTTTGAACAAATTGATAATGATTTTATAAAGCTTGAAACTTTTGAATTTCATGGTTGAAGAAGATGTGACGACCCCGGAAGATTTTGCAGTGGGAAATTTGATGAAAATGTGAATGATTCAAGTTATGCTAAATAGAGCTTTGATTATTGTTGTTAACAATGAACTAGGTTTATCTGATGGTCAGATTTGACCTCTTACCAAGAAGTCATCTTGGCCAAAATTTCAGCCTGTATGAGTGGGCATTTTAACCGTTTACTGTATTGTTCTAATGCCTATAGTCTAGTTGATGCTTTCTTTAGTTAAATATGAATAAGATATACTATAGTTAGTATGAATTACCGATCTGCATTGTGTAAACTGTCATATTATCAAGGTGTACATGTTTTAATGAGTGTATACATTGTCAGCTGTGTAATGCAAAATGCCTATCGTAATACCGAGGTTGTCCAATGTGATTTAAATGAAACAGCTGTAAGAAGCTAACTTAAATTGGGCCAATGTGGCTGCTGTCTTAGCTTGCAATTTGTATAAGAGCGCTCCTTGTGCTTGGGAATGCATGTCTCACATGCCAAAAGGGCATTGGGTGTGATAATAAGATGATGTGTTGTTAATGAGTTGAGCTGTTCCATTAATTACATGTAAATCAGTGAAAATGTTACTAATTGTTTAGCTCTCTTGTGAATTTTTTTGGTGTAAAGTTAAAACATTTGTATACGACATAGTGATCATATAATTTTTCTTGGAACTTTAAAATTTGTAATTTTATTTGAATTTGTGTGGTTTGCATTGAATATGTATACGTGTTTTACTACCATATTGATAAGAAATCTAACAAGAACAGTATTTCCAGAGTGAAAGAGGTCTAAGAGCATATCTTTCATACTTAGAATGTTGAATAAGGTCCTCAAACTTGGTAGTTGTGGAGTTCGGCACTACTCGAAGTCTAAAATCCAGCCTCCACGAGTGGTTAGAGTGACAAACCACATAGCTCATCTTGGCCACCCTAAACGGGGTCCAAAGCCTCGGCAGCTTTTGTCTCTGCCTCCATTTCCAGGTCACCCTCTGCCAGGGAAGAACTCAGCCTATGGTCGTGTCACCGCAATTAGTTGGCTCAAGTATTACTTTGATGATATCCCTGGTGATGTCATTCAATCTCATTTCAACAAAGGCCTTGTGAGTTTCTACCCTCAGATCACCTTTGTTTTCTTTTCCTTTCAAAATTTATCTTGTTCTGATTACTTTTCTTACATGTTCCATGTAGGTTCAGATGGAATTCCTTGATTCAGTGGCATCTTCTGCAACCAAGGGAATGGAAACAAAATCCCTGAGCCAGGTGGTGATGCTTAAAGAGCTGTTGACTTCTCAGCCCTAATAAAGATGTTCAAAGGCTTGAAACTCAAGTTTATTAGTTTGCTTTGTTTATCTTTTTATTTGTTTTTTGGTTAAAGTAAGTATCTAAATTTCATTGTGGGTATTACTCATTCTTCAATTGCTTACCTGATCTACAGATCAAGCACAATGAGGTCATGAAGCGGGGTGCTAGAATTTATGTTCCTGTTTCTGTTGCTGAGACTAAAATTTCCAAGAGGTTTGACATTATACCAAGTGGGACTCTATACCCAAATGCTGATGAGATAGAGTATTTGAGAAGACTAGTGATCTACAAGGCACAGCCGTTCATTTCTTAAACAATCTTTTAATTATAGTATATGGAAACAACCAATCTAAGCTAGGAGGCTAAAAAAATTTGAATTTGCCTATATAGCATTATAATTAGTAAATTATGTGATCATATGTTTTATTACCGTTTAAAAATCTCAGAATAACTGTACATTGAATTGGTTTTCATTACAGAAACTAATACACTTTTTCATATTTTTTCACGCTGGGTCCCACCACTTCTCTCACAAATCTATTCGCCTTTTTCATTCTCAAAAGAAAACCAGTCCAAATACAAGCTTCACTATTTGGATTGGTTTTGAACTCAAAAAAAAAAAAATCACTTTTTTATTCTGGATATTACATATTTCACAAACAATTCAAATTTTATGAAACCCAAGAAAAAAATCACACTTTTTTCAAATTCAACCAATCCAAATGGGGCCTAAAGATCTTGAAATAAGATTAGTGCTCTCTGGCATTGTTAGTCAGATGCTCTGCATTATTATGTAGTATTGTCATAGATTAGACTGTGATTAATGTAGATACAAATGCTTTTTTGCTGTTATCTTGTTTTGTAACTCTATGACTCTTGTGTGATCCCAGGACTCTTCTATAATTCTTCTGAATAAGCCCCCTAAATTGCCGGTAAAGGTTAGCATCTCCATGATTTCTTAAAATACTGTACACTATTTTTTTACTTCTGCTCTTTTTTAATGTGTCATTTTGATGTTATTTGTCCTCAGGGAAATGTGCCAATTCACAACAGCATGGATGCCTTAGCAGCTGCCGCATTATCGTATGATTATGATGAAGGCCCTAAATTGGTAAAGTTTGTGTTTAATGAATAACTAAAATGGCATATCCTTCAGTTTATTAGTTTCATCTGCAAAAGATGAATCGAGAAAAAAGAAACATTCTTATCAGTCTAGCTTTTTTGTGGCATGCAACCACCTGCCCGCATTTCAGTTTGCAGCTTCGCTATTCTGCACCATGTCATGCTTGAAATAAGAGACAAAATAAAGTTTCTGATTGCATAATTATTGGTGTTTGACATGCACATTTTTCTGCCTTCTAGAAATAGAGTGAATAAGAATTAAGCCAATAATAGGTGTTATTTATTGATCATCAGGGATACATAATCCAATAACTGGAAGCATGGCTTTCAACTTTTGCTGTCACTAATCTACTAGACCTACCTTGACCTGGAGGGACAGAACTGGCAAAATATTCATTCTACAAAGGGAAAAAAACAAAAAGAAAAGATTCCATTGTAAATCATATTTGTACCTAGGTAAGTTTGAAACAAATAGAAGCTGCTAGATGATAATACATGGTATTAAGGATCAACTTTGCCGATTGTGAAATGATGTGCTCTCTAAGATGGCATGATGTGATGTATGATGCGCTTTTCCCAAGTAAAAAATGAACTATAGCAATGAATTTACCATGTGTGCTTATTTAGAAAGATAAAGTTCCATTCTTTACCTTAAAACAAGCCTATCCTTCATATTTTGTTAATTAACTTGGAAAGTATATGCTTCCTTACAAAAATAGTCTCTGTGAGATTTCCTGAGCTTGTTTAAAGCATGAAATTCGCCAACGATATTTTCTGTTACCACTTACATGAGGTTTAATACATCAATGTTAGATCATTTCAAATGCACTTACTGCATTCTCAGAAATTTCCATCATATCATTATCGAATATGCTATATCCTTGAATAGTTATTAGTTAGACTAACTTAAGCTCAACTCTGTTAGGTGCATCGTCTTGACCGAGAGAGTAGTGGCCTTCTACTAATGGGCAGGACTGCAGAAAGCATTTCTTATCTCCATTTGTTATTCAGCAACATAAATAAGGCCAAGTCCTTGTCGAAGGTGCTTGTATTGCTCCTTGAGCACCAGTGTTTTGTCATCTTCTGTTGGTTTAATTTTTTTTGATTTTTCTATAATTCTTTTCTTCACCAATCTTGTTCACACTGTTTTTCCCTTGATGGGATGGGAGATGGAGGACATCTACTGACAACTATAGCTGTGTCTCACACAAGGTTAAATAACATATTTGCTTTCCAAACCATAAAAGATCTTTTACCTTTGTGTTTTAGGATTGGAGTGCTGCTTGTGAGGCTACATATCAAAAGTACTGGGCACTGGTCATAGGTTGCCCCAAGGAAAAAGAAGGTCTAATTTGTGCACCACTTTCGAAGGTTCTCTCTCCATCTCAGACAGAACAAACCTGCATTTTGTGCACTTTCTTACCTCCCACATGTATTTGTATATGCATGAAAGTTGATTACCTCCTGCAGGATCATTGATCATGAGATATAGGGTCATTTATGTTTCTTATTGCAGGTATTACTTGATGATGGAAAAACTGAAAGGGTTATTTTGGCTCATGGTTCAGGCCTTGAAGCTTCCCAAGAGGCTGTAACTGAGTATAGGGTATTGGGTCCCATGATTAATGGATGCTCATGGATTGAATTGCAGCCATATACAAGTAGGAAGCATCAGGTACTACTCCTAGAAGTAGCTTCATCTGTTATACACCTTCATTTATTAGTAGTGCAGCTGAAAATTTTATTTTACTGGGCCATTTGTGCATTTATGTAAATAATTTAGTACTTCGATCCTAGTGAGATTGAGACTTGTTATTTTATTATTATTTTTGGGTTTGGTCTGTGGAAAGAGTTGACTTCCTTGCTCCTCTGTCAGGTTGAGACTTGCTTATTCTTTTCTCTTCTTTCCTTCTTCTCTAGTGGGACTTAATTTTGTTTGTACGGAGTGGATGCTTCAAGCTGACATCGTCTGTCAAATTGATAATTCTCTTTGTTTCCCTTCCTTTTGGACACTCCGCAAGCTATAAGTTCTTTAAATAATTTCCATTTCCTTTTACCATATATTTCATCTATGTTTGGATTCAGTGACTTTATTGACTGTGCCCGTTAGTTGCATATCATTGTATATATTTTTCAAATTAGAAAGGATATTTTATTTAGATAGGTATCACTCATGGATATTTGGGCTTCTTTAGGACATTGAAGCAGAAATTGATGAATAGCTCACATACTCGTATAAAAATGTGTACTAAAGCTTGAAGTGTCTTACTGGTTGAAAATTTGGTATGTTGAAGGAACCCCTGCAGTACCTCTAATAGACATTGGAAACTTTCAAATGAAAATTTTGAATACGTCGTTTACATCTTGGTGCCTCTTGTACCATGACATGGTGATTTATTCCAGTGCAGAATTGTTGCAATGCTCATTTTCAGTCAATGTTCATGTTAACATAATCATTCACTTCACTTGAACCTGTAAAAGATTGGCTTTGGATGGATGATTTGATAGCATTATATTTTGTGCATCTTAAAAATCCCTTATGTAACTCTCGTGAACTGTTTTACTTTTCCTCTTTTTAAACAGCTTCGTGTACATTGTGCTGAAGCTCTTGGCACTCCAATTGTGGGTGACTTCAAATATGGCTGGTTTGTTCATCGCAAGTGGAAGCAGATGCCTAGAATTGATCTTGAGCCAAACAGCAGAGAACCTTACAGAATGCGAAGACCAGAAGGTTTGGATGTTCAGAAAGGCAGTGTGTTATCCAAGGTTCCCTTGCTTCATTTGCATTTCAGAGAGATTGTACTTCCAAATGTTGAAAAGTTTCTTGAGTACTACCATAATGGAAAACATGAAACTTCTCGTCCAATGCACAAGGAAGTTTCAAAGCCAAATGTCTTTCGCTTTGTGGCATCCCTGCCATCTCACATGAAAATTAGTTGGAATCTGATGTCTGCGTATTTGACATAATGATGAGAGTCATTGTTATCATCCCTCTCTTTCTCTACCCTGGTATTTGTTTGCATTCGCACCTGTTATGCTGTTGCTGTGGCTTTGAAAGGGCGTTTATTGGATTGACCATTAGAAGCTGTTGCTTGCATGACATTCTTGTATGATAATCATCAGAGTGCCAGAAAAGCATCCTTGAGTTGAATTTGCATAAAGGGACCTTACACAAAACTACTACTGTTAAGATATATTAGCATACTATAAGTTAGTCCTTGTATGTTTATAAGTCTTTTATTCAAGTACAAGTTGAGATGGTAGCATATTAAGAAGTCATTATTAGAGTTTTTGCCATTGAAGAGAGGAACGAGGAATGCAGGAGAGCTAGTCTTACATGAGCCTCAGGTGAATCAATATAATCATACTCAGTTCAAAATTCAAAACAATCTGTCAACTTTCAATTGTATGAAGGCTTGGCAGACTCTTGTTATCTTTCAAGGAACAACTCCTGAAACAATTTAGGACATTACCTTCAAGATCATTTATAGAATCTCTCATGGAATCAGCAGAAGTCATGGTTTCCAAGTTAGTGAAGTCTGGCACTAGATGATAGCAAGTCACCTGATTCAACTCATCTGTGGAAAATTTATACATTGGAAGCCGAAGGTTATAAAGATTCAAAATCAGGTTTCCAAGGCTTTGATGTGATTGAAACTGAAAACCATTTTAGATTATGTTACTTCTCCAGTGGAATTCGTTTGTACAAGCAAGGGCAAAAGTGAAATAGCTGGTGTTTTCAGGCACTCCTTGCTTGTTTCGAATCACCTGATGATTGCAGGTTTCTGGTCAGGAGTGCCAAAAGAACTGAAGTGCAGCTCCATTGTTCTGCTCCATGATATGGTTTGCTTTCATAGTGAAGTTGTTGCATCTTGTATCCAAGATGGCTTGATTCTGTTGGGTGGTGGCATTCTGCCATTTTGCTTCCACCTCGAGACTGCATATGCTTCCCATGCTTTCATTAGGTTCGAAAGGTATATCTCTTGTTGGTTTCTTGACTTTCCACATATTTAAGGATTTTCTCTTATGAACAAATACTTTTTGCCTTTTATTTTATTAGGAAATTCTTTGATTTTTTCTAGGAAGTACTTATCTTGTGGTTACTGCAAAATTTGGCATATCATGCTGTAGAACGGGGAACATCTAATTCCAGAGAAGATAGTCTAAGTTCTGCAGATTTACTTGAGATATGATGAGAGGTCATTGATATTTTGCCAAAGTTCAATGCCTGCTAGTTTTGCTTATCTCATGGAAATTGCTGAATTTAATTCCTTTTCTCCCATTTTCAGTGAACTTATTAGTTTGAGAAATGAAAAATCAGTGTAGTTTGATGTTTTCTTACAAGCATAATATACATGCTAGATTTTCCTTATTCTTAGGAGACTAAACTTCTTATAATAATTATATTCACTCGTAGCGCTTCTTTTTGTTTCTCTTCTAAAGTATAGTTGCCTTGTGAGCTTTACACCTCATTTCGGAGACTTAGGTGCATTTGGATTTTTTTTTTTTTTTCTTTCAAAAATTTGGAATTTTGGCAAAAGAACTTGTGGGTATAAGAGAGAGAATTTGATATTTGGTACTTCATTATTTTGTAATTTCTTGTTTTTCTCTTTTTTCTCTTCCCTTGTCTTGTTTCTTGTCCCAAACTGTTCTGTATGGGTGTGAAATCCAGGATTTGTATAATGGTCGGTTCTGGGTTTAGGCTTAGTTATAGTACTTGGAATGAATTCCTATGAGGAAGAAAACACAGGTATAGGAATGGCCGTATGACACTCACAAACCAATGGACGCGCATTTGTCTCTCTTCAAATTCTCCATTGTAGTATTAGTACAAGAAATATTTCGGTTCCTATTGTATAGAATTTCTTCTGCTATCATTTATAATGATTTTGCTCTATTTTGTCAGGAAATCGGATCCATTGGCAGAGTCTTGAAGGGCATCTAACTCCACTAATACACAGCAGAGGCAGAGGCAACCTAAGAAGAGAAAAAGCAATGGAGTTACCGGTTTGATCTCATTTTCACTCTCTAAGTACACAACTGAAATCGCTTATAGAAAAGCCCACGTTGAAACTATTGCGCGATGCAGCGTGTCAAAATGGAACTGCTACTTCATATGACGTGCATAGTCCATGCAATAAATCTTGTTTATGAGATTGGTTTGAAAGAGATTTTCGCGTTCTATTAATCGCTTTTGTTTTGTTTTTGGATGTTGCCATTAGGTGGAATTCAATCTATTTGATGTTAGATACATTTTTTTTACGCTTGTAAAAGCTTTTGAATGGCTTAAGGATCTCTCACTCAACATTATAAGTTTGATTTGCAATTAGAACAAGGTAAAGTGTTTCTTAACATTTTTTATGAGCTCACATTGTGAACTTTAGGCCTAGGTAAAGTTCGATTTTGATGTAAAATTACCAAAATACCCTTTCATAATATACGGTAATATAAAGTGAAGTCGTAATATTTGGAGTTTCATAATATAATATTAAGTTTTTCTTACAAATTCTTTTTTCTAAGAATATTGTATTCAATTAGTGCTTAATAATTTTTAAAATTTAAACTCACATTTGATAAAGTAGAAGTTTTAAAATATGAAGAGAGGAGAGATGATAGAGGACAGAGAAGATAAGGTTTAGAAATATGGGACTTACTAAAACTAATAAAGGGGAATTGTAGGTATTTTATTATAAAAAATACATCGATTTCATATTTTTCTTAACCTGTGTGAAAAAGTAATTTAACCTTATATTATGAAGGAAAGTACGTCATTTCAGGAGACTATGCCATAAATAAGAAGGTCTGAGACCAAGTGAGGCATCTAGAAATTTTTTATGGGGGAAATATTTTGTTCGGATGCCATTAGCCACCAATGATGGTGGAGATAAGATAATAAGCCAATACTCTCCAATGTGGGAGGTGGTTCCTTGTGCGCACCAGATCCTGGCTTCCAGTCTGCAAGACCGCTGAGTCACCATGATTTACATCCTCCACCTGGGCGTCGGGCAGTCTGGTGGGGGCCCTGAGGGCGAAGGATTTCGCCTTTTGGTCCAAGATAATAAGCCAATACTATTTTACTTCCCCCTTAATCCCCCGAGGGGGGAGATTGAGCTACATTAGCTGCAGGAGCGGTACTTCCCCTATTCTATTTCCTTAATCGGAAATAGGGGGAAGAATGGCATCCCGTGCATTTAAAGCTACAGTTCCATTCCTTCGGATGCCTTCGCCATCCTCGGAACGGGGGGCTGCAGTGGAAAGAGTGGCATCCCGTGCATTTAAACTATTTATGTCTTCTTTTTAAAAGAAAGAGTTCCATTGTTTCGGATTCCATAGGATGGAATCCTCGCAACGGGGAGCTGCAGTTCCATTCCTTCGGATGCCTTCACCATCCTCGGAACGGGGGGCTGCAGTGGGAAGAATGGCATCCCGTGCATTTAAACTATTTATGTCTTCTTTTTAAAAGAAAGAGTTCCATTGCTTCGGATTTCATAGGATGGAATCCTCACAACGGGGAGCTGCAGTTCCATTTCTTCGGATGCTTCGCCATCCTCGGAACGGGGGCTGCAGTACACCCTTTCGGGTGGGTATGCCCTTACGGACGGATACTATCCTGTTATCTGAAAAAAGTAAAGACAAGTTAAAACCCTTAAAATCCCTGAAACCCATCTCACCCAAGTTTTTAGGTCTACAAATATCGTAATCTACTAATAGTATATTAGTTAAGAAGGGAGAATTTAATATTATAAAATATTTAAAAATTTATCTCTAATTTTAAAAAAGATAAACATAATTCACTCAAAAGCAATAAAAATTTGAACTAAGGCCTCGTTGATGAGATTGAAAAATAAGTTTGAATTTAAATTATGAATTTTGAATTTTGAGTCTGGATGTCAGAAGTTAAACTAGTATTTTTTGTATAATTTAACTTAATTTTTATTTATTTGGGAAGGGGGAAAGGGGAAATAATAAAAAAATATACGGATTTTATACAAAATAAAAATAATTTCATATTACACATTAAGCATAAAAAAAATTTGAGAAGGGTAAAGGGCTTTCGGATCCCTTAATTAATTAATAAATAGTAATTATAGGGCTTCTAGACCCTTTAATTAATTAATAAATAGTAATTATATATAAAGAAAGTATTATAATTCATTTTAGTGGGAAAAAATAAATTTTTTTGCTATACATTTTGTTTCTCCAATTATATTTTTGGTTACTTTCCCGCCCACAGAAAGCCCAGTCCATAACCCGAAAGAGACTCCAAAACCCACACAAAAACCTCCGAGACGGTGGTGGCTTTGTCCGAACGCTGACAGCCATGTCCATCTCCGCCGCAGTCCAAGCCTCTCTTTTCAGTGACAAGAACGGCGTCGCCTCCGCCGGAATCATCATCAAGCACCGATTCATTTCCTTCCTCATCTGGCAATCTATTCTCTCCACGGCTTTGCTTTTCCTAGCCAAATCCTTTCTTCTTTCCCCCTTCAAATTCAGAGCCCCAACTCTTCTCTCTCTTCTTGCCTTCTTCTCCTTCCATGTCTCCCTCATTTTGTATTCCACTTTTCTCTTTATCCTCTCCTCACCTCAGCTCGGCAGGGCCGCTTCCCCTCTTGACCTATTCCTTAGCTGCACTCGGCTCATTTTCGTCTCCTCTGCTAATAATTCGAACTTGTCCGTGGAGTCCAGGCAGGCGATGAAGCTTTCGTTGAGGTTCATGCTCTTTGTGGTTGTGTCAGCTGTATCTGGGTTTGTTTTGATCATTTCTATATGTTGGAGTGCCGGCGCATTTGCTCAAATGCTGTCTTGGCGGGCATTGGTTGAAATGTTAGGGCTTAGAGGTTTTATCATAGGACTGCTCTATGGAGTGTATTATGTGTATAAGCAGAAATGGGTTTTACAGTTTCCCATCATTCAGGTAATTTAATTTATCAATAACTTGTTCAGAAGACATTTTCTTATTTAAATTTGTATAAAAGATTTTCTGAATTGTACAATAAAAGAAAATAGAGTTGAAGTAAGCTATATAATTTTAGCCAATTCTACCATCTTAACACATAATTTGTCAAAATAAGTTGCTCAAAAGTTGTTGGTGGGGTATCAAAAGATGAAAAAGGATATTTATGGTTAATTTGAGAAAAGCACAATGGCCACTTATAGTGATTTGCTCATTAGATAACAATAGTGAATTTGAAGGAAGAATTGGATCCTTCTGTAAGAGCTGGTAAAATGTAATGGATAATGAAGCTGAGAAACCCATGCTCACCGTTTTTGTTTGAATCTTTTTCCTTTTTATTAGAATTGGAGTATCAGGCCATAAGACTTTTCTTAGAAGAGATTTTTTTCCTGCTTGTACCTATGAATACATAACATTCAAATATTGATTGATTTTTCAGAATCACAGTGTGACCTTTTCCTCTTAAGAATAACCATGGAGTCTCAGGCTTGTGATTATTTGGTTTCATGTTTTACAGTGTTTTGCCAAGTTGTCAAAGCATAAAACCTTCAACGGTTTTGCTGTGTTGTAGACATCTAACTTTTCTTGGTAGCATAATATCCCTGGCCAAACTTATCAACGTTCTGGTTGGTAGATTTCTCCACTAGCTTAACATGACATTCTTTATCATGTATGCCTGGTTTCTAAAATCCTGAGATGAAGTTTAGTAGGGTAGTATTCTTCTGCAGTTATCCTTTTTTCGATTTGCCAATAACGCACATGCTTCATTTACAATGCAGCGTCCTCTTTTCTTCAGTTTCAAGATTGGAGTTCCTTCAGCTATTGGACAAGCTCTTAAGCTTTCAACTGCTGCTTACCTCTTTTCTTTTGTGGTGGTACTTCTCCACCACAATCAGTACAAAGGCAAGGTTGCTGTGGGGAATTTTATAGTGCAGCAGATCATCTTTTACATTGGAAATTTTGTGGTGTTTTTATGCTGGGAGTTGATTCATCATTTACATCAGGTTTATCTGCTCATTGATCCTTTGTCTCACAAGTTTCTGTTGTGGTTGCACATTGTTATGTATCATGTCATGTATCCTTAATCAGTGCAAAAAATTATATTAATTTGACTATGCAGGTGCTACATACTAAGAGGTTCACATTTGCACCTCCAAAAGGATCAGCAGCAGCAGAAACAAATCCAAGTGAAACCCTTCTAACTGCACTAGAGGAGAGCACACCCCGTTCTCTTTTGCAGTATCTGGCATATCTTGACCTGTCTATGGTCAGTGAGAAGAATGTCGATACCTGGCGCCGAGCTGCATTCTTCGAAGAAACCGGTGAGACTTACAAAAGAGTGGTCGCTGTGTCCCTAAGGCCTCTGGAATTGCTCACAGTGAAGTTAGGGGAAGGTCTTGAAAGCTCTTCTGTTGAAAGAACCTTCCAACTATCAGATCAGTTGAGATCCCCTACGGACATGCTTATAAACAAAAAACTACAGGAGTTAGACTATGACTTCCAGGTAGATATTTGGTTTCGACTATTGCTAGAGTTTCTACTTGTTTTCCATTGCATTTTATGCTTAGTTCAGCTTTAGCACTTTAGACTTGTATTAATTTATAAATGGAATGTACAGGTAGATAGGAGTTCACCAGGATGAATAAGTTAATATGCGTAGGCAAAATAATCTTATGCTCAGTAAATTCTCTTGGTGATCTCTTGTTCGTGGAGAAAAATAAATAAATTAAAATTTATTAAAATTGACGATTTGCTTGAAGTGAACTTCTCTTAGGATGGTTATGATAAATTGCTGGTCACTAATTATTTTCAAACAGAAGTACCATGCTACCTAGTGGATTTCGGACAGACACATTGGCTATTTTTTCCCGTTGTTTTGTTTGTGACTTTTTTTCTGCTGCCTGCATAACAATAGGCAGTTCCTGTATTTTGTTAATGCTCAAGTTACCTTTTGTGTTTACATGTATGTGATTTCCTGAGGAGCCAAATCAGGTTTTTAGAAATACTCAGGACTTTCTTGACAGGTTGCATGCATTTTGCGCTCTAGCTCTCTGACAAATCAGTTTCTGCATTTCGACAATTGATGAAAGAGCCTCTCACTTCATCTTCTTTCTAAAGAATCTAGGACTTTTAAATTAAGTCCTAATATAGGTTTTTTACTGGTTGATTCTCAAGCCGTGCTTCTTCCTGAGTTGGTCATCAGTTTTGGTTCTTCACAGATTCCATGATTACTTCACAGACTATTCTGCAGGGTACCTTTTTGAATACCCTAGTTGCTGTGGTAGTCTTCCCTTACCATTTGTTTATCAACATTTGATTGTATCAAATGGTTTTGTTTCAAAGCTTCTGGCAAATCATAGATGTAAATTTATGGGTCCTGAAATTGTTTTCCTTTTCAATGATAGCATGAATATTTGATTTTATATTAGAAAATGAACCTAAGGAAACCTCAATCTTTGTCTGGTTATGGCAATATGATGCAAATATCACGTGGTTGCCTGTAAAGTGCTCTAAGGTAGTTGAAACTCCATATGGAGAACTGGTTTATTATTTATATCTTTCATGCAATGTCTTAGAGAACTTAATTTCTTGCAGCTTTGTGCTTGGTGTGCCCGAATTGTAGCTGCACTGACTGCACATTCACATAACGAGGATCGATTTGGTGTTGCACAGTTGTCTGGCAGTAATGCTGCTGTTATTTCAACATTGCTGTCTGCTTTATTGGCTGTTGAAACTTTGATGGGGAAGAAAACTAACTTGCAATATCCATCTAATGGTATGAGTCCTGCTGCAATAAGATGGGCACCTATAGCTGGAACCAGAGATTCACCTGTGGCTTTTACTAGTAGAAGGAAAAACAATCGTCCCATGTATACAAAAGCATATGCAATGGCTGATGTTTTGAGGACCTCAGTTTACTCCATTGTGTCTGTTTTCCACAACGAGATGCAAGAGAGTGCAAAAGCTGGAAATCTTGAAAAGGATTGGATCAATGGTGGTAAAGTTCTCTATGGTACACAAGAGCTTCTGTCGCAGAAATTGCGTCTTTTCCTGGAATTCAGAGCTTGCTAAATCCTAATGAAGTTGCTAATGATTTTCTTGAGGTTTTAAATGCTTTGGAAGTCCTTCAGCATTTAAGAGATGGATTTCCTATTTAAATTTTCCATTCATAAGGGATATGATTACCTAAACAGAAGAGTGCATTTGCCCATTTTTCCCATGCTACCATTAAAGAGGATTTGAAGAGCTGTACACAGAGAGGAGAGGAAATTTTCAACCTTTTTTTAGGTAGTTAAAAAGTTTTCAGCTGCTTTAGTTCTTTAACATTTGGCATTTTAATCATTAGTTTTTAGCAGCAGCAAAATGCAAAATGTAAGTTTTGAATTGCAGCAGCTTTTATTGCTTCCAAAAGAAGGGAATGAATATATGGAGAATTGCTTTCTTGGCGCATTTCCGGACATAAACTACCCTTTTAAATCCGCCCAAAGTTCATCACACCTCTCAGCATATGACATGGTAGTTTGTAGATTTGGTTTGATAGTGTTTAAAATTCACGAACCTACCATGACATTAATGGTCCAACATTCTTCTTCCTTGTCGGATCCAGCCTTTGGTTTTGGAATTAAACCTTCCACAAAACCAGGTTCTTCTTAACATGTAAAGCAAGTCACGTTGCTTTCACCCATTCATATTTTTTTTCACTTCTGGATAAGTAATAAAAGAACATACAAATCTGTAGAAAGTCTAAGAAATGCTAGAACAATAAAGTATCTGTAGAAAGCAGTAGCAAAAATGTTTATAATATGAACATACAAATCTTTGAAGAAGAATAAAATTGCTTAATAACAAATCAATACGAGCTTGACTAATGGTAAGCTCGGACAGAATGGTGCCTGCTGCGTTTGTGATGCTCCCGGTGATGCCAGTCCTCAGCATTGCCATAATGGTGTTGTTCTATGTTGCCTTTATAGCGATGGTGCTCATGATCAAGATGCCTTCGGGGCCTTTCGTAGTCCTTATGGGCATGACCTCGACGATCAGGGGACGATGGCCTTCTAGGTTGGTGCTGATCATCATGCTCCGAGCTAGACTTTGAAAGAACAGTGGTGTCACTACAACTACTTACTGCCTTATCAAGCTCCTGATCTTTTAAAGAAGCCCCCATCTCAGACTCATCAAATCCCTCTCTGTTGTTGCTCACAAATTGTGATCCAGCAAATTGATCCTGTGGTAATATCCCTCCATATGACATAGCCAGAGGATTAAATCCAAAACCAAAATAGGGATAGGCACCAGAATAAGGAGTAAAATATCCTGCCATTCCTGATTGGATGCCTGTGAACCAATATGGGTTATAGCCAGCATATTCCATAGGCATCATGTAATTTCCCTGCATCGCTGAATCATCTAATGGCATATGAACTTTCTTCCTTTTTTTCGTCTTCGCTTCCTTACGATATTCTTCATCAGCCAGGGGCAAAGTTGTTCCTTGTTTTGGTGCTAGTTCCTCAAGATCAACCACATTGCCTTCAACAGCACAATTATCAGCCATTCCCTCTTCAGCAACCTCATCAGCTACTGCAACTTCTTTAACCGAAGCAGTCAGCTTAGTAGTAGAAGGAACCTTGTCCTCCTGCACATTGTTAGACTCTTTGTCCTGAACTTGTGGAAAACTACAACCACCATTATCTAAACTACCATCATCATGAGATTCCACTATCCGATTAATGGTTTTTCTCAGAGTCAAATTAGGCAAAAGATCATCAGCAAGTATCTCAGTAGCCCCACATACACATGAAAACTTGGAACTGATATAATTTCTTATGCACTGATCACAGAAACTCTGGAAACAACACTTGCTGCAAAGCACAGCAAAATTCATTATCTGTTTACACAATTGACAGTAAAGTTCTTTGGGAACATCGCCAATATGGCGGCTTCTGGTAGTAGGGAGCCCTTCAATTTCTCTCTCAAAAGCAACCTCATCTGGCTTCAAAACAGCAATATCCCCACTAGATACTGCATAAAATCCATCTGAATTAGACATTAACATTGATTTTGGAATCCCAGTTGGAGGCTTCATCTTCTTAAAGTCATAATTAGGATCACCGTTGGTAGGGCAGTGCTGGATAAAATGTCCAGCTACTTTACACCTATGGCAAACGTATCCCTCCGGTGGCTTCTTCCACGGCAATCCACTACCTCGACCAAATCCACTTCCTCCCATGATTTTTCCACCTCTGATCATACCTCGACCATATCCGAAACCACACGAAGAAGAAGAAGGCTGTTCGCAATCCAACGCCGATTTCTCCACCAAAGCCTTGATTCTACTCTCCTCATCTAAAGCCAATTCAGTTGAAAACTCCTCAGATTTATTGGGAAGAGAAACATCAACTTGATAATTAGTTGAATGGGGAATATCGTATAAGTCCCATTCCGTATAATCATCATCAAGATCAGCCATCTTGTCCCTTTCGCAGCTTTGTGAATTGAAAATCTTGAAGAAGGATGGTACAAATTGAAGATTAGAGAGAACGAAACAGGGAAAATTTAGAGAATGAAGGGTTTTCTTGTTGGAGAATTAATTGAAGACTGAAGAATGAAGATTGAAGCCGAGGTAGCAGAAGAGTATAAAAAGGAGCTGAATCCCAAGGATTTTAGGAGTTTCCTATTCCTACTGGAGAAAGGATTCAATTCTATGGCGGCAAAAATATTTTGTACCAGAAGCAATTAACCGACATTTCCGCTCCCTTCATAAAAAAAAAATCAAAATCTTTTAACAAAATAATTTCCAAAATGTAAAAATCTTTTCTTTATAAGAATTATAGTATATTCTTTGATAATAAATATAAGTTGAGAATTTTAAAATTTATTTTTTGTCAAAATTTTTTTCAACTCAATTGATTAATTTTTACCAGAAAAAATATCGATTTTGAGATAAAAAATCTAAAAATTAAAATTTTCTCAACTATTTTGAGTTTCATTTAGAAGGGAGACCTGACGAAATTTTTGAGGCAATTTCACTTAGATTGGCGAAATTTCTTAGAGAGAAATTACTTATAGAATATCATCCATCCGGCAAAATTCATTTTAGTTTTTTTTTTATTTTAAAAAAAGCAACTGACAAGAAAAGATTTGAGTTAGAGAGAATTGGATTAGAAAGAGAAATTTGACGGGAAAAAATAAATTTTTTTAAGCTATATTTATATTCTGAGTTATATTTATATTCCAAAATATATATATATAGAGAGAGAGAGTACTCTTTATCGACTTTTAATTTTTTCCCAATGCAGTCGTCGTTAATTGAGAAAATCCAAAAGTTTTCAGGAACATAATTGAAATTTAATCCATTAATCCAAAAACTTTTCGGAAACCTCCGTTCTCCGCCGTAGCGGTTGCTCTATTGGTCGAGTCTGCTGTCTGAGATTCAAGTTTCCTTCCTTCCACGTACCAAAAATCGCATGGCAAACGTTAACCCTAATTCTAACCCTCGACTGAACAGTCAGAAGACGGAAAGGAAGAAAAACAAAGCTAATAATAGTGATAAAGGAGAGAAGAATTTGCAGATGCAGTATGAATTTTGCAAGGTTTGCAAAGTGAATCACAACCAAGGTCGTCGCCATGTATACTTTCCCAATCACAAAAAGGCTCTTTCGTCGTTTCTCTCCCGTTTCCAGTCGAAGCTCGTCAATGACGTCTTTTTCTTCCTCAAAAACCCTATTCCTCTTCGCCCTGAACATGCTTCTCTCAACCGCCTTTGGTGTATTTTCTGTGACTGCGATGTTGTAGAAACTGGCAGCTCCTTCGCGTGGTAACTAAACTTATTTAGTTTGTTTTCTCCATTATTAATTATTAATTATTCTTTTTCTCTATTTGATTAGCTACGGTTGGAATTTTGATTAAGTTGTGGGGCTGTGCAGTGGAAATGCTATTGCACATTTGGCAAGTTCAGAGCATTTGAAGGAAGTGAAGTGTTTCTTGTGGAAATATGGAGGTGAAATAGACCGCGGGGATTCTTTTTGTGTTTCAGATGCTGATTTTGCAAAGGTTATTCTGTCTTTTTTCTTAACCAAATTATGTTAAATTGCAGTGTGATTACAAGTTTTCAAGTATTTCAAACCTATGGTGATAGAATTTCTCTAGTATGTTTGTGCTATTTAAACAATGCTGGCTATGCAACGTGTCTGGTACTGCTTCTTGGAGAATTTTTTTTTTCTAAAACAAAAAACTGTTTTTTAAGAAAGGATAACTTTTTGTAGTTGTTCTCTGAGGCAATTATTTGTATCAAGTTCATGAACATCCGGGATGTTTCAACTTTTTTTGGGTTTGCAGTGGGAGAAAAAATGCAAGTCATCGAAAGCTGAAGCTGCTGTTCAAGGATGTCCTGGATCTTCAATTGGACCTTTGAATGATATCCACAAAGAAACAAACTCTGACTATGTAAATAGTTTTGACAAAAATGATAATTTTTCTAATATTGCTGTTAACTTTTCAAATGGTGTTGTCCCTTTACAAAATCCTACAAATGAGAGATCTCAGATATTATATTTGCCTGGCGTTAATGAACATGGATCTCAATCACATGAGGTGTTCACGGGTATAGCTGCAGTCAGGAACACATTGACCCCGGCTGTTTTTTCAGGTTTTTTCTTCTAGATAGTTATCCAAGTTCAGTTATTGTAGGAAAGGAGGTTTTACTAAAAGGATATTCAATATTCTTTATCAGGTTCTTTTGGTAATCAAAATTGCATGCATTCTTTTCCGAGGGATCCCCTGACTTATAGTTGTGCTACCAATGTAAGTAAAAGTTCTTAAGATGATAATTTATCTTTTTTAAGTTCTTTACTTCTGCTTCTTTCTTTTGATGTTTCGAGGATATTGAAATCTTGCCTAGTTAATTTATACTTATAATATATCTTGTGGGTAAAGAAGAATACTGGTTACATGTGAATTATCTTGTTGCCATGGTTTAGGGGGTTCCAATTCTAGACCTTATTTCACATGTGCAATTGTTTACTGCAGAATAGATGGGATGGAAGTATGGTAGTGCTCGTTGGTCTTTGATGTTTAGTATTGTTTTCCCCCTCCCCGCTGCTTGCGTATTTCTTTAAAGGTTTCCTATTGTTTCTTCAATAACACCTAGCTTCAAATCCATAATAGTTTTCCTTTAAGTAATATTGTTTATCAGTGGCTCATTCAACCCCTTTATACTCAATGATGCAGAACTCATGTTAATCCAAAATGCTTGCCCGGCACCTCCCCTTTAGTACTCTTCTTTGGTCTTACTCCAGGTCTTCTAGACGTAGAATTAGAAACCAGGTGCATATCCCATGCATAAGACAGAATATCATGAAAAGCATGCTCTGCTTCTCTTTACTAGGGTCAAAATTCAATATTTCAAAACCGTTGGATACGTTGCATCATCAGCCATACAACTGTAGGACTAGGCACACAATCTATATGTAGAAGAACTGTAGAATGAGTATGAGTCATAGAAAGATAAACGGGAATAGGCACTTGCTGAATATTAGGGGAAAATTGTCTTGCTGTGCAGAAATGAGATCAGGAGATACCTCAACAGGGATGGTTTTGTCTAGCATTCTGATTTAAAATAGGTTGCTCCACCACAATGGGCCTGTTCTCGATTGCTTGTGCTTTTTTTAAGTGGCTGAATGAAAGAAAATAAGTGCCCTTGAAGAAGTAGTTTTAAAATTTTAATAGAATATTTTGATTTTTAATAGCATCAATAAGCAAAAGCGCCTCCACGGTAACTCTTCAAAAGTAGTCCTTTTTTTTTTACCTTTTTTTATCCATAAGTAGATGTAATAAGAAATTGAGAACAACTCAATAGCAGCTTATGGCTTAAAATAAGCTAAAAGCAGCTTATTTTGAGCAATTTAGAACAGGGCCTATGTAGGGAATTTAGCAACAGTAGGACTGAGCTTACAGTCTGTGTTCCATAAGTGGGGTATGAGATGTAGGAAGAACAACAGGAATAGCCACTTGCTGGACTCTGGAAAATTTCTTGGAAAGTTTTCTTGGTGATAAGAAGTCATATCCGACAAACATCTGAACTGTAACCTAGTTTGGGTTAGCACTGTGGTGTAAAACAGGTTGCTCCTTCACCGTGTCAGGCACTTCAGGGCTCCGTTCTGTATGCATCTCTTTTATGACCATATTCGTTTCAGGGAATGGCCAAAAGTTATACAGGGGGAACATCTTGATGAATCCATTCACGCTGAACCACATTCTGCTAAAGAATTCCAAATTCCTTGAGAAGAGGGATAACCTCAGGGAGAGGATGTGTAAAATATCAACACATAATCTTGCATAAGCAAGCTGCGCGTGAGTTCTGTTTTCCGCTCCGAGAAAGGCACCCCTACCGCTTTTCTGCCCGCCCAAAAAAGCTCAGCTTCCCTCTTCATAGATGCACTCATGCAATAATCCTCTTAGCCAACAAATAAAATCAATTAACGATCCCAATTTGTTAGGATATGTAGAGACTAGTAACGGAATTCAGTCCAGGAAATCTCATCCACCCGGGAATTCATCTCTAAACTTTCTTTTCATTCTGAATTCTGTTCCCACGGAGAAGAATAAATATTACTTGGAGACAGTGAAAGAGGTCTTTCAGAAGCTTTGCATTTCATTTCTTATGATTCAAAATGACATAAATTTTTTTTTTTTTGAATTGGCTTAAAGCTACTTTCCCAAGATCTTAATGTGATCTTAATGTCAACTTTGCCTGGAAGGATAAAGAAGAGAAGTAATATGCTTCTTGATGTGGTGTCTTCAGAAGATTTAGCTCATAAAATATGAATAGTGAATGATTCTGGCTCTTAAGAGTGTATGTGTTCTGGTTAAATGATGGAGTCTTGCAATAACATTAAAGAAAAACTAAGTATTCAAGGGGTTGTTTGCCCTACTCTATGTGCAAACTGATATATTCTGAATTGACAGGTCTATCACTGTTGTTTATTTATTCTGCTCACAACATTCTAGTCCTTTACTTACTGTTTGAACCATTGATATTTTTCATTTCAATTCGGTGGCTCAGTTGTCATACTAGTTTTTTGCTTGCCTGACGTGCTTGATGTCCTTTTTCCTGATGACTGGCTCATCACCGAATACACAAAAAACGCCCCCCCCCCAAAAACTCTGTTGACTCTATCTTCTTTAAGTTAATATCTTTCCTACTAAACCTCCTTGTATTCTAGTCTAAATAATATCTGCAACCTGGATATTGTAGGCGTTTCCACTTGAAAGAATTGCTTTTGGTCAGGGTAGTTTGCATACTACCTCAAATGGAAGTAGCAGTTCACTGGGTATACATCAATTTCACAATCCCCTGTTCTACTAGTTTTTTTTGTTTATATATGCTTCCCTGCTATTAGCCTGAAGACTACATATATTATTGGAAGATAGTTGATCTTATGAATGTGTATTCACAAGATCTCTCTCTGTCACCTTTTCCTTCTTCAGATTTGCAGAATCTTACTCAAATCTCTTCTTCAGCACGAGAAGACAGTGGGGGAAATGTGCACTCTGGAGCACCTCCACCTTGGTTCACTGCATCTAATATGAATGTGTTAGATATAAAGATAAAACCAGGAGTTGATAAACTTGTGTCTTCTAATAATGTGCCAGTGAAATCCTCCAAACTAAACCCAAAGCGGGTTGGAGCTGCTTGGGCAGAGAGGAGGAAGATTGAGCTGGAGAGAAGAGGAGAGCTTGTGCATAAGCAATTTGATGCTGACTGGCTGCCGGACTTTGGCAGAGTCTGGCAATCAGGTACTCGGAAGAAATCCCGAAAAGAATTTCAGGTGGAGAACCAAGTTTCTAGCAAAGTTGAAAATCAATGTGAGAAGCCAATTCAATTACAACCTTATGTCAGCAAAAGGATGGTGAGTTTCCCTCTGTACATTGCATCAATTTGATCTCGTATATATATGACAGTTCTATTTCTATCTTGATTCCTTGTCAATGAGAGAACAAAGTAAAAATTTCTCAGTCCTCTTTATGATCACTGCCATGGTGTGCAGCAGCAACCTCTTACTCCCGCTACTCTGCTTTCTGTTTGTGTGTCTTCTTTTGTGTTAGAATGGTCAAAAGAAAGGGGTTGTGGAGCTCGATAATTGTACGAGGATGTGTCTAAGGTTTAGTGTTTAATTGTCATCTGTCTTGTCAAGGCATGTTTGGTTGGTAACTAACTTCGAGGATCATTGATTAGTTATGACTAGGATTTCTGTTTCAGCCTGATGTACCACCGGTTCCTCATAATTATCTTTTTCTGTCTCTACAAATTTGTTTTTGTATTTTTTTACTGCAGCATGTGTTTGCCTTGGTCTCTTCCTCAATCTTCTCATGCTTACTAACTCTTATTTTGGGGTCCTCTAGGGTATTTTTTAACTTCGTCTTTTAAGAATGCATGTTGCTAGGGAAAACCGGGCTTCACTTGTTACCTGTAGAGCCACCCTTTGTTCACAAGATAATGAAAGATTGTAAAGAGGCTCTCATTAAGCCCACAAAACAAAATGAAATATAAAACTAGTATTTAAAGGAGGAATCATCTGCTACCGGAGAATTATGCTATGTATGTTTTCCTTTGGTTCTTGAGGCATCATGACAACATTTTCCTTGTATTATTTTGCAGCGAAGAGATCTGGGAAACGAAACGTTTGACTGATATCTTGGTCTAATATGCAATTGGTTTTCTTTGTATATACTTCTATCTACTTTTGTGGCTGCATGGAAGGGTGCCTATACTGCATCCAGATGAGTCGGATAGAAAATCTTCATAAATACTGCAAACTTGTAAATAACTTTCTACCTCTTTACTCGGGTTGAATTTATGGGAAAATTTTTGCTTCTACTTCTGCATTTGCTTTTGCATGACTCCTAGTTTTGTTTCTTTAAATCTGTGGATAAGTTTTCAGGGAAGGTCCCTCTAAGCTGAGGTTGGAATCAAATATTGTACAATGGCTGACCTCTTCCTTTCTCCAAAGAAAATTAAGTTCCTGTTCTAGGATTTGTTTGTACTCTTTTCTGGGTTTTTTGGCGAAGAATTCAGTCATTTTGGTTCAGCTTGCTTCTTCCAATAATGCTAAGGTTAAACTTTTTTGAGCTCATGCGTAAGGATATCTTCTGCTCCGCTTCCAAACAACAAGGTGGCAATGAAGCTGCAGCCTGATTATTCTCGGTTATAAGATGAGCTGCTTCCAGACAATCTCTATATAATCGGCGGCAATTCAATCCATCAGAGGTAATCGAGCATAGGAGCACCTTTGGTCGCAGCTTCATCGGCTTTCTATTCGGGTCTCATGAAATTTCATTTGCAATATGAAATGTTAGTTGGATAATAAGTTATAAAATATTATATATAATTTAAAGTTATAAGATATCAAATATTATATAAATTTAAGTTATAATTATAATAATGAAGTAATAAAATGAAATAATAAAATCTTACATCAGTTTCTACCCTCTTCAACACTTGTGCGCTTCTTTGCTTTTTGACCCCTTGTCCCTCATTTCTGTTCATTTTATTTCGCACACAAAATGCTTTGTATTCGGGAATCTCCCATAATATCTCAAGAATCCAAATTGGCCTCTTCTTTGTCGCTTGAGCATCGCCAATCAAATCTTTCATTTGGCCTCCTATGGATGCCTTATTTTGGTCATGGATAATGTTGGGTCCTATATGCATCTTTACTGAAATTTCAAAACATTAAAAAATAATATTTGTATAAATATAAGTATAACTAGTATAAGATTAAAACAGAAACATTCAAAATATTATAGGTATTAAATACTTGTAGAAAAATTAAGACAAAGTAAATTTCATTTACTTGAAACTCTCCTACCACATGTTGTAGACATTCTGCGGGACCTTAGACCAACGATGGTAAAGGCCGATGAACTGCTCCTGCATGATACCTGAGATAATTGTAGCGACTCTTGAAGACATATGTAGTCTATACATATTAATGTTAGTGTATATTATATTTAATTATATTTTATATAATTATAACGATATGCTTTCTATGTTTATTGAACTTACCGATCTACATCCAGGGTTAATAACTGTCGAGTATCACGGGAAGCGACTTTCAAACCGCAAGATCCTTAGAAGGAGCCATAGATGATGACAGCTGTGTGATTGGTGCAGAAGATGAATTGGGAGCGTTGAAACGGGCTGCTAGCTATGTCTTTGTCGCTAGATCCTGATTCTTACATCGTGTTTGTGGATCTTGCTGTATCGGAGTCAATGGATTCTACTATATGAAAGTCTGTAGATCCTTCTATGTTGTAGGCGGCGTCTTCTGCTATGCGAAAGTAGTGGATCATTTCTCTTACGTCCTCTGGTCATTGATATGCGTTCTAATGCATATCAATATGAGAATACTTTCCTCTAATTCATGCATATGAGACTCACTTTTCTTCAGCGTACACAAGTTTTGGTAGAAGATACTCAACTTGGACAAACAACTCCACACTTTCGTCGGAAGAAGCTCTCTAAAGGTGGTAGGCAAAAGTCATTCCAGGAACATATGACAATCATGACTTTTCATGCCAGTCATCTTCATGTCTTTATAATCAACGCACCTTTCTAAGTTAGATGCATATCCATCCGGCAGGTGCAACTCTTTAACCCAATCAAGTATCATTTTCTTTTGTTCTTTCGTCAAGCTGTAACATGCTGTCAGCTTCGAACACTTAACTCCATCGCTCTTTTCTATTAGCAAGTTTGGTCGATGTAAAACATAGATTCTAAGAATGATTAGGAGAAAGAATTGTTAGTTCCATAACTTTACGATTATAAAATTTTAAAAAAGTGTTATATAATTATCTTATACTCTTAACAAGGAGATATAACTTATAATCATTTATAACAAGGGTTTTAGGGTTTATAATCTTAATAAATTTTCTCTTAAATGATTTAAAAGGTTTTAACTTATTGTTTTATTTAAAATTTTATGTTAAGTCATTACATTAAAAATTCTAAGTTTTTTATAAGATTGAAAAAATTTAGATAGAGTTTCCTCTTTATTATGGATATTTTTAGGCTCAGAGGCCACTCAAACAAGCAACAAACTCACATTTTGACTCCCGACAACTCAAATTAGTTTAAGTAAAACTAAAAAAACAATAATCCTAAGTATACCCCTAAACGATAACCTTTTCACACACATTCAAGTAGAGGCAAAACAAAGATAACCATCACATGCACAAGTATAAAAATAAAAGAATAACTCCCTTCACAAACTCATCCTATAGTTTATGTAGGTAAACAAAATAGATTATGCTTTTAATTCATAAAACATTTTAGACATATAAACATTGATTAAAGTAGCAATGACCTACTGAAATTGTAGAAATTTTAGGCTCTTAAACAAAGAATTTTTCTATTAAAATTGATGATGACAACTGTATGTAATTCCAAAGATGTGTTTAAAGAAGAGATGAAAGAAGAATTGTAATAACAAAAATTATGAACTCCTTGAAGGATGCATAGTCTTTCAACAATCGTGATTTCTCAAGGAACTCTATTAAAGAAGATTAAAACAAAAATGGAATGAAATGCTCACTTTCTATACTAAACTCTAAACCATTAATGTTACTTTAAATCAAATTCCTCAAAGATTCTTGATATATATGCAAGCAACAAAGAAGGATATATAGATAGGAAACAAAAACAGATTTAAACTTTATAATATTTTTGAACAAGGTTTCTCTCTTTATAATCTTAACAAAGTTTCCTTTAAAAGATTTAGAAAGTTTTAACTTCCCATTTCATTTAAAATTTTACGTTAAGTCACTACTAAAAAAATTAAGTTTACTATAACGTCGAAAAAATTTCAACAGAGTTACCTCTGTATTATGGAGATTTTTCAGGTACACAGACCACTCAAACAAGTAACACACACAAAAGCAAACGAAAAATTAAGAGTCAGGGCTCTCCCATGAAGCTTTAAAGAGTCAAGGCCCTCCCATAAAGCTTTAATGAGTTAGGGCTCCCCGTAAAACAAAATTTTAACTAATTAAACAAATACCTCTATTGAAGACCATTGATACAAAATAATAATAAAAAAAACAATACCTACTATTCTGTTGAAGACCATTGATACAGCTCCGGTGGCGGTGGCAACAACGAAGGCTCTGACAATGGCAGCAGTGAGTTCCAACAGCTTAAAGAAGAAGAAGAAGAAGAAGAAGAAGAAAGAAGAAGAAGAAAAAGAATAGCCATGCTGAGAGAGAGAGAGAGAGAGAGAGAGAGAGAGAGAGAGAGAGAGAGAGAGAGAGAGAGAGAGAGAGAGAGAGAGAGAGAGAGAGAGAGAGAGAGAGAGACTTACCACTATTCCTTGTGGCATTGATGGTGGTCAGTGATGGCGATGGAAAACAACGACTGTCGGGGGGCTTGTCAGATTGTCATGGGAATGGGAGAGTAGAGGGTTTTTGGAGGAGAGGGGAATGAATTGAAGGGGGAGAGAGTTACCTCGATTTCAATTGAAATTCTAGGAATTTTTATTCGATGGCACACTGACGCCTCAGCTATCGGTAACGATTATTTAAAATTTACTAATGGTCAATATCGTCTAAAACACTAACAGTACCAAAATTTCCAATTTCTTTTCCCACCAATGTCAGTAGTTTCTGTTACTGACGCGTATGTTGTTGGTAGAACTGTCGATTCCTTTTTAATAAGTACCGACCAAAGCTTGCCGTCCCTAAGGCCGTCGGTTAATTTACATACCGATGGTTACTTCCGCCGTGAAAATTCGTCGTTTCTTTGCGTGGTTTCTCCCTTCAAAAGTTTTTGCTTGATTAAAAAGTAATCCGTCATATTCTAAATACTGTTGGAACGCCATCAGAACTTATCAACGAAACAAGAAGCTATCGATACGTACAGATATTGTTTTGGTAGTGGTCATAACAAAATTTTAAAAAAGAACCATATATAGAGCTTGAAAATTTATTAAGGATCTTAAAAGTTAGAAATAAGTGTTGAATAAATGTTAGGGATTAAATTTAATATTTACTCGCATTCACTAATTGGATATTATTAACCAAATGAAAAAATATTCATGAGTGAAGAAAAATATAAATTCTTGATGAGCAATTATGATGATTTTTGAGCATTAAAAGTTTATTTTTGAGTACAAAATAAGACGTTTTTAACATCTGTCACATTTTCTGTTAAGCGAAATGTGGTAGCCCACTTAGAACCCTAAAGAAGGACTTCATTTGGCAGATTGGTCTGAATTAGAAGCAAATAAATGGAAGGAGATGTTGATTCTTCTCAAACAGAGACATTTTTTCCTCTTCAAGAGTGACTAAAGCTTCAAGTCCATTTCCATCAATGGAACCAAACAAGTACATTTCTTGTGATTGAGTTTGTAACATAGTAGTCCATTCAGCCTTTCCCCATCCAAAATCAACCTTATTAATCCCTAATCTACTAAAGCTGCTGAAATAATACACATCAATATTACTTGTCGAAGAATTCTTAACCTCTTTTAAGCACTTTTCTAGCTCCATCATTTGTGATTCATAAGAAAGTTTTTCTCGTGGAAGATTCTTGAATTTCAATTTGGCTTCCCTTAACTGCCTAACCAATGCTGGAAATTCTATCCCTTCTTCTTCATCTTTGTTAATACAGAAATAAAAAGAATAAATATTTCCAAGAGTATTTTGTGGCAGTCCCAAAAATGGACGTAAATTAATAGCTTCTAATATCACAGAAGTCCCCCCGCCGGTAATGGTTGATTTTGTTGCCTCCATGGCACATCCATAGAGAAGTGCACTAAGAACTTCCACACGGGTAGGCTGGTCAATACCTGACTCATTAGCCTTAAGTTTAAGCTTCTCTATTTCTTTTGCCGGAAATATAAATTTTCTTGTGACACAATTTTTGTAATCAAAAAATGGTAAAGGAAATGTACCATCTTTTCGAGGAAAATGAGAATCAGAAGGCAAAATGGGAGATGGTACATGAGATGATAAACGTGAAAGATTAGCCCAATCTTCCATAAACGTCGTCGCTGCGGATCCATCGGCAATTTTCGAGCTCAAGCATACGCCAATGGCAATTCCACCGCAGTCAAAATGACTAAGTTGAACAGCTACTAAGCTTTCTTGATTAGCATTTTTAGGAACCATCTCCCGGGGAAAAACTAAGCCAATGGAATATGATTTTGTATTTTTCTTTAGAATATCAAGAATGGGGCAGTGAATTCGGACTTCTAGGAATTCAATTCCTTGGTCGCTGCAATCGATATAGTCATTTTTTACGAGTCTACCGGCAAATGGATAATAATGGATTAGAGTTTTGGAGAGAGAATCATGGAGTTGGTGTCGAATTTTTGAAATTTCAATATGGTGGTTAGGATGATTAAGAAAAAAGTAGGCCATGGATCCATAATCTGTGAATAAAATTTGATCATATGAGGAGAGATTGTAAAGGCGGAGTGACTGAGGGGTTGGAGAAGAGGGTTTGATGAATGTTTTTGAAACTTTCTCAATCATTTTGGATTCCATTTTGGGTTTTTGATCTGAAAAGTAAAAACTCACACAAATGTGTGTGTATATATATATATATATATATAGAGAGAGAGAGAGAGAGAGTAAGTAGAGCCCTAAAAACCCTAATTAGGAGAACCTTTAAACACCTCACATGATAATAAAATATATATATATTTATATATTGTTTTAACATTTTCTAGATATTTGTATCACCATGTGCAAAACCTGCACCTGCTTAGATGATAATCTTCTTTATCAAATTTTGGATTAAAGTATTATCTATTTATAATAGAAAAATCGATAAAAAAATGCCCTTGTATAATTTAGGTTTAACCACTTACAAACATTATTTATTTCATTAGGTATTTTTGCCTAATAACTTTTCATGAGAGCTAAAAATGCCCTTATATAGTAGCGATGAGTGATTTTCAGTCAATTTGTATTACGCGATACTCACATGCTATTTTGATAAAGATAAAATTGTCTATTCATTAATTTAAGCGTCAATCAATAAGAGGAATGGATCGAAAACAGAGGCAGAGTCACGTGATGGCCTAAGGGGGCCATGGGCCCCTCATATATATATATACATAATTTTAGTGTATATAATTTGTGCATTTGATATTAAAATTAACATATTTTATCATGTTGGTGTCATAAATTAAACTAAATTTAGTATAAAAATAATAGAGGTATTAGCTATTTATAACTGTATATAAACTATATATTTTTACTTTTCTCTTTATAACCATAAACTTTGTTTTTGTTTTTATTTTATCTAACAATTTACTTGCTTTTCTTTTTATAGCCATAAACTTTGACATTGTCTTTTTCTAATATAAACTATTTTTACTTTTCTCTTTATATTCATGAACTATTTTTTACTTCTTAAATATAGTCATGAACTATTTTGAATAAACTGCTATATTTGAGAGGTTAAAAATAGTTCATTGGTTTAAAAGAGAAAAATAAAAATAGTTCATGAAGAGAAAAAGTAAAAATAGTTTACAGTTAGAAAAAAAATAAAATAAAAATTTATGACTATAAAAGGAAAATTAGAAATAGTTAATCGTTAAAAATAGTTAATATCTCAAAATAATATACTAATATTATTTTTCAAGAAAAATTTTTGTATTTGAATTCTGGCCCCTAAATGTTGGGGTGGGTTTGCAAATAATCGAAAATAACCCGTCTAATGAACCAACCCGAATAATTATCAAGTTATTTCGACCCATTCTAATCGTTAATTGGTGTTTAAATTATTTGTTTGAACAAGTTTAACCTAATTAAAGATGACATGTGTGCATCACGTAAAACAAATTAAGTAAAAAACAAAGGTTAAGAAACGGTTTCATACTGCTTTGTTTAAACTGTTAGACATATTGCACAATAAAGTAGTTTTAGATGAATATAGTTGTTCAAAGCGCATAGTGCAATGTATCTTTACATATTGAGAAACATATCGAATCATTTTGAGAAATTTTATGAAAAACTTTTTTTAATCTAAATTTTGAAAAAAAGTAATGATTAGTATACAGATTCGGCTTCCACAGACAAGTAAAATATTGTGCCATATATCTATACAACATGAAAAACATACAGAATTAATCTGAGTAATTTCACGGAGAAATATTTTTCGGACCTAAATTTTTAAAAAAATGTGATGATTAGCATACGTTTCGTGCTTCAACAGGCAAGTGTAACTTTTTGCGATGTATCTTTACAACATGAGAAACATAGTGAATCATTTTGAGAAATTTTATAGAGAATTTTTTTCGGACATAAATTTTGTAAAAAACGTAATGATTAACTCACAGATTCGGCCTTCAAAGGACAAGTGAAACTTTGTGCGATGTATATTTAAAATATGAGAAACATACCGAGTTATTTTGAGAATTTTATGGAGAACTATTTTTCGAATCTAAATTTTGAAAAAAATGTGATGATTAGCACATGAATTCGGGTTTTAATGGGAATGTGAAATTTTGTTTGGTGTATTTATACAACATGAAAAACATTCAGAATCGTTTTAAGCAATTTTGTGGAGAACTTTTTTTAGGACCTAAATTTTGTAAAAACGTGATGATTAGTACACAAATTTGGGTTTTAACGGAAAAGTGAAACATTATGCAATGTATCTTTACAACATGACAAACATACACAATCATTTTGAGCAATTTTAAGGATAACTATTTTCGGACCTTAATTTTGTGAGAAACGTGATTATCAGCATATGATTCGTGCTTCAATGGGCAAGTCAAACTTGTGCGATGTATTTTTATGTAATGAGAAACATATATAATCGTTTTTAGTAGTTTTATGAAAAATTTCTTTTCGGACCTAAATTTCTGAAAAAAACGTGATAATTAGCACACGATTTAGCCTTCTATAGGCAAGTGAAACATTGTGCCGATGTATCTATACAACATGAAAAACAAACAGAATCTTTTTGAGCAATTTTTTGGAGGACTATTTTTCGGACCTAAATTTTTTCAAAAACTTGATGATTAATAAACGAATTCAGGCTTCAACATGCAAGTGAAACATTGTCCGGCGTATCTTTACAACATGAGAAACATAGTGAATTATTTTGAGCAATTTTATAGAGAACTGTTTTACGGACATAAATTTTGTAAAAAACATAATGATTAACTCACAGATTCGGCCTTCAAAGGGCAAGTGAAACTTTGTGCGATTATTTTTAAAACATGAGAAACATACAAAATTATTTTGAGTAATTTTATGGAGAATTATTTTTTGGACTAATTTTTTTTTTTAAAAATATAATGATTAGCACACGAATTCGGGCTTTAAGGGGATAGTTAAACTTTGTCTGATGTATCTATACAACATGAAGAACATACATAATCGTTATTAGAAATTTTAAGGACAACTATTTTCGGACCTTAATTTTTTAAAAACAAGATAATTAGCACACGAATTCGAGCTTCAACGGGCAAGTCAAGCCTTGTGCAATGTAACTTTATGTAATTAGAAACACATTAAATTGTTTTGAGCAATTTTATGAAAATTTGTTTTTTCGGACTTAAATTTTGAAAAAAAAAGTGATAACTAGCATACGGATTCGGCCTTCAAAAGACAAGTGAAATATTGTGCCATATATCTATACAATATGAAAAAAACACAAAATTGAGGTAATAGTAACGTTGTTTGAAAATTGTGTTGAATAACATTATCTTTCCTTGACAGATGGCTTTTATTCTTGGCAGAGGTAGCTATATTTGAGAAACATACATAATTATTTTAAGCAATTTTATGGAGAACTATTTTTTGGACCAAAATTTTTTAAAAAACGTGAGATTAGCACACGGATTCGGGCTTTAACGGAAAAGTGAAACATTACGCGATATATTATTACAAAATGACAAAAATACAGAATTGTTTTGAGCAATTTTAAGGATAACTATTTTCGGACCTTAATTTTGTGAGAAACGTGATAATTAGCACATGAATTTGGGTTTCAATGAGCAAGTCAAATCTTGTGCGATATATTTTTATGTAATGAGAAATATACAGAATTATTATAAACAGTTTTATGAGAAATTTTTTTTGGATCTAATTTTTGAAAAAAAAAAGGGTGATAATTAGCACATAGATTCGGCCTTTTACAGACAAGTAAAATATTGTGCCAATGTATCTAAACAACATGCAAAACGTACAGAATCATTTTGAGTAATCTTATAGAGAATTGTTTTGCGGACATAAATTTTGTAAAAAACGTAATGATTAACTCACAGATTTGGCCTTCAAAGGATAAGTGAAACTTTGTGCAATTATTTTTTAAACATGAGAAATATAAAAAATTATTTTGAGCAATTTTTTGGAGATCAATTTTTTGGACTGAAATTTTTAAAAAATCTTTATGATTAGCGCACGAATTCAGGCTTTAATGGTCAAGTGAAACTTTGTCCGATGTATCTATACAACATGAAAAACATACATAATCATTTTTAGCAATTTTAAGGATAACTATTTTTGGATCATAATTTTGTAAAAAAAAAGAATGATAAAACTAGCACAAGAATTCGGGCTTCAATGGGCAAATCAAACTTTGTAGAATGTATCTTCACATGAAACATATTGAATCGTTTTGAGCAATTTTATGGAATACTTGTTTTTGGACCTAAATTTTGGAAAAAAAGTGATAATTAGCAAACGGATTCGGCCTCCTAAAGACAAGTGAAACATTGAGCCATATATCTATACTACATGAAAAACTTACATAATTTTTCTGCGCAATTTTACGGAGAAATATTTTTCAGACCTAAATTTTGAAAAAAACGTATGATTAGCAAACGAATTTGGGTTTCAACAGGCAAGTGAAACGTTGTGCGATGTATCTTTACAACATGAGAAACATAGTGAATCATTTTGAGCAATTTAATAGAGAATTGTTTTGCAGACATAAATTTTGTAAAAAACGTAATGATTAACTCATAGATTTGGCCTTCATAGGACAAGTGAAACTTTGTGCAGATATTTTCAAACATGAGAAGCATACAAAATTATTTTAAGCAATTTTATGGAGAACCTTTTTTTTTTTAACCAAAATTTAAAAAAAATCGTAATGATTAGTACACGAATTCGGGATTTAATGGGAAAGTGAAACATTAGCCCGATTTATCTACACAACATGAAAAATATACATAATCATTTTTAGCAATTATAAGAATAACTATTTTCCGATCATAATTTTGAAAAAAATATGATAATTAGCATACGAAATCGGCCTTCAACGGGGAAAGTCAAACCTTGTGGAATATATCTTTATGTAATGAGAAACATATTGAATCGTTTTGATTAATTTTATTCAAAACTTTTTTTAGGCCTGAGTTTTGAAAAAAAAGCAGTAACTAGCACACGAATTCGACCTTCTATAGACAAGTGAATCATTGTTCCATATATCTATACAACATGAAAAATATAAAGAATTTTTCTGAGCAATTTTGCAGATAAAAATTTTTCGGACTTAATTTTGTAAAAAATGTGATGATTACAACACACGAATTTGGGCTTCAACAAGCAAGTGAAACATTGTGCGACGTATATTTACAACATTAGAAACATAGTAAATCATTTTGAGCAATTTTATAGAGAAATGTTTTGCGGACATAAATTTTGTAAAAAGCGTAATGATTAACTCGCAAATTCGGCCTTCTAAGGACAAGGGGAACTTTGTGCGAACATTTTTAAAACATGAGAAACATACAACATTATTGCAAGTAATTTTATGGAGAACTATTTTTTGAACCAAAATTTTTTAAAAAACGTGATGATTAGTACACGAATTCAGGCTTTAACGGGAAAGTGAAAATTGTTCGATGTATCTATACAATATGACACATACATAATCGTTTTTAGAAATTATAAGAATAACTACTTTTAGACCATAATTTTTTAAAAACATGATAATTAATACACGAATTCGGGTTTAGACAGGAAAGTCAAACCTTGTGCGATGTATCTTTACGTAATGAGAAACATATTTAATCGTTTTGACCAATTTTATTCAAAGCTTTTTTCTGGATCTAAGTTTTGAAAAAAAATGTGATAACTAACACACGAATTCGGCCTTCTAAAGACAAGTGAAACATCGTTCCATATATCTATAGAAAATGAAAAAAAATAAAGAATTGTTCTGAGTAATTTTGCAGATAAAAATTTTTCGGACCTAAATTTTGTAAAAAATATGATGATTAGCATAGGAATTCGTGCTTCAACAGGCAACTGCAACTTTTTGCGACATATCTTTGCAATATGAGAAACATAGTGAATCACTTTGTGAAATTTTATAACGAATTGTTTTGCGGACATAAATTTTGTAAAAAACGTAATGATTAACTCACAGATTCGGCCTTCAAAGGGCAAGTGAAACTTTGTGCGATGATTTTTAAAACATGAGAAACTTACAAAATTATTTTGAGTAATTTTATGAAGAACTATTTTTTGGACTAAATTTTTTAAAAAAAGTGATGATTAGCACACGAATTCGGGTTTTAACGGAAAAGTTAAACTTTGCCCGATGTATCTATACAACATGAAGAACATACAGAATCGTTATTAGAAATTTTAAGAACAACTATTTTCGGACCTTAATTTTTTAAAAACAAGATACTTAGCACACGAATTCGAGCTTTAATAGGAATGTGAAACTTTGTCTTGTGTATTTATACAACATACAAACAATCAGAATCGTTTTAAGCAATTTACTGGAGAACCTTTTTCGGACCTAAATTTATTAAAAACCGTGATGATTGCATACGAATTCGTGTTTTAATGGAACGTGAAACATTGCCTGGTATATTTATACGACATGACAAACATTCAGAATCCTTTTAAAAAATTTACTGGAGAACTTTTTTTCAGACCAAAATTTTGTTAAAAACATGATAATAAACACACGAATTCGGACTTTATTGGGAAAGTAAAACTTTGTTTGGTGTATTTATAAAACATGATAAACATTCAGAATCGTTTTAAGTGATTTTGTAGAGAACTTTTTTTCGGACCTAAATTTCGTAAAAAAAAATTGATGATTAGCACACGAATTCAGGCTCTAATGGGTATGTGAAACTTTGTCTTGTGTGTTTATACAACATAAATAACATTCAGATTCGTTTTAAGCTATTTTGTGGAGAATTTTTTTCGAACCTAAATTTATTAAAAAAACCTAATGATTAGCACACGAATTCGGGTTTTAATTGAATGTGAAACATTGTTTGGTATATTTATATGACATGACAAACATTCAGAATCGTTTTAAGTAATTTACTGAAGAACTTTTTTTGGGACCTAAATTTTGTCAAAAACATGATGATTAGCACATGAATTCGGGCGTTAATGGAAAAGTGAGCTTGTTTGGTGTATCTACAATACATGACAAAAATTCCGGAACGTTTTTAGCAATTTTGTAGAGAACATTTTTTCGGACCTAAATTTAAAAAAAAAATGTGATGATTAGTTCACCAATTTGGATTTTAATGGAATGTGAAACGTTGTCTGGTATATTTATACGAAATGATAAACATTCAGAATCGTTTTAAATAATTTACTGGAGAACTTTTTGTCGGACCTAAATTTTGTAAAAAACGTGATGATTATCACACAATTCGGGTTTTAATAGGAAGTTAAAACTTTGTCTGGTGTATTCATACAACATGACAAACATTCAGAATCATTTTAAGCAATTTATTTGAAAACCTTTTTCGGACCTAAAATTTTATAAAAAAAGTGATGATTAGCACACGAATTCGGGCTTTAATGGGAAGAAATATTGTCTGGTATATTTATACAACATGATAAACATTCAAAATCGTCATAGGCAGTTTACTTGAGAACTTTTTTTCGGACCTAAATTTTTTAAAAATTGTGTTGATCAGGACATGAATTATTTCTTTAATTGGAATGTGAAACTTTGTCTTGTGTATTAATACAACATAAAAACATTCATATTCGTTTTAAAAAATTTTGTGGAGAACCTTTTTTTGAAAAAAAATTTAGTAAAAACACGTTACGATTAGCATGCGAATTTGGGCTTTAATGGGAAAGTGAAAATTTGTTTGGTTTATTTTATAAAACATGACAAACATTAAGAAACTTTTTAAGCAATTTTGTTGAGAACTTTTTTCGGACCTAAATTTCATGAAAAAACGTGTTGTTTAGCACACGAATTCGGCTTTAATGGGAATGTGAAACTTTATCTTGTTTATTATACAACATGACAAACATTCAGAATCGTTAAAGCAATTTTATTGAGAAATTTTTTTCATACCTTAATTTCATAAAAAACGTGATTATTAGCACACGAATTTGGACTTTTATGGGAATGTGAAACTTTGTCTGTTGTATTTATACAACATAACGAAAGTTCAAAGTCGTTTAAAGCATTTCTGTGGAGAAATTTTTTTCGGACCTAAATTTTGTAAAAAACGTGATGATTAGCACACAAATTTGGGCTTTAATGGGAAGTTGAAACTTTGTCTGGTGTATTTATACAACATGACAAACCTTCAGAATTGGTTTAGCAATTTACTGGAAAAATTTTTTTCGGATCTAAATTTTTTAAAAAACATGATGATTAGCACATGAATTCGGGCTTTAATGGGAAGTCGAAACTTTGTATGGTGTATTTATATAACATGACAAACATTCAGAATGGTTTTACGCAATTTACTAGAAAACTTTTTTTCGGATCTAAATTTATTAGAAAACGTGATGATTAGCACACAAATTCGGGTTTTAATTGAATGTGAAACATTGTTTGGTATATTTTTATGACATGAGAAACACTCATAATCGTTTTAAGTAATTTACTGGAGAACTATTTTTCGGACCTAAATTTTGGAAAAAACGTGATGATTATCACACGAATTCAGGTTTTAATGGCACAGTGAAACTTTATTCGGTGTATTTATAAAACATGACAAGTATTCAGAAACGTTTAAAGCAATTTTGGGGAGTACTTTTTTTTCGAACCTAAATCTCATAAAAAAACATGTTGTTTAGCACACGAATTCGGCTTTAATGGGAATGTGAAACTTTATGTTGTGTATTTATACAACTTGAGAAACATTCAGAAACATTTAAAGCAGTTTTGTGGAGAAATTTTTTTCAAACCTAAATTTCGTCAGAATTGTTTTGAGCAATTTTTTGGGGAACTTTTTTCTGGACCGAAATTTTGAAAAAATAGTGATGATTAGCACACGAATTTGGGCTTAAACGGGAGAGTGATACTTCGTTTGGTGTATTTATACAACATGAAAAACATTTTGAATCGTTTTGAGCAAAATTTTTTGGAGAACTTTTTTCCGGACCGAAATTTTGAAAAAATCATGACGATTAGCACACAAATTCGGGTTTAAACGGGAGAGTGATACTTCGTTTGGTGTATTTATACAACGTGAAAAACATTCTGAATCGTTTTGAGCAAATTTTTGAGCACTTTTTTTCGGACCGAAATTTTGAAAAATTCTTGATGATTAGCACACGAATTCGGGCTTAAACGGAAGAGTGATACTTTGTTTGGTGTGTTTATACAACATGAAAAACATTCTGAATAGTTTTGAGCAATTTCTTGGAGCACTTTTTTCCGGACCGAAATTTTGCAAAAATCGGGATGATTAGCACACGAATTCGGGCTTAAACGGGAGAGTGATACTTCGTTTGGTGTATTTATACAACATGAAAAACATTCTGAATCGTTTTGAGCAATTTTTTGGAGCAATTTTTTTGGGACTGAAATTTTGCAAAAATCGTGATGATTAGCACACAAATTCGGGCTTAAATGGGAGAGTGGTACTTCGTTTGGTGTATTTATACGACATGAAAAACATTTTGAATCGTTTTGAGCAATTTGTTGGAGCACTTTTTTCTGAACCGAAATTTTGAAAAAATTGTGATGATTAGCACACGAATTCGGCTTAAACGGGTGAGTGATTCTTCGTTTGCAGTATTTAAAACACATGAAAAACATTTAGAATTGTTTTGAGCAATTTTTTGGGGAACTTTTTTCCGGACCGAAATTTTGAAAAAATCGTGATGATTAGCACATGAATTCGGGCTTAAACGGGAGAGTGATACTTCGTTTGGTGTGTTTATACAACATGAAAAACATTCTGAATCGTTTTGAGCAAATTTTTTGAGCACTTTTTTTCGGACCGAAATTTTGAAAAATTCGTGATGATTAGCACACGAATTCGGCTTAAACGGGAGAGTGATACTTCGTTTGGTGTATTTATACAACATGAAAAACATTTTGAATCGTTTTGAGCAATTTTTTGGAGCACTTTTTTCCGGACCAAAATGTTGAAAAAATCGTGATGATTAGCACACAAATTCGGGCTTAAACGGGAGAGTGATACTTCGTTTGGTGTGTTTATACAACATGAAAAACATTTTGAATCGTTTTGAGCAATTTTTTGGAGAACTTTTTTCCGGACCGAAATTTTGAAAAAATCGTGATGATTAGCACACAAATTCGGGCTTAAACAGGAGAGTGATACTCCGTTTGGTGTATTTATACTACTTGAAAAACATTCTGAATCGTTTTGAGCAAATTTTTTGAGCACTTTTTTTCGGACCGAAAGTTTAAAAAATTCGTGATGATTAGCACACGAATTCGGGCTTAAACAGGAGAGTGATACTTCGTTTGGTGTATTTATACAACATGAAAAATATTCTGAATCGTTTTGAGCAATTTTTTGGAGCACATTTTTCTGCACCGAAATTTTGAAAAAATCGTGATGTTTAGCACACGAATTCGGCTTAAACGGTGAGTGATATTTCGTTTGCTGTATTTAAAACATATTAAAAACATTTAGAATTGTTTTGAGCAATTTTTTGGGGAACTTTTTTCCGGACCGAAATTTTGAAAAAATCGTGATGATTAGCACATGAATTCGGGCTTAAACGGGAGAGTGATACTTCGTTTGGTGTGTTTATACAACATGAAAAACATTCTGAATCGTTTTGAGCAAATTTTTTGAGCACTTTTTTTCGGACCGAAATTTTGAAAAATTCGTGATGATTAGCACCCGAATTCGGCTTAAACGGGAGAGTGATACTTCGTTTGGTGTATTTATACAACATGAAAAATATTTTGAATCGTTTTGAGCAATTTTTTGGAGCACTTTTTTCCGGACCAAAATGTTGAAAAAATCGTGATGATTAGCACACAAATTCGGGCTTAAACGGGAGAGTGATACTTCGTTTGGTGTATTTATATAACATGAAAAACATTTTGAATCGTTTTGAGCAATTTTTTGGAGAACTTTTTTCCGGACCGAAATTTTGAAAAAATCGTCATGATTATTAGCACACGAATTCGGCTTAAACGGGTGAGTGATACTTCGTTTGGTGTGTTTATACAACATGAAAAACATTTTGAATCGTTTTGAGCAATTTTTTGGAGAACTTTTTTCCGGACCGAAATTTTGAAAAAATCGTGATGATTAGCACACGAATTCGGCTTAAACGGGTGAGTGATACTTCGTTTGCCGTATTTATAACACATGAAAAACATTCAAAATACTTTTGAGCAATTTTTTGGGGAACTTTTTTCCGGACCGAAATTTTGAAAAAATCGTGATGATTAGCACACGAATTCGGCTTAAACGAGTGAGTGATACTTCGTTTTCTGTATTTAAAACACATGAAAAACATTTAGAATTGTTTTGAACAATTTTTTGGGAAACTTTTTTCCGGACCGAAATTTTGAAAAAATCGTGATGATTAGCACATGAATTCGGGCTTAAATGGGAGAGTGATACTTCGTTTGGTGTATTTATACAACAGGAAAAACATTCTAAATCGTTTTGAGCAATTTTTTGGGGAACTTTTTCCGGACCGAACTTTTGAAAAAACCGTGATGATTAGCACACGAATTCGGGCTTAAACGGGAGAGTGATACTTCGTTTGGTGTATTTATACAACATGAAAAACATTTTGAATCGTTTTGACCAATTTTTTGGAGAACTTTTTTCCGGACCGAAATTTTGAAAAAATCGTGATGATTAGCACACAAATTCGGGCTTAAACGGGAGAGTGATACTTTGTTAGGTGTATTTATACTACTTGAAAAACATTCTGAATCGTTTTGAGCAAATTTTTTGAGCCCTTTTTTTCGGACCGAAATTTTGAAAAATTCGTGATGATTGGCACACGAATTCGGGCTTAAACAGGAGAGTGATACTTCGTTTGGTGTATTTATACAACATGAAAAACATTCTGAATTGTTTTGAGCAATTTTTTGGAGCACTTTTTTCCGGACCGAAATTTTGAAAAAATCGTGGTGTTTAGCACACGAATTCTGCTTAAACGGGTGAGTGATACTTCGTTTGCTGTATTTAAAACACATGAAAAACATTTAGAATTGTTTTGAGCAATTTTTTGGGGAACTTTTTTCCGGACCGAAATTTTGAAAAAATCGTGATGATTAGCACATGAATTCGGGCTTAAACGGGAGAGTGATACTTCGTTTGGTGTGTTTCTACAACATGAAAAACATTCTGAATCGTTTTGAGCAAATTTTTTGAGCACTTTTTTTCGGACCGGAATTTTGAAAAATTCGTGATGATTAGCACACGAATTCGGGCTTAAACGGGAGAGTGATACTTCGTTTGGTGTATTTATACAACATGAAAAACATTCTGAATCGTTTTGAGCAATTTTTTGGGCACTTTTTTTTCGGACCGAAATTTTGCAAAAATCGTGATGATTAGCACACGAATTCGGGCTTAAAAGGGAGAGTGATACTTTGTTTGGTGTATTTATACAACATGAAAAACATTCTGAATCGTTTTGAGCAATTTTTTGGAGCACTTTTTTTCGGACCAAAATTTTTAAAAATTCATGATGATTAGCACACGAATTCGAGCTTAAACGGGAGAGTGATACTTTGTTTGGTGTATTTATACAACATGAAAAACATTCTGAATCGTTTTGAGAAATTTTTTGGAGCACTTTTTTTCGGACTGAAATTTTGGAAAATTCGTGATGATTAGCACACAAATTCGGGCTTAAAGAGGAGAGTGATACTTTGTTTGGTGTGTTTATACAACATGAAAAACATTCTAAATCGTTTTGAGCAATTTTTTGGAGCACTTTTTTCTGGACCGAAATTTTGCAAAAATCGTGATGATTAGCACACGAATTCGGGCTTAAACGGGAGAGTGATACTTCGTTCGGTGTACTTATACAACATGAAAAACATTCTGAATCGTTTTGAGTAAATTTTTTGAGCACTTTTTGTCGGACCGAAATTTTGAAAAATTCGTGATGATTAGCACACGAATTCGGGCTTAAACGGGAGAGTGATACTTCGTTTGGTGTATTTATACAACATGAAAAACATTTTGAATCGTTTTGAGCAATTTTTTGGAGCACTTTTTTCCGGACCAAAATGTTGAAAAAATCGTGATGATCAGCACACAAATTCGGGCTTAAACGGGAGAGTGATACTTCGTTTGGTGTATTTATATAACATGAAAAACATTCTGAATCGTTTTGAGCAATGTTTTGGAGCACTTTTTTTTGGACCGAAATTTTGAAAAAATCGTGATGATTAGCACACGAATTCGGGCTTAAACGGGAGAGTGATACTTCGTTTGGTGTATTTATATAACATGAAAAACATTCTAAATCGTTTTGAGCAATTTTTTGGGGAACCTTTTCCGTACCGAAATTTTGAAAAAACCGTGATGATTAGCACACGAATTCGGGCTTAAACGGGGGAGTGACACTTCGTTTGGTGTATTTATACAACATGAAAAACATTTTGAATCGTTTTGAGCAATTTTTTGGAGAACTTTTTTCCGGACCGAAATTTTGAAAAAATCGTGATGATTAGCACACGAATTCGGCTTAAACGGGTGAGTGATACTTCGTTTGCTGTATTTATAACGCATGAAAAACATTCAGAATCATTTTGAGCAATTTTTTGGGGAACTTTTTTCCGAACCGAAATTTTGAAAAAATCGTGATGATTAGCACACGAATTCGGCTTAAACGAGTGAGTGATACTTCATTTGCTGTATTTAAAACAGATGAAAAACATTTAGAATTGTTTTGAGGAATTTTTTGGGGAACTTTTTTCGGACCGAAATTTTGAAAAAACCGTGATGATTAGCACACGAAGTCAGGCTTAAACGGGAGAGTGATACTTCGTTTGGTGTATTTATACAACATGAAAAACATTTTGAATCGTTTTGAGCAATTTTTTGGAGAACTTTTTTTCGGACCGAAATTTTGAGAAAATCGTGATGATTGGCACAGAAATTCGGGCTTAAACGGGAGAGTGATACTTTGTTTGGTGTATTTATACTACTTGAAAACCATTCTGAATCGTTTTGAGCAAATTTTTTGTGCCCTTTTTTTCGGACCGAAATTTTGAAAAATTCGTGATGATTAGCACAGGAGTTCGGGCTTAAAGGGGAGAGTGATACTTTGTTTGGTGTATTTATACAACATGAAAAACATTCTGAATCTTTATGAGCAAATTTTTGGAGCATTTTTTTCGGACCGAAATTTTGAAAAATTCGTGTTGATTAGCACACGAATTCGGGCTTAAACGGGAGAGTGATACTTCGTTTGGTATATTTATACAACATGAAAACATTCTGAATCGTTTTGAGCAATTTTTTGGAGCACTTTTTTCCGGACCGAAATGTTGAAAAAATAGTGATGATTAGCACACAAATTTGGGCTTAAACGGGAGAGTGATACTTCGTTTGGTGTATTTATAGAACATGAAAAACATTCTGAATCGTTTTTAGCAATTTTTTGGGGAACATTTTCCAGACCGAAATTTTGAAAAAACCGTGATGATTAGCACACGAATTCGGGCGTAAATGGGAGAGTGATACTTCGTTTGGTGTATTTATACAACATGAAAAATATTTTGAATCATTTTGAGAAATTTTTTGGAGAACTTTTTTCCGGACCGAAATTTTGAAAAAATCGTGATGATTAGCACACAAATTCGGGCTTAAACGGGAGAGTGATACTTTGTTTGGTGTATTTATACTTCATGAAAAACATTCTGAATCGTTTTGAGGAAATTTTTTGGGCCCTTTTTTTCGGACCGAAATTTTGAAAAATTCGTGATGATTAGCACACGAATTCCGGCTTAAACAGGACAGCGATACTTCGTTTGGTGTATTTATACAACATGAAAAACATTCTGAATCGTTTTGAGCAATTTTTTGGAGTACTTTTTTTTGGACCGAAATTAGCACACGAATTCGGCTTAAACGGGTGAGTGATACTTCGTTTGCTGTATTTAAAACACATGAAAAACATTTAGAATTGTTTTGAGCAAATTTTTGGGGAACTTTTTCCGGACCGAAATTTTGAAAAATCGTGATGATTAGCACATGAATTCGGGCTTAAACGGGAGAGTGATACTTCGTTTGGTGTGTTTATACAACGTGAAAAACATTCTGAATCGTTTTGAGCAAATTTTTTGAGCACTTTTTTTCGGACCGAAATTTTGAAAAATTCGTGATGATTAGCACACGAATTCGGGCTTAAACGGGAGAGTGATACTTCGTTTGGTGTTTTTATACAACATGAAAAACATTCTGAATCGTTTTGAGCAATTTTTTGGAGCACTTTTTTCCGGACCGAAATTTTGAAAAAATCGTGATGATTGGCACACGAATTCGGCTTAAACGGGTGAGTGATACTTCGTTTGCTGTATTTAAAACACATGAAAAACATTTAGAATTGTTTTGAGCAATTTTTTGGGGAACTTTTTCCGGACCGAAATTTTGAAAAAATCGTGATGATTAGCACATGAATTCGGGCTTAAACGGGAGAGTGATACTTCGTTTGGTGTGTTTATACAACATGAAAAACATTCTGAATCGTTTTGAGAAAATTTTTTGAGCACTTTTTTTCGGACCGAAATTTTGAAAAATTCGTGATGATTAGCACACGAATTCGGGCTTAAACGGGAGAGTGATACTTCGTTTGGTGTTTTTATACAACATGAAAAACATTCTGAATCGTTTTGAGCAATTTTTTGGAGCACTTTTTTCCGGACCGAAATTTTGAAAAAATCGTGATGATTGGCACACGAATTCGGCTTAAACGGGTGAGTGATACTTCGTTTGCTGTATTTAAAACACATGAAAAACATTTAGAATTTTTTGAGCAATTTTTTGGGGAACTTTTTCCGGACCGAAATTTTGAAAAAATCGTGATGATTAGCACATGAATTCGGGCTTAAACGGGAGAGTGATACTTCGTTTGGTGTGTTTATACAACGTGAAAAACATTCTGAATCGTTTTGAGCAAATTTTTTGAGCACTTTTTTTCGGACCGAAATTTTCAAAAAAATAGTGATGATTAGCGCATGAATTCGGGCTTAAATGGGAGAGTGATACTTCGTTTGGTGTGTTTATACAACATGAAAAACATTCTGAATCGTTTTGAGAAAATTTTTTGAGCACTTTTTTTGGGACCGAAATTTTGAAAAATTCGTCATGATTAGCACACGAATTCGGGTTTAAACGGGAGAGTGATACTTCGTTTGGTGTTTTTATACAACATGAAAAACATTATGACTCGTTTTGAGCAATTTTTTGGAGCACTTTTTTCCGGACCGAAATTTTGAAAAAATTGTGATGATTAGCACACGAATTCGGGCTTAAACGGGAGGGTGATACTTCTTTTGGTGTATTTATAGTACATGAAAAAAATTCTGAATCGTTTTGGGCAATTTTTTGGAGCGCTTTTTTCCGGACCGAAATTTTGAAAAAATCATGATGATTAGCACACGAATTCGGCTTAAACGAGTGAGTGATACTTCATTTGCTGTATTTATAACACATGAATAACATTTAGAATCGTTTCGAGCAATTTTTTGGGGAACTTTTTCTGGACCGAAATTTTGAAAAATTCGTGATGATTAGCACACGAATTCGGGCTTAAACGGGAGAGTGATAGTTCGTTTGGTGAATTTATACAACATGAAAAACATTCTGAATCGTTTTGAGCAATTTTTTGGAGCACTTTTTCCCGGACCGAAATTTTGAAAAAATCGTAATGATTAGCACACGAATTCGGCTTAAACGGGTGAGTGATACTTCGTTTGCTGTATTTAAAACACATGAAAAACATTTAGAATTGCTTTGAGCAATTTTTTGGGGAACTTTTTTCCGGACCGAAATTTTGAAAAAATCGTGATGATTAGCACATGAATTCGGGCTTAAACGAGAGAGTGATACTTCGTTTGGTGTATTTATACGACATGAAAAACATTCTGAATCGTTTTGAGCAATTTTTTGGAGAACTTTTTTCGGGACCGAAATTTTGAAAAATTCGTGATGATTAGCACACAAATTTGGGCTTAAAGGGGAGAGTGATACTTCGTTTGGTGTATATATACAACATGAAAAACATTCTGAATCGTTTTGAGCAATTTTTTGGAGCACTTTTTTCCGGACCGAAACGTTGAAAAATTAGTGATGATTAGCACACAAATTCGGGCTTAAACGGGAGAGTGATACTTCGTTTGGTGAATTTATATAACATGAAAAGCATTCTGAATCGTTTAGAGCAATGTTTTGGAGCACTTTTTTCGGACCGAAATTTTGAAAAAATCATGACGATTAGCACACGAATTCGGGCTTAAATGGGAGAGTGATACTTCGATTGGTGTATTTATAGAACATGAAAAACATTCTGAATCATTTTGAGCAATTTTTTGGGGAACTTTTTCCGGACCGAAATTTTGAAAAAACCGTGATGATTAGGACACGAATTCGGGCCTAAACGGGAGAGTGATACTTCGTTTGGTGTAGTTATACAACATGAAAAACATTTTGAATCGTTTTGAGCAGTTTTTTGCAGAACTTTTTTCCGGACCGAAATTTTGAAAAAATCGTGATGATTAGCACACAAATTCGGGCTTAAACGGGAGAGTGACACTTTGTTTGGTGTATTTATACAACATGAAAAACATTCTGAATCGTTTTGAGCAATTTTTTTCGGACCGAAATTTTGAAAAATTCGTGATGATTAGCAAACGAATTCGGGCTTAAACGGGAGAGTGATACTTCGTTTGGTGTATTTATACAACATGAAAAACATTCTAAATCGTTTTGAGCAAGTTCTTGGAGCACTTTTTTCCGGACCGAAATGTTGAAAAAATAGTGATGATTAGCACACAAATTTGGGCTTAAACGGGAGAGTGATACTTCGTTTGGTGTATTTATATAACATGAAAAACGTTCTGAATCGTTTTGAGCAATGTTTTGGAGCACTTTTTTCGGACCGAAATTTTGAAAAATTTGTGATGATTAGCACACGAATTCGGGCTTAAACGGGAGAGTGATACTTCGTTTGGGGTATTTATAGAACATGAAAAACATTCTGAATCGTTTTGAGCAATTTTTTGGGGAACTTTTTCCGGACCGAAATTTTGAAAAAACCGTGATGATTAGCACACGAATTCAGGCTTAAACGGGAGAGTGATTTTTCGTTTGGTGTATTTATACAACATGAAAAACATTTTGAATCGTTTTGAGCAATTTTTTGGAGAACTTTTTTCCGGACCGAAATTTTGAAAAAATCGTGATGATTAGCACACAATTTCGGGCTTAAACGGGAGAGTGATACTTTGTTTGGTGTATTTATACTACATGAAAAACATTCTGAATCGTTTTCAGCAAATTTTTTGAGCCCTTTTTTTCAAATCGAAATTTTGAAAAATTCGTGATGATTGGCACACGAATTCGGGCTTAAACAGGAGAGTGATACTTCATTTGGTGTATTTATACAACATGAAAAACATTCTGAATCGTTTTGAGCAATTTTTTGGAGCACTTTTTTCGGGACCGAAATTTTGAAAAAATCGTGATGATTAGCGCACGAATTCGGGCTTAAACGGGAGAGTGATACTTCGTTTGTTGTATTTATACAACATGAAAAATATTATGAATCGTTTTGAGCAATTTTTTAGGGAACTTTTTTCCGGACCGAAATTTTGAAAAAATCGTGATGGTTAGAATACGAATTCGGCCTAAACGGGTGAGTGATACTTCGTTTGCTGTATTTATAACACATGAAAAACATTCAGAATCATTTTGAGCAATTTTTTGGGGAACTTTTTTCCGGACCGAAATTTTGAAAAAATCGTGACGAATTCGGGCTTAAAGCGGAGAGTGATACTTCGTTTGGTGTACTTATAGAACAAGAAAAACATTCTGAATCTTTTTGAGCAAATTTTTTGAGCACTTTTTTTCGGACCGAAATTTTGAAAAATTCGTGATGATTAGCACACGAATTCGGGCTTAAACGAGAGAGTGATACTTCGTTTGGTGAATTTATACAACATGAAAAACATTCTGAATCGTTTTGAGCAATTTTTTGGAGCACTTTTTTCCGGCCCGAAATGTTGAAAAAATAGTGATGATTAGCACACAAATTCGGGCTTAAACGGGAGAGTGATACTTCGTTTGGTGTATTTATATAACATGAAAAACATTCTGAATCGTTTTGAGAAATGTTTTGGAGCACTTTTTTCTGACCGAAATTTTGAAAAAATCGTGATGATTAGCACACGAATTCGGGCTTAAACGGGAGAGTGATACTTCGTTTGGTGTATTTATAGAACATGAAAATCATTCTGAATCGTTTTGAGCAATTTTTTGGGGAACTTTTTCCGGACCAAAATTTTGAAAAAACCGTGATGATTGGCACACGAATTCGGGCTTAAACGGAGAGTGATACTTCGTTTGGTGTATTTATACAACATGAAAAACATTTTGAATCGTTTTGAGCAATTTTTTGGAGAACTTTTTTCTGGACCGAAATTTTGAAAAAATCGTGATGATTAGCACACAAATTCGGGCTTAAACGGGAGAGTGATACTTTGTTTGGTGTGTTTATACTACATGAAAAACATTCTGAATCGTTTTGAGCAAAGTTTTTGAGCGCTTTTTTCAAACCGAAATTTTGAAAAATTCGTGATGATTAGCACACGAATTCGGGCTTAAACAGGAGAGTGATACTTCGTTTGGGGTATTTATACAACATGAAAAACATTCTGAATCGTTTTGAACAATTTTTCGGAGCACTTTTTTTCGGACCGAAATTTTGAAAAAATCGTGATGATTAGCGCACGAATTCGGGCTTAAACGGGAGAGTGATACTTCGTTTGGTGTATTTATACAGCATGAAAAATATTATGAATCGTTTTGAGCAATTTTTTAGGGAACTTTTTTCCGGACCGAAATTTCGAAAAAATCGTGATGATTAGCATACGAATTCGGCCTAAACGGGTGAGTGATACTTCGTTTGCTGTATTTATAGCACATGAAAAACATTCAGAATCATTTTGAGCAATTTTTTGGGGAACTTTTTTCCGGACCGAAATTTTGAAAAAATCGTGATGATTAGCACATGAATTCGGGCTTAAACGGGAGGGTGATACTTCGTTTGGTGTATTTATACGACATGAAAAACATTCTGAATCGTTTTGAGCAATATTTTGGAGCACTTTTTTTCGGACCGAAATTTTGAAAAATTCGTGATGATTAGCACACAAATTCGGGCTTAAAGGGGAGAGTGATACTTCGTTTGGTGTATTTATACAACATGAAAAACATTCTGAATCGTTTTGAGCAAGTTTTTTGAGCACTTTTTTTGAGACCGAAATTTTGAAAAATTCGTGATTATTAGCACACGAATTCGGGCTTAAAGGGGAGAGTGATACTTCGTTTGGTGTATTTATACAACATGAAAAACATTCTGAATCTTTTTGAGCAAATTTTTTGAGCACTTTTTTCCGGACCGAAATTTTGAAAAAATCGTGATGATTAGCACACGAATTCGGGCTTAAATGGGAGGGTGATACTTCTTTTGGTGTATTTATAGTACATGAAAAAAATTCTGAATCGTTTTGGGCAATTTTTTGGAGCGCTTTTTTCCGGACCAAAATTTTGAAAAAATCGTGATGATTAGCACACGAATTCTGCTTAAACGAGTGAGTGATACTTCATTTGTTGTATTTATAACACATGAATAACATTTAGAATCGTTTTGAGCAATTTTTTGGGGAACTTTTTCTGGACCGAAATTTTGAAAAATTCGTGATGATTAGCACACGAATTCGGGCTTAAACGGGAGAGTGATACTTCGTTTGGTGAATTTATACAACATGAAAAACATTCTGAATCGTTTTGAGCAATTTTTTGGAGCACTTTTTCCCGGACCGAAATTTTGAAAAAATCGTAATGATTAGCACACGAATTCGGCTTAAACGGGTGAGTGATACTTCGTTTGCTGTATTTAAAACACATGAAAAACATTTAGAATTGTTTTGAGCTATTTTTTGGGGAACTTTTTTCCGGTCCGAAATTTTAAAAAAATCGTGATGATTAGCACATGAATTCGGGCTTAAACGGGAGAGTGATACTTCGTTTGGTGTATTTATACGACATGAAAAACATTCTGAATGGTTTTGAGCAATTTTTTGGAGCACTTTTTTCCGGACCGAAATTTTGAAAAAATCGTGATGATTAGCACCTGAATTCGGGCTTAAACGGGAGAGTGATACTTCGTTTGGTGTATTTATACGACATGAAAAACATTCTGAATCGTTCTGAGCAATTTTTTGGAGCACTTTTTTTCGGACCGAAATTTTGAAAAATTCGTGATGATTAGCACACAAATTCGGGCTTAAAGGGGAGAGTGATACTTCGTTTGGTGTATTTATATAACATGAAAAACATTCTGAATCGTTTTGAGCAAGTTTTTTGAGCACTTTTTTTGGGAACGAAATTTTGAAAAATTCGTGATTATTAGCACACGAATTCGGGCTTAAAGGGGAGAGTGATACTTCGTTTGGTGTATTTATACAACATGAAAAACATTCTAAATCTTTTTGAGCAAATTTTTTGAGCACTTTTTTCCGGACCGAAATTTTGAAAAAATCGTGATGATTAGCACTACTAATTCGGGCTTAAATGGGAGGGTGATACTTCTTTTGGTGTATTTATAGTACATGAAAAAAAATTCGAATCGTTTTGGGCAATTTTTTGGAGCGCTTTTTTCCGGACCAAAATTTTGAAAAAATCGTGATGATTAGCACACGAATTCGGCTTAAACGAGTGAGTGATACTTCATTTGTTGTATTTATAACACATGAATAACATTTAGAATCGTTTTCAGCAATTTTTTGGGGAACTTTTTCTGGACCGAAATTTTGAAAAATTAGTGATGATTAGCACACGAATTCGGGCTTAAACGGGAGAGTGATACTTCGTTTGGTGAATTTATACAACATGAAAAACATTCTGAATCGTTTTGAGCAAATTTTTTGGGCACTTTTTTTCGGACCGAAATTTTGAAAAAATCGTGATGATTAGCACACGAATTCGGCTTAAACGGGTGAGTGATACTTCGTTTGTTTGTATTTAAAACACATGAAAAACATTTAGAATTGTTTTGAGCAATTTTTTGGGGAACTTTTTTCCGGACCGAAATTTTGAAAAAATCGTGATGATTAGCACATGAATTCAGGCTTAAACGGGAGAGTGATACATCGTTTGGTTTATTTATACGACATGAAAAACATTCTGAATGGTTTTGAGCAATTTTTTGGAGCACTTTTTTTTGGACCGAAATTTTGAAAAAATCGTGATGATTAGCACACGAATTCGGCTTAAACGGGTGAGTGATACTTCGTTTGCTGTATTTAAAACACATGAAAAACATTTAGAATTGTTTTGAGCAATTTTTTGGGGAACTTTTTTCCGGACCGAAATTTTGAAAAAATCGTGATGATTAGCACATGAATTCGGGCTTAAACGGGAGAGTGATACTTCGTTTGGTGTGTTTATACAACATGGAAAACATTCTGAATCTTTTTGAGCAAATTTTTTGAGCACTTTTTTTCGGACCGAAATTTTGAAAAATTCGTGATGATTAGCACACGAATTCGGGCTTAAACGGGAGAGTGATACTTCGTTTGGTGTATTTATACAACATGAAAAACATTCTGAATCGTTTTTAGCAATTTTTTGGAGCACTTTTTTCCGGACCGAAATGCTGAAAAAATAGTGATGATTAGCACACAAATTCGGGCTTAAACGGGAGAGTGATACTTCGTTTGGTGTATTTATATAACATGAAAAAAATTCTGAATCGTTTTGAGCAATGTTTTGGAGCACTTTTTTCGGACCGAAATTTTGAAAAAATCGTGATGTAATGCACACGAATTCGGGCTTAAACGGGAGAGTGATACTTCGTTTGGTATATTTATACAACATGAAAAACACTCTGAATCGTTTTGAACAATTTTTTGGAGCACTTTTTTTTGGACTGAAATTTTGAAAAAATCGTGATGATTAGCACACGAATTCGGCTTAAACGGGTGAGTGATACTTCGTTTGCTGTATTTAAAACACATGAAAAACATTCAGAATTGTTTTGAGCAATTTTTTGGGGAACTTTTTTCCGGACCGAAATTTTGAAAAAATCGTGATGATTAGCACATGAATTCGGGCTTAAACGGGAGAGTGATACTTCGTTTGGTGTGTTTATACAACATGGAAAACATTCTGAATCGTTTTGAGCAAATTTTTTGTGCACTTTTTTTCGGACCGAAATTTTGAAAAAATCGTGATGATTAGCACATGAATTCGGGCTTAAATGGAAGAGTGATACTTCGTTTGGTGTGTTTATACAACATGAAAAACATTCTGAATCGTTTTGAGAAAATTTTTTGAGCACTTTTTTTCGGACCGAAATTTTGAAAAATTCGTGATGATTAGCACACGAATTCGGGCTTAAACGGGAGAGTGATACTTCGTTTGGTGTTTTTATACAACATGAAAAACATTCTGAATCGTTTTGAGCAATTTTTTGGAGCACTTTTTTCCGGACCGAAATTTTTAAAAAATCGTGATGATTAGCACACGAATTCGGCTTAAATTTGCTGTATTTAAAACACATGAAAAACATTTAGAATTGTTTTGAGCAATTTTTTGGGGAACTTTTTTCCGGACCGAAATTTTGAAAAAATCGTGATGGTTAGCACATGAATTCGGGCTTAAACGGGAGAGTGATACTTCGTTTGGTGTGTTTATACAACGTGAAAAGCATTCTGAATCGTTTTGAGCAAATTTTTTGAGCACTTTTTTTCGGACCGAAATTTTCAAAAAAATCGTGATGATTAGCACATGAATTCGGGCTTAAATGGGAGAGTGATACTTCGTTTGGTGTGTTTATACAACATGAAAAACATTCTGAATCGTTTTGAGAAAATTTTTTGAGCACTTTTTTTCGGACCGAAATTTTGAAAAATTCGTGATGATTAGCACACGAATTCGGGCTTAAACGGGAGAGTGATACTTCGTTTGGTGTTTTTATACAACATGAAAAACATTCTGAATCGTTTTGAGCAATTTTTTGGAGCACTTTTTTCCGGACCGAAATTTTGAAAAAATCGTGATGATTGGCACACGAAGTCGGCTTAAACGGGTGAGTGATACTTCGTTTGCTGTATTTAAAACACATGAAAAACATTTAGAATTGTTTTGAGCTATTTTTTGGGGAACTTTTTTCCGGTCCGAAATTTTAAAAAAATCGTGATGATTAGCACATGAATTCGGGCTTAAACGGGAGAGTGATACTTCGTTTGGTGTATTTATACGACATGAAAAACATTCTGAATGGTTTTGAGCAATTTTTTGGAGCACTTTTTTCCGGACCGAAATTTTGAAAAAAATCGTGATGATTAGCACTCGAATTCGGGCTTAAACGGGAGAGTGATACTTCGTTTGGTGTATTTATACGACATGAAAAACATTCTGAATCGTTCTGAGCAATTTTTTGGAGCACTTTTTTTCGGACCGAAATTTTGAAAAATTCGTGATGATTAGCACACAAATTCGGGCTTAAAGGGGAGAGTGATACTTCGTTTGGTGTATTTATATAACATGAAAAACATTCTGAATCGTTTTGAGCAAGTTTTTTGAGCACTTTTTTTGGGAACGAAATTTTGAAAAATTCGTGATTATTAGCACACGAATTCGGGCTTAAAGGGGAGAGTGATACTTCGTTTGGTGTATTTATACAACATGAAAAACATTCTAAATCTTTTTGAGCAAATTTTTTGAGCACTTTTTTCCGGACCGAAGTTTTGAAAAAATCGTGATGATTAGCACACGAATTCGGGCTTAAATGGGAGGGTGATACTTCTTTTGGTGTATTTATAGTACATGAAAAAAATTCTGAATCGTTTTGGGCAATTTTTTGGAGCGCTTTTTTCCGGACCAAAATTTTGAAAAAATCGTGATGATTAGCACACGAATTCGGCTTAAACGAGTGAGTGATACTTCATTTGTTGTATTTATAACACATGAATAACATTTAGAATCGTTTTCAGCAATTTTTTGGGGAACTTTTTCTGGACCGAAAATTTGAAAAATTAGTGATGATTAGCACACGAATTCGGGCTTAAACGGGAGAGTGATACTTCGTTTGGTGAATTTATACAACATGAAAAACATTCTGAATCGTTTTGAGCAAATTTTTTGGGCACTTTTTTTCGGACCGAAATTTTGAAAAAATCGTGATGATTAGCACACGAATTCGGCTTAAACGGGTGAGTGATACTTCGTTTGCTGTATTTAAAACACATGAAAAACATTTAGAATTGTTTTGAGCAATTTTTTGGGGAACTTTTTTCCGGACCGAAATTTTGAAAAAATCGTGATGATTAGCACATGAATTCAGGCTTAAACGGGAGAGTGATACATCGTTTGGTGTATTTATACGACATGAAAAACATTCTGAATGGTTTTGAGCAATTTTTTGGAGCACTTTTTTTTGGACCGAAATTTTGAAAAAAATCGTGATGATTAGCACACGAATTCGGCTTAAACGGGTGAGTGATACTTCGTTTGTTGTATTTAAAACACATGAAAAACATTTAGAATTGTTTTGAGCAATTTTTTGGGGAACTTTTTTCCGGACCGAAATTTTGAAAAAATCGTGATGATTAGCACATGAATTCGGGCTTAAACGGGAGAGTGATACTTCGTTTGGTGTGTTTATACAACATGGAAAACATTCTGAATCTTTTTGAGCAAATTTTTTGAGCACTTTTTTTCGGACCGAAATTTTGAAAAATTCGTGATGATTAGCACACGAATTCGGGCTTAAACGGGAGAGTGATACTTCGTTTGGTGTATTTATACAACATGAAAAACATTCTGAATCGTTTTTAGCAATTTTTTGGAGCACTTTTTTCCGGACCGAAATGCTGAAAAAATAGTGATGATTAGCACACAAATTCGGGCTTAAACGGGAGAGTGATACTTCGTTTGGTGTATTTATATAACATGAAAAAAAATTCGAATCGTTTTGAGCAATGTTTTGGAGCACTTTTTTCGGACCGAAATTTTGAAAAAAATCGTGATGTAATGCACACGAATTCGAGCTTAAACGGGAGAGTGATACTTCGTTTGGTATATTTATACAACATGAAAAACATTCTCAATCGTTTTGAACAATTTTTTGGAGCACTTTTTTTTGGACTGAAATTTTGAAAAAATCGTGATGATTAGCACACGAATTCGGCTTAAACGGGTGAGTGATACTTCGCTTGTCGTATTTAAAACACATGAAAAACATTCGGAATTGTTTTGAGCAATTTTTTTGGGGAACTTTTTTTCCGGACCGAAATTTTGAAAAAAATCGTGATGATTAGCACATGAATTCGGGCTTAAACGGGAGAGTGATACTTCGTTTGGTGTGTTTATACAACATGGAAAACATTCTGAATCGTTTTGAGCAAATTTTTTGTGCACTTTTTTTCGGACCGAAATTTTGAAAAAATCGTGATGATTAGCACATGAATTCGGGCTTAAATGGAAGAGTGATACTTCGTTTGGTGTGTTTATACAACATGAAAAACATTCTGAATCGTTTTGAGAAAATTTTTTGAGCACTTTTTTTCGGACCGAAATTTTGAAAAATTCGTGATGATTAGCACACGAATTCGGGCTTAAACGGGAGAGTGATACTTCGTTTGGTGTTTTTATACAACATGAAAAACATTCTGAATCGTTTTGAGCAATTTTTTGGAGCACTTTTTTCCGGACCGAAATTTTGAAAAAATCGTGATGATTAGCACACGAATTCGGCTTAAACGGGTGAGTGATACTTCGTTTGCTGTATTTAAAACACATGAAAAACATTTAGAATTGTTTTGAGCAATTTTTTGGGGAACTTTTTTCCGGACCGAAATTTTGAAAAAATCGTGATGGTTAGCACATGAATTCGGGCTTAAACGGGAGAGTGATACTTCGTTTGGTGTGTTTATACAACGTGAAAAGCATTCTGAATCGTTTTGAGCAAATTTTTTGAGCACTTTTTTTCGGACCGAAATTTTCAAAAAAATCGTGATGATTAGCACATGAATTCGGGCTTAAATGGGAGAGTGATACTTCGTTTGGTGTGTTTATACAACATGAAAAACATTCTGAATCGTTTTGAGAAAATTTTTTGAGCACTTTTTTTCGGACCGAAATTTTGAAAAATTCGTGATGATTAGCACACGAATTCGGGCTTAAACGGGAGAGTGATACTTTGTTTGGTGTGTTTATACAATATGAAAAACATTCTGAATCGTTTTGAGCAATTTTTTGGAGCACTTTTTTCTGGACCGAAATTTTGCAAAAATCGTGATGATTAGCACACGAATTCGGGCCTAAACGGGAGAGTGATACTTCGTTCGGTGCATTTATACAACATGAAAAACATTCTGAATCGTTTTGAGCAAGTTTTTGGAGCACTTTTTTTGGGACCGAAATTTTGAAAAATTCGTGATGATTAGCACACAAATTCGGGCTTAAAGGGGAGAGTGATACTTTGTTTGGTGTATTTATATAACATGAAAAACATTCTGAATCGTTTTGAGCAATGTTTTGGAGCACTTTTTTTCGTACCGAAAGTTTGAAAAAATCGTGATGATTAGCACACGAATTCGGGCTTAAACTGGAGAGTGATACTTCGTTTGGTGTATTTATACAACATGAAAAACATTCTGAATCGTTTTGAGCAAATTTTTTGAGCACTTTTTTTGGGACCGAAATTTTGAAAAATTCGTGACGATTAGCACACAAATTCGGGCTTAAAGGGGAGAGTGATACTTTGTTTGGTGTATTTATATAACATGAAAAACATTCTGAATCGTTTTGAGCAATGTTTTGGAGCACTTTTTTTCGGACCGAAATTTTGAAAAAATCGTGATGATTAGTACACGAATTCGGGCTTAAAGGGGAGAGTGATACTTCGTTTGGTGTATTTATACAGCATGAAAAACATTCTGAATCGTTTTGAGCAAATTTTTTGGGCACTTTTTTTCGGACCGAAATTTTACAAAAATCGTGATGATTAGCACACGAATTCGGGATTAAACGGGAGAGTGATACTTCGTTTGGTGTATTTATACAACATGAAAAACATTCTGAATCGTTTTGAGCAATTTTTTGGGGAACTTTTTTCCGGACAGAAATTTTGAAAAAATCGTGATGATTAGCACGCGAATTCGGCTTAAACGGGTGAGTGATACTTCGTTTGCTGTATCTATAACACATGAAAAACATTCAGAATCATTTTGAGCAATTTTTTGGGGAACTTTTTTCCGGACCGAAATTTTGAAAAAATCGTTATGATTAACACACGAATTCGGGCTTAAACGGGAGAGTGATACTTCGTTTGGTGTATTTATACAACATGAAAAACATTATTAATCATTTTGAGCAATTTTTTGGAGCACTTTTTTCCGGACCGAAAATTTGCAAAAATCGTGATGATTAGCACACGAATTCGGGCTTAAAAGGGAGAGTGATACTTTGTTTGATGTATTTATACAACATGAAAACATTCTCGAATCGCTTTTGAGCAATTTTTTGGAGCACTTTTTTTCGGACTAAAATTTTTTAAAAAATTCATGATGATTAGCACACGAATTCGGGCTTAAACGGGAGAGTGATACTTCGTTTGTTGTATTTATACAACATGAAAAATATTCTGAATCGTTTTGAGAAATTTTTTGGAGCACTTTTTTTCGGACCGAAATTTTGAAAAATTCGTGATGATTAGCACACAAATTCGGGCTTAAAGAGGAGAGTGATACTTTGTTTGGTGTGTTTATACAACATGAAAAACATTCTGTGTCCTTTTGAGCAATTTTTTGGAGCACTGTTTTCTGGACCGAAATTTTGCAAAAATCGTGATGATTAGCACTCGAATTCGGGCTTAAACGGGAGAGTGATACTTCGTTCGGTGTATTTATACAACATGAAAAACATTCTGAATCGTTTTGAGCAAGTTTTTGGAGCACTTTTATCGGACCGAAATGTTGAAAAATTCGTGATGATTAGCACACAAATTCGGGCTTAAAGGGGAGAGTGATACTTCGTTTGGTGTATTTATACAACCTGAAAAACATTCTGAATCGTTTTGAACAAATTTTTTGAGCACTATTTTTCGGACCGAAATTTTGAGAAATTCGTGATGATTAGCACACGAATTCGGGCTTAAACGGGAGAGTGATACTTCGTTTGGTGTTTTACACAACATGAAAAACATTTTGAATCGTTTTGAGCAGTTTTTTGGAGCACTTTTTTCCGGACCGAAATTTTACAAAAATCGGGATGATTAGCACGCAAATTCGGCCTTAAAGGGGAGAGTGATACTTCATTTGGTGTATTTATAGAACATGAAAAACATTCTGAATCGTTTGGAGCAATTTTTTGGGGAGCTTTTTTCCGGACAGAAATTTTGAAAAAATCGGGATGATTAGCACGCGAATTCGGCTTAAACGGGCGAGTGATACTTCGTTTGCTGTATCTATAACACATGAAAAAGATTCAGAATCATTTTGAGCAATTTTTTGGGGAACTTTTTTCCGGACCGAAATTTTGAAAAAATCGTGATGATTAACACACGAATTCGGGCTTAAACGGGAGAGTGATACTTCGTTTGGTGTATTTAGACAACATGAAAAACATTTTGAATCGTTTTGAGCAAATTTTTTGAGCACTTTTTTTCGGACCGAAATTTGCAAAAATCGTGATGATTAGCACACGAATTCGGGCTTAAAGGGGAGAGTGATACTTCGTTTGGTGTATTTATACAGCATGAAAAACATTCTGAATCGTTTTGAGCAAATTTTTTGAGCACTTTTTTTCGGACCTAAATTTTGAAAAATTCGTGACGATTAGCACACGAATTCGGGCTTAAAGGGGAGAGTGATACTTCGTTTGGTGTATTTATACAACATGAAAAACATTCAGAATCGTTTTGAGCAATTTTTTGGAGAACTTTTTTCCAGACCGAAATTTTGAAAAAATCGTGATGATTAGCACACAAATTCGGGTTTAAAAGGGAGAGTGATACTTCGTTTGGTGTGTTTTTACAACATGAAAAACATTCTGAATCGTTTTGAGCAAATTTTTTGAGCACTTTTTTTGGGACCGAAATTTTGAAAAATTCGTGATGATTAGCACACGAATTCGGGCTTAAACGGGAGAGTGATACTTTGTTTGGTGTGTTTATACAACATGGAAAACATTCGAATCGTTTTGAGCAATTTTTTTGGAGCACTTTTTACGGACCGAAATTTTGCGAAAGTCATGATGATTAGCACACGAATTCGGGCTTAAACGGGAGAGTGATACTTCGTTCGGTGTATTTATACAACATGAAAAACATTCTGAATCGTTTTGAGCAAGTTTTTGGAGCACTTTTTTTCGGACCGAAGTTTTGAAAAATTCGTGATGATTAGCACACAAATTCGGGCTTAAAGGGGAGAGTGATACTTCGTTTGGTGTATTTATACAACATGAAAAACATTCTGAATCGTTTTGAGCAAATTTTTTAAGCACTTTTTTTCGGACCGAAATTTTGAAAAATTCGTGATGATTAGCACACGAATTCGGGCTTAAACGGGAGAGTGATATTTCATTTGGTGTATTTACACAACATGAAAAACATTTTGAATCGTTTTGAGCAATTTTTGGGAGCACTTTTTTCCGGACCGAAATTTTACAAAAATCGTGATGATTAGCACACAAATTCGGGCTTAAAGGGGAGAGTGATACTTCGTTTGGTGTATTTATATAACATGAAAAAAATTCTGAATCGTTTTGAGAAATTTTTTGGAGCACTTTTTTTCGGACCGAAATTTTGAAAAATTCGTGATGATTAGCACACAAATTCGGGCTTAAAGGGGAGAGTGATACTTCGTTTGGTGTATTTATACAACATGAAAAACGTTCTGAATCGTTTTGAGCAAATTTTTTGAGCACTTTTTATCGGACCGAAATTTTGAAGAATTCGTGATGATTAGCACACGAATTCGGGCTTAAACAGGAGAGTGATACTTCGTTGGTGTATTTACACAACATTAAAAACATTTTAATTTCGTTTTGAGCAATTTTTCGGAGCGCTTTTTTCCGGACCAAAATTTTACAAAAATCGTGATGATTAGCACACAAATTCGGGCTTAAAGGGGAAAGTGATACTTCGTTTGGTGTATTTATACAACATGAAAGACATTCTGAATCGTTTTGAGCAATTTTTTGGGGAGCTTTTTTCCGGACCGAAATTTTGAAAAAATCGTGATGATTAGCAGGCGAATTCGGCTTAAACGGGTGAGTGATACTTCGTTTGCTGTATTTATAACACATGAAAAACATTCAGAATCATTTTGAGCAATTTTTCGGGGAACTTTTTTCCGGACCAAAATTTTGAAAAAATCGTGATGATTAGCACACGAATTCGGCTTAAACGAGTGAGTGATACTTCGTTTGCTGTATTTATAACACATGAATAAGATTTTGAATCGTTTTGAGCAATTTTTTGGGTAACTTTTTTCGGACAGAAATTTTGAAAAAAACCGTGATGATTAGCACACGAATCGGGCTTAAACGGGAGAGTGATACTTCGTTTGGTGTATTTATACAACATGAAAAACATTTTGAATCGTTTAGAGCAATTTTTTGCAGAACTTTTTTCCGGACCGAAATTTTGAAAAAATCGTGATGATTAGCACACGGGAGAGTGATACTTCGTTTGGTGTATTTATACAACATGAAAAACATTCTGAATCGTTTTGAGCAATTTTCTGGAGCACTTTTTTTCGAAATTTTGAAAAATTCGTGATGATTAGCACACAAATTTGGGCTTAAAGGGGAGAGTGATACTTCGTTTGGTGTATTTATACAACATGAAAAACATTCTGAATCGTTTTGAGCAAATTTTTTGAGCACTTTTTGTCGGACCGAAATTTTGAAAAATTCGTGATGATTAGCACACGAATTTGGGCTTAAACGGGAGAGTGATACTTCGTTTGGTGTATTTATACAACATGAAAAACATTTTGAATCGTTTTGAGCAATTTTTTGGAGCACTTTTTTCCGGACCAAAATGTTGAAAAAATCGTGATGATCAGCACACAAATTCGGGCTTAAACGGGAGAGTGATACTTCGTTTGGTGTATTTACATAACATGAAAAACATTCTGAATCGTTTTGAGCAATGTTTTGGAGCACTTTTTTTTGGACCGAAATTTTGAGAAAATCGTGATGATTAGCACACGAATTCGGGCTTAAACGGGTGAGTGATACTTCGTTTGCTGTATTTAAAACACATGAAAAACATTTAGAATTGTTTTGAGCAATTTTTTGGGGAACTTTTTTCCGGACCGAAATTTTGAAAAAATCGTGATGATTAGCACACGAATTCGGGCTTAAAGGGGAGAGTGATACTTCGTTTGGTGTATTTATACAACATGAAAAACATTCTGAATCGTTTTGAGCAAATTTTTTGGGCACTTTTTTTCGGACCGAAATTTTACAAAAATCGTGATGATTAGCACACGAATTCGGGATTAAACGGGAGAGTGATACTTCGTTTGGTGTATTTATACAACATGAAAAACATTCTGAATCGTTTTGAGCAATTTTTTGGGGAACTTTTTTCCTGACAGAAATTTTGAAAAAATCGTGATGATTAGCACGCGAATTCGGCTTAAACGGGTGAGTGATACTTCGTTTGCTGTATCTATAACACATGAAAAACATTCAGAATCATTTTGAGCAATTTTTTTGGGGAACTTTTTTTCCGGACCGAAATTTTGAAAAAAATCGTGATGATTAACACACGAATTCGGGCTTAAACGGGAGAGTGATACTTCGTTTGGTGTATTTATACAACATGAAAAACATTATGAATCATTTTGAGCAATTTTTTGGAGCACTTTTTTCCGGACCGAAAATTTGCAAAAATCGTGATGATTAGCACACGAATTCGGGCTTAAAAGGGAGAGTGATACTTTGTTTGGTGTATTTATACAACATGAAAACATTCTGAATCGCTTTTGAGCAATTTTTTTGGAGCACTTTTTTTCGGACCAAAATTTTTAAAAATTCATGATGATTAGCACACGAATTCGGGCTTAAACGGGAGAGTGATACTTCGTTTGTTGTATTTATACAACATGAAAAATATTCCGAATCGTTTTGAGAAATTTTTTTGGAGCACTTTTTTCTGGACCGAAATTTTGAAAAATTCGTGATGATTAGCACACAAATTCGGGCTTAAAGAGGAGAGTGATACTTTGTTTGGTGTGTTTATACAACATGAAAAACATTCCGAATCGCTTTTGAGCAATTTTTTTGGAGCACTGTTTTTCGGGACCGAAATTTTGCAAAAATCGTGATGGTTAGCACTCGAATTCGGGCTTAAACGGGAGAGTGATACTTAGTTCGGTGTATTTATACAACATGAAAAACATTCTGAATCGTTTTGAGCAAGTTTTTGGAGCACTTTTATCGGACCGAAATGTTGAAAAATTCGTGATGATTAGCACACAAATTCGGGCTTAAAGGGGAGAGTGATACTTCGTTTGGTGTATTTATACAACATGAAAAACATTCGAATCGTTTTGAGCAAATTTTTTTGAGCACTATTTTTTCGGACCGAAATTTTGAGAAATTCGTGATGATTAGCACACGAATTCGGGCTTAAACGGGAGAGTGATACTTCGTTTGGTGTATTTACACAACATGAAAAACATTTTGAATCGTTTTGAGCAATTTTTTGGAGCACTTTTTTCCGGACCGAAATTTTACAATAATCGGGATGATTAGCACGCAAATTCGGCCTTAAAGGGGAGAGTGATACTTCATTTGGTGTATTTATAGAACATGAAAAACATTCTGAATCGTTTGGAGCAATTTTTTGGGGAGCTTTTTTCCGGACAGAAATTTTGAAAAAATCGTGATGATTAACACACGAATTCGGGCTTAAACGGGAGAGTGATACTTCGTTTGGTGTATTTAGACAACATGAAAAACATTTTGAATCGTTTTGAGCAAATTTTTTGAGCACTTTTTTTCGGACCGAAATTTGCAAAAATCGTGATGATTAGCACACGAATTCGGGCTTAAAGGGGAGAGTGATACTTCGTTTGGTGTATTTATACAACATGAAAAACATTCTGAATCGTTTTGAGCAAATTTTTTGAGCACTTTTTTTCGGACCTAAATTTTGAAAAATTCGTGACGATTAGCACACGAATTCGGGCTTAAAGGGGAGAGTGATACTTCGTTTGGTGTATTTATACAACATGAAAAACATTCTGAATCGTTTTGAGCAATTTTTTGGAGAACTTTTTTCCGGACCGAAATTTTGAAAAAATCGTGATGATTAGCACACAAATTCGGGTTTAAAAGGGAGAGTGATACTTCGTTTGGCGTGTTTTTACAACATGAAAAACATTCTGAATCGTTTTGAGCAAATTTTTTGAGCACTTTTTTTGGGACCGAAATTTTGAAAAATTCGTGATGATTAGCACACGAATTCGGGCTTAAACGGGAGAGTGATACTTTGTTTGGTGTGTTTATACAACATGGAAAACATTCTGAATCGTTTTGAGCAATTTTTTGGAGCACTTTTTTCTGGACCGAAATTTTGCAAAAGTCATGATGATTAGCACACGAATTCGGGCTTAAACGGGAGAGTGATACTTCGTTCGGTGTATTTATACAACATGAAAAACATTCTGAATCGTTTTGAGCAAGTTTTTGGAGCACTTTTTTTCGGACCGAAGTTTTGAAAAATTCGTGATGATTAGCACACAAATTCGGGCTTAAAGGGGAGAGTGATACTTCGTTTGGTGTATTTATACAACATGAAAAACATTTTGAATCGTTTTGAGCAAATTTTTTAAGCACTTTTTTTCGGACCGAAATTTTGAAAAATTCGTGATGATTAGCACACGAATTCGGGCTTAAACGGGAGAGTGATATTTCGTTTGGTGTATTTACACAACATGAAAAACATTTTGAATCGTTTTGAGCAATTTTTGGGAGCACTTTTTTCCGGACCGAAATTTTACAAAAATCGTGATGATTAGCACACAAATTCGGGCTTAAAGGGGAGAGTGATACTTCGTTTGGTGTATTTATATAACATGAAAAAAATTCTGAATCGTTTTGAGAAATTTTTTGGAGCACTTTTTTTCGGACCGAAATTTTGAAAAATTCGTGATGATTAGCACACAAATTCGGGCTTAAAGGGGAGAGTGATACTTCGTTTGGTGTATTTATACAACATGAAAAACGTTCTGAATCGTTTTGAGCAAATTTTTTGAGCACTTTTTATCGGACCGAAATTTTGAAGAATTCGTGATGATTAGCACACGAATTCGGGCTTAAACAGGAGAGTGATACTTCGTTGGTGTATTTACACAACATTAAAAACATTTTAATTTCGTTTTGAGCAATTTTTCGGAGCGCTTTTTTCCGGACCAAAATTTTACAAAAATCGTGATGATTAGCACACAAATTCGGGCTTAAAGGGGAAAGTGATACTTCGTTTGGTGTATTTATACAACATGAAAGACATTCTGAATCGTTTTGAGCAATTTTTTGGGGAGCTTTTTTCCGGACCGAAATTTTGAAAAAATCGTGATGATTAGCAGGCGAATTCGGCTTAAACGGGTGAGTGATACTTCGTTTGCTGTATTTATAACACATGAAAAACATTCAGAATCATTTTGAGCAATTTTTCGGGGAACTTTTTTCCGGACCAAAATTTTGAAAAAATCGTGATGATTAGCACACGAATTCGGCTTAAACGAGTGAGTGATACTTCGTTTGCTGTATTTATAACACATGAATAAGATTTTGAATCGTTTTGAGCAATTTTTTGGGTAACTTTTTCCGGACAGAAATTTTGAAAAAACCGTGATGATTAGCACACGAATTCGGGCTTAAACGGGAGAGTGATACTTCGTTTGGTGTATTTATACAACATGAAAAACATTTTGAATCGTTTAGAGCAATTTTTTGCAGAACTTTTTTCCGGACCGAAATTTTGAAAAAATCGTGATGATTGCACACGGGAGAGTGATACTTCGTTTGGTGTATTTATACAACATGAAAAACATTCTGAATCGTTTTGAGCAATTTTCTGGAGCACTTTTTTTCGAAATTTTGAAAAATTCGTGATGATTAGCACACAAATTTGGGCTTAAAGGGGAGAGTGATACTTCGTTTGGTGTATTTATACAACATGAAAAACATTCTGAATCGTTTTGAGCAAATTTTTTGAGCACTTTTTGTCGGACCGAAATTTTGAAAAATTCGTGATGATTAGCACACGAATTTGGGCTTAAACGGGAGAGTGATACTTCGTTTGGTGTATTTATACAACATGAAAAACATTTTGAATCGTTTTGAGCAATTTTTTGGAGCACTTTTTTCCGGACCAAAATGTTGAAAAAATCGTGATGATCAGCACACAAATTCGGGCTTAAACGGGAGAGTGATACTTCGTTTGGTGTATTTACATAACATGAAAAACATTCTGAATCGTTTTGAGCAATTTTTTGGAGAACTTTTTTTTGGACCGAAATTTTGAGAAAATCGTGATGATTAGCACACGAATTCGGGCTTAAACGGGTGAGTGATACTTCGTTTGCTGTATTTAAAACACATGAAAAACATTTAGAATTGTTTTGAGCAATTTTTTGGGGAACTTTTTTCCGGACCGAAATTTTGAAAAAATCGTGATGATTAGCACACGAATTCGGGCTTAAAGGGGAGAGTGATACTTCGTTTGGTGTATTTATACAACATGAAAAACATTCTGAATCGTTTTGAGCAAATTTTTTGGGCACTTTTTTTCGGACCGAAATTTTACAAAAATCGTGATGATTAGCACACGAATTCGGGATTAAACGGGAGTGATACTTCGTTTGGTGTATTTATACAACATGAAAAACATTCTGAATCGTTTTGAGCAATTTTTTGGGGAACTTTTTTCCTGACAGAAATTTTGAAAAAATCGTGATGATTAGCACGCGAATTCGGCTTAAACGGGTGAGTGATACTTCGTTTGCTGTATCTATAACACATGAAAAACATTCAGAATCATTTTGAGCAATTTTTTGGGGAACTTTTTTCCGGACCGAAATTTTGAAAAAATCGTGATGATTAACACACGAATTCGGGCTTAAACGGGAGAGTGATACTTCGTTTGGTGTATTTATACAACATGAAAAACATTATGAATCATTTTGAGCAATTTTTTGGAGCACTTTTTTCCGGACCGAAAATTTGCAAAAATCGTGATGATTAGCACACGAATTCGGGCTTAAAAGGGAGAGTGATACTTTGTTTGGTGTATTTATACAACATGAAAACATTCTGAATCGTTTTGAGCAATTTTTTGGAGCACTTTTTTTCGGACCAAAATTTTTAAAAATTCATGATGATTAGCACACGAATTCGGGCTTAAACGGGAGAGTGATACTTCGTTTGTTGTATTTATACAACATGAAAAATATTCTGAATCGTTTTGAGAAATTTTTTGGAGCACTTTTTTTCGGACCGAAATTTTGAAAAATTCGTGATGATTAGCACACAAATTCGGGCTTAAAGAGGAGAGTGATACTTTGTTTGGTGTGTTTATACAACATGAAAAACATTCTGAATCGTTTTGAGCAATTTTTTGGAGCACTGTTTTCTGGACCGAAATTTTGCAAAAATCGTGATGGTTAGCACTCGAATTCGGGCTTAAACGGGAGAGTGATACTTAGTTCGGTGTATTTATACAACATGAAAAACATTCTGAATCGTTTTGAGCAAGTTTTTGGAGCACTTTTATCGGACCGAAATGTTGAAAAATTCGTGATGATTAGCACACAAATTCGGGCTTAAAGGGGAGAGTGATACTTCGTTTGGTGTATTTATACAACATGAAAAACATTCTGAATCGTTTTGAGCAAATTTTTTGAGCACTATTTTTCGGACCGAAATTTTGAGAAATTCGTGATGATTAGCACACGAATTCGGGCTTAAACGGGAGAGTGATACTTCGTTTGGTGTATTTACACAACATGAAAAACATTTTGAATCGTTTTGAGCAATTTTTTGGAGCACTTTTTTCCGGACCGAAATTTTACAATAATCGGGATGATTAGCACGCAAATTCGGCCTTAAAGGGGAGAGTGATACTTCATTTGGTGTATTTATAGAACATGAAAAACATTCTGAATCGTTTGGAGCAATTTTTTGGGGAGCTTTTTTCCGGACAGAAATTTTGAAAAAATCGGGATGATTAGCACCCGAATTCGGCTTAAACGGGTGAGTGATACTTCGTTTGCTGTATTTATAACACATGAAAAACATTCAGAATCATTTTGAGCAATTTTTTGGGGAACTTTTTTCCGGACCGAAATTTTGAAAAAATCGTGATGATTAACACACGAATTCGGGCTTAAACGGGAGAGTGATACTTCGTTTGGTGTATTTATACAACATGAAAAACATTATGAATCATTTTGAGCAATTTTTTGGAGCACTTTTTTCCGGACCGAAAATTTGCAAAAATCGTGATGATTAGCACACGAATTCGGGCTTAAAAGGGAGAGTGATACTTTGTTTGGTGTATTTATACAACATGAAAACATTCTGAATCGTTTTGAGCAATTTTTTGGAGCACTTTTTTTCGGACCAAAATTTTTAAAAATTCATGATGATTAGCACACGAATTCGGGCTTAAACGGGAGAGTGATACTTCGTTTGTTGTATTTATACAACATGAAAAAATATTCGAATCGTTTTGAGAAATTTTTTTGGAGCACTTTTTTTCGGACCGAAATTTTGAAAAATTCGTGATGATTAGCACACAAATTCGGGCTTAAAGAGGAGAGTGATACTTTGTTTGGTGTGTTTATACAACATGAAAAACATTCTGAATCGTTTTGAGCAATTTTTTGGAGCACTGTTTTCTGGACCGAAATTTTGCAAAAATCGTGATGGTTAGCACTCGAATTCGGGCTTAAACGGGAGAGTGATACTTAGTTCGGTGTATTTATACAACATGAAAAACATTCTGAATCGTTTTGAGCAAGTTTTTGGAGCACTTTTATCGGACCGAAATGTTGAAAAATTCGTGATGATTAGCACACAAATTCGGGCTTAAAGGGGAGAGTGATACTTCGTTTGGTGTATTTATACAACATGAAAAACATTCTGAATCGTTTTGAGCAAATTTTTTGAGCACTATTTTTCGGACCGAAATTTTGAGAAATTCGTGATGATTAGCACACGAATTCGGGCTTAAACGGGAGAGTGATACTTCGTTTGGTGTATTTACACAACATGAAAAACATTTTGAATCGTTTTGAGCAATTTTTTGGAGCACTTTTTTCCGGACCGAAATTTTACAATAATCGGGATGATTAGCACGCAAATTCGGCCTTAAAGGGGAGAGTGATACTTCATTTGGTGTATTTATAGAACATGAAAAACATTCTGAATCGTTTGGAGCAATTTTTTGGGGAGCTTTTTTCCGGACAGAAATTTTGAAAAAATCGGGATGATTAGCACCCGAATTCGGCTTAAACGGGTGAGTGATACTTCGTTTGCTGTATTTATAACACATGAAAAACATTCAGAATCATTTTGAGCAATTTTTTGGGGAACTTTTTTCCGGACCGAAATTTTGAAAAAATCGTGATGATTAACACACGAATTCGGGCTTAAACGGGAGAGTGATACTTCGTTTGGTGTATTTATACAACATGAAAAACATTTTGAATCGTTTTGAGCAAATTTTTTGAGCACTTTTTTTCGGACCGAAATTTGCAAAGATCGTGATGATTAGCACACGAATTCGGGCTTAAAGGGGAGAGTGATACTTCGTTTGGTGTATTTATACAACATGAAAAACATTCTGAATCGTTTTGAGCAAATTTTTTGAGCACTTTTTTTCGGACCGAAATTTTGAAAAATTCGTGACGATTAGCACACGAATTCGGGCTTAAAGGGGAGAGTGATACTTCGTTTGGTGTATTTATACAACATGAAAAACATTCGAATCGTTTTGAGCAATTTTTTTGGAGAACTTTTTTTCCGGATCGAAATTTTGAAAAAATCGTGATGATTAGCACACAAATTCGGGTTTAAAAGGGAGAGTGATACTCGTTTGGTGTGTTTTTACAACATGAAAAACATTCGAATCGCTTTTGAGCAAATTTTTTGAGCACTTTTTTTTGGGACCGAAATTTTGAAAAATTCGTGATGATTAGCACACTAATTCGGGCTTAAACGGGAGAGTGATACTTTGTTTGGTGTGTTTATACAACATGAAAAAATATTCGAATCGTTTTGAGCAATTTTTTTGGAGCACTTTTTTTTCTGGGACCGAAATTTTGCGAAAGTCATGATGATTAGCACACGAATTCGGGCTTAAACGGGAGAGTGATACTTCGCTCGGTGTATTTATACAACATGAAAAACATTCTGAATCGTTTTGAGCAAGTTTTTGGAGCACTTTTTTTCGGACCGAAGTTTTTAAAAATTCGTGATGATTAGCACACAAATTCGGGCTTAAAGGGGAGAGTGATACTTCGTTTGGTGTATTTATACAACATGAAAAACATTCTGAATCGTTTTGAGCAAATTTTTTAAGCACTTTTTTTCGGACCGAAATTTTGAAAAATTCGTGATGATTAGCACACGAATTCGGGCTTAAACGGGAGAGTGATATTTCGTTTGGTGTATTTACACAACATGAAAAACATTTTGAATCGTTTTGAGCAATTTTTTGGAGCACTTTTTTCCGGACCGAAATTTTACAAAAATCGTGATGATTAGCACACAAATTCGGGCTTAAAGGGGAGAGTGATACTTCGTTTGGTGTATTTATATAACATGAAAAACATTCTGAATCATTTTGAGAAATTTTTTGGAGCACTTTTTTTCGGACCGAAATTTTGAAAAATTCGTGATGATTAGCACACAAATTCGGGCTTAAAGGGGAGAGTGATACTTCGTTTGGTGTATTTATACAACATGAAAAACATTCTGAATCGTTTTGAGCAAATTTTTTGAGCACTTTTTATCGGACCGAAATTTTGAAGAATTCGTAATGATTAGCACACGAATTCGGGCTTAAACAGGAGAGTGATACTTCGTTGGTGTATTTACACAACATTAAAAACATTTTAATTTCGTTTTGAGCAATTTTTCGGAGCGCTTTTTTCCGGACCAAAATTTTACAAAAATCGTGATGATTAGCAGACAAATTCGGGCTTAAAGGGGAAAGTGATACTTCGTTTGGTGTATTTATACAACATGAAAGACATTCTGAATCGTTTTGAGCAATTTTTTGGGGAACTTTTTTCCGGACCGAAATTTTGAAAAAATCGTGATGATTAGCACGCGAATTTTGCTTAAACGGGTGAGTGATACTTCGTTTGCTGTATTTATAACACATGAAAAACATTCAGAATCACTTTGAGCAATTTTTCGGGGAACTTTTTTCCGGACCAAAATTTTGAAAAAATCGTGATGATTAGCACCCGAATTCGTCTTAAACGAGTGAGTGATACTTCGTTTGCTGTATTTATAACACATGAATAATATTTTGAATCGTTTTGAGCAATTTTTTGGGGAACTTTTTCCGGACCGAAATTTTGAAAAAACCGTGATGATTAGCACACGAATTCGGGCTTAAACGGGAGAGTGATACTTCGTTTGGTGTATTTATACAACATGAAAAACATTTTGAATCGTTTAGAGCAATTTTTTGGAGAACTTTTTTCCGGACCGAAATTTTGAAAAAATCGTGATGATTAGCACACGAATTTGGGATTAAACGGGAGAGTGATACTTCGTTTGGTGTATTTATACAACATGAAAAACATTCTGAATCGTTTTGAGCAATTTTCTGGAGCACTTTTTTTCGAAATTTTGAAAAATGCGTGATGATTAGCACACGAATTCGGGCTTAAACGGGAGAGTGATACTTCGTTTGGTGTATTTATACAACATGAAAAACATTTTGAATCGTTTTGAGCAATTTTTTGGAGCACTTTTTTCCGGACCAAAATGTTGAAAAAATCGTGATGATCAGCACACAAATTCGGGCTTAAACGGGAGAGTGACACTTCGTTTGGTGTATTTACATAACATGAAAAACATTCTGAATCGTTTTGAGCAATGTTTTGGAGCACTTTTTTTTGGACCGAAATTTTGAGAAAATCGTGACGATTAGCATACGAATTCGGGCTTAAACGGGTGAGTGATACTTCGTTTGCTGTATTTAAAACACATGAAAAACATTTAGAATTGTTTTGAGCAATTTTTTGGGGAACTTTTTTCCGGACCGAAATTAAAAAAAATCGTGATGATTGGCACATGAATTCGGGCTTAAACGGGAGAGTGATACTTCGTTTGGTGTATTTATACGACGTGAAAAACATTCTGAATCATTTTGGGCAATTTTTTGGAGCACTTTTTTTGGGACCGAAATTTTGAAAAATTCGTGATGATTAGCACACAAATTCGGGCTTAAAGGGGAGAGTGATACTTCGTTTGGTGTATTTATACAACATGAAAAACATTCTGAATCGTTTTGAGCAAATTTTTTGAGCACTTTTTTTGGGACCGAAATTTTGAAAAATTCGTGATGATTAGCACACGAATTCGGGCTGAAAGGGGAGAGTGATACTTCGTTTGGTGTATTTATACAACATGAAAAACATTCTGAATCATTTTGAGCAAATTTTTTGGGCACTTTTTTTCGGACCGAAATTTTGAAAAAATCGTGATGTTTAGCACACGAATTCGGCTTAAACGGGTGAGTGATACTTCGTTTGCTGTATTTAAAACACATGAAAAACATTTAGAATTGTTTTGAGCGATTTTTTGGGGAACTTTTTTCGGAACCGAAATTTTGAAAAATTCGTGAAGATTAGCACATGAATTTGGGCTTAAACGGGAGAGTGATGCTTCGTTTGGTGTATTTATGCAACATGAAAAACATTCTGAATCGTTTTGAGCCATTTTTTGGAGCACTTTTTTTGGACCGAAATTTTTAAAAATTCGTGATGATTAGCACACAAATTCGGGCTTAAAGGGGAGAGTGATATTTCGTTTGGTGTATTTATACAACGTGAAAAACATTTTTAATCGTTTTTAGCAAATTTTTTGAGCACTTTTTTTGAGACCGAAATTTTGAAAAATTCGTGATGATTAGTACACGAATTCGGGCTTAAAGGGGAGAGTGATACTTCGTTTGGTGTATTTATACAACATGAAAAACATTCTGAATCGTTTTGAGAAAATTTTTTGAGCATTTTTTTCGGACCGAAATTTTGAGAAATTCGTGATGATTAGCACACGAATTCGGGCTTAAACGGGAGAGTGATACTTCGTTTGGTGTTTTTATACAACATGAAAAACATTCTGAATCGTTTTGAGCAAATGTTTTGAGCGTATTTTTCGGACCGAAATTTTGAGAAATTCGTGATGATTAGCACACGAATTCTGGCTTAAACGGGAGAGTGATACTTCGTTTGGTGTATTTATACAACATGAAAAACATTCTGAACCGTTTTGAGCAATTTTTTGGAGCACTTTTTTCCGGACCGAAATTCTGAAAAAATCGTGATGATTAGCACACAAATTCGGGCTTAAACGGGAGAGTGATACTTCGTTTGGTGTATTTATATAACATGAAAAACATTCTGAATCGTTTTGAGCAATGTTTGGGAGCACTTTTTTTCGGACCGAAATTTTGAAAAAATCGTGATGATTAACACACGAATTCGGGCTTAAACGTGAGAGTGATACTTCGTTTGGTGTATTTATACAACATGAAAAACATTTTGAATCGTTTTGAGCAATTTTTTGGAGCACTGTTTTCTGGACCGAAATTTTGAGAAATTCGTGATGATTAGCACACGAATTCGGGCTTAAACGGGAGAGTGATATTTTTTTTGGTGTATTTATACTACATGAAAAACATTCTGAATCGTTTTGAGCAAATTTTTTGAGCCCTTTTTTTCGGACCGAAATTTTGAAAAATTCGTGATGATTAGCACACGAATTCGGGCTTAAACAGGAGAGTGATACTTCGTTTGGTGTACTTATACAACATGAAAAACATTCTGAATCTTTTTGAGCAATTTTTTGGAGCACTTTTTTCCGGACCGAAACTTTGAAAAAATCGTGATGATTAGCACACGAATTCGGGCTTAAACGGGTGAGTGATACTTCGTTTGCTGTATTTAAAACACATGAAAAACATTTAGAATTGTTTTGAGAAATTTTTTGGGGAACTTTTTTCCAGGCCGAAATTTTGAAAAAATCGTGATGATTAGCACATAAATTCGGGCTTAAACGGGAGAGTGATACTTCGTTTGGTGTGTTTATACGACGTGAAAACATTCTGAATCGTTTTTGGCAAAATTTTTGGAGCACTTTTTTTCGGACCGAAATTTTGAAAAATTCGTGATGATTAGCACACGAATTCGGGCATAAAGGGGAGAGTGATACTTCGTTTGGTGTATTTATACAACATGAAAAACATTCTGAATCGTTTTGAGCAAATTTTTTGGGCACTTTTTTTCGGACCGAAATTTTGAAAAAATCGTGATGATTAGCACAAGAATTCGGCTTAAACGGGTGAGTGATACTTCGTTTGCTGTATTTAAAACCCATGAAAAACATTTAGAATTGTTTTGAGCAATTTTTTGGGGAACTTTTTTCAGAACCGAAATTTTGAAAAATTCGTGATGATTAGCACATGAATTCTGGCTTAAACGGGAGAGTGATACTTCGTTTGGTGTATTTATACAACATGAAAAATATTCTGAATCGTTTTGAGCAATTTTTTGGAGAACTTTTTTTCGGACCGAAATTTTGAAAAATTCGTGATGATTAGCACACAAATTCGGGCTTAAAGGGGAGAGTGATACTTCGTTTGGTGTATTTATACAACGTGAAAAACATTTTTAATCGTTTTGAGCAAATTTTTTGAGCACTTTTTTTGGGACCGAAAGTTTGAAAAATTCGTGATGATTAGCACACGAATTCGGGCTTAAAGGGGGAGTGATACTTCGTTTGGTGTATTTATACAACATGAAAAACATTCTGCATCGTTTTGAGCAAATTCTTTGAGCACTTTTTTTCGGATCGAAATTTTGAAAAATTCGTGATGATTAGCACACGAATTCGGGCTTAAACGGGAGAGTGATACTTCGTTTGGTGTATTTATACAACATGAAAAACATTCTGAACTGTTTGGGCAATTTTTCGGAGCACTTTTTCCCGGACCGAAATTTTTGAAAAAATCGTGATGATTAGCACACAAATTCGGGCTTAAACGGGAGAGTGATACTTCGTTTGGAGTATTTATATAACATGAAAAACATTCTGAATCGTTTTGAGCAACGTTTTGGAGCACTTTTTTTGGGACCGAAATTTTGAAAAAATCGTGATGATTAGCACACGAATTCGGGCTTAAACGGGAGAGTGATACTTCGTTTGGTGTATTTATACAACATGAAAAACATTTTGAATCGTTTTTAGCAATTTTTTGGAGAACTTTTTTCCGGACCGAAATTTTGAAAAAATCGTGATGATTAGCACACAAATTCGGGCTCAAACGGGAGAGTGATATTTTTTTTTTGTGTATTTATACTAGATGAAAAACATTCTGAATCGTTTTCAGTAGATTTTTTGGGTACTTTTTTTCGGACCGAAATTTTGAAAAAATCGTGATGATTAGCACACGAATTCTGCTTAAACGGGTGAGTGATACTTCGTTTGCTGTATTTAAAACACATGAAAAACATTTAGAATTCTTTTGAGCAATTTTTTGGGGAGCTTTTTTCGGAACCGAAATTTTGAAAAATTCGTGATGATTAGCACATGAATTCGGGCTTAAACGGGAGAGTGATACTTCGTTTGGTGTACTTATACAACATGAAAAACATTCTGAATCGTTATGAGCAATTTTTTGGAGCACTTTTTTTGGGACCGAAATTTTGAAAAATTCGTGATGATTAGCACACAAATTCAGGCTTAAAGGGGAGAGTGATACTTCATTTGGTGTATTTATACAACGTGAAAAACATTTTTAATCGTTTTGAGCAAATTTTTTGAGCACTTTTTTTGGGACCGAAAGTTTGAAAAATTCGTGATGATTAGGACACGAATTCGGGCTTAAAGGGGGAGTGATACTTCGTTTCGTGTATTTATACAACATGAAAAACATTCTGAATCGTTTTGAGCAAATTCTTTGAGCACTTTTTTTCGGATCGAAATTTTGAAAAATTCGTGATGATTAGCACACGAATTCGGGCTTAAACGGGAGAGTGATACTTCGTTTGGTGTATTTATACAACATGAAAAACATTCTGAACTGTTTTGAGCAATTTTTCGGAGCACTTTTTCCCGGACCGAAATTTTGAAAAAATCGTGATGATTAGCACACAAATTCGGGCTTAAACGGGAGAGTGATACTTCGTTTGGTGTATTTATATAACATGAAAAACATTCTGAATCGTTTTGAGCAATGTTTTGGAGCACTTTTTTTGGGACCGAAATTTTGAAAAAATCGTGATGATTAGCACACGAATTCGGGCTTAAACGGGAGAGTGATACTTCGTTTGGTGTATTTATACAACATGAAAAACATTCTGAACTGTTTTGAGCAATTTTTCGGAGCACTTTTTCCCGGAGCAAAATTTTGAAAAAATCGTGATGATTAGCACACAAATTCGGGCTTAAACGGGAGAGTGATACTTCGTTTGGTGTATTTATATAACATGAAAAACATTCTGAATCGTTTTGAGCAATGTTTTGGAGCACTTTTTTTGGGACCGAAATTTTGAAAAAATCGTGATGATTAGCACACGAATTCGGGCTTAAACGGGAGAGTGATACTTCGTTTGGTGTATTTATACAACATGAAAAACATTTTGAATCGTTTTTAGCAATTTTTTGGAGAACTTTTTTCCGGACCGAAATTTTGAAAAAATCGTGATGATTAGCACACAAATTCGGGCTTAAACGGGAGAGTGATATTTTTTTTGGTGTATTTATACTATATGAAAAACATTCTGAATCGTTTTGAGCAAATTTTTTGAGCCCTTTTTTTCGGACCGAAATTTTGAAAAATTCGTGATGATTAGCACACGAATTCGGGCTTAAACAGGAGAGTGATACTTCGTTTGGTGTACTTATACAACATGAAAAACATTCTAAATCGTTTTGAGCAATTTTTTGGAGCACTTTTTACCGGACCGAAATTTTGAAAAAATCGTGATGATTAGCACACGAATTCGGGCTTAAACGGGTGAGTGATACTTCGTTTGCTGTATTTAAAACACATGAAAAACATTTAGAATTGTTTTGAGCAATTTTTTGGGGAACTTTTTTCCGGACCGAAATTTTGAAAAAATCGTGATGATTAGCACATGAATTCGGGCTTAAACGGGAGAGTGATACTTCGTTTGGGGTATTTATACGACGTGAAAAACATTCTGAATCATTTTGGGCAATTTTTTGGAGTACTTTTTTTCGGACCGAAAATTTGAAAAATTCGTGATGATTTGCACACAAATTCGGGCTTAAAGGGGAGAGTGATACTTCGTTTGGTGTATTTATACAACATGAAAAACATTCTGAACCGTTTTGAGCAAATTCTTTGAGCACTTTTTTTCGGACCGAAAGTTTGAAAAAATCGTGATGATTAGCACACAAATTCGGGCTTAAAGGGGAGAGTGATACTTCGTTTGGTGTATTTATACAACATGAAAAACATTCTGAATCGTTTTGAGCAAATTTTTTGAGCACTTTTTTTGGGACCGAAATTTTGAAAAATTCGTGATGATTAGCACACGAATTCGGGCTTAAAGGGGAGAGTGATACTTCGTTTGGTGTATTTATAAAACATGAAAAACATTCTGAATCGTTTTGAGCAAATTCTTTGAGCACTTTTTTCGGACCGAAATTTTGAAGAAATCGTGATGATTAGCGCACGAATTCGGGTTTAAACGAGAGAGTGATACTTCGTTTGGTGTACTTATACAACATGAAAAACATTCTGAACCGTTTTGAGCAATTTTTTGGAGCACTTTTTTCCGGACCGAAATTTTGAAAAAATCGTGATGATTAGCACACAAATTCGGGCTTAAACGGGAGAGTGATACTTCGTTTGGTGTATTTATATAACATTAAAAACATTCTGAATCGTTTTGAGCAATGTTTTGGAGCACCTTTTTTCGGACCGAAATTTTGAAAAAATCGTGATGATTAGCACACAAATTCGGGCTTAAACAGGAGAGTGATACTTCGTTTGGTGTATTTATATAACATTAAAAACATTCTGAATCGTTATGAACAGTTTTTTGGAGCACTTTTTTTCGGACCGAAATTTTGAAAAATTCGTGATGATTAGCACACAAATTCAGGCTTAAAGGGGAGAGTGATACTTCATTTGGTGTATTTATACAACGTGAAAAACATTTTTAATCGTTTTGAGCAAATTTTTTGAGCACTTTTTTTGGGACCGAAAGTTTGAAAAAATCGTGATGATTAGCACACAAATTCGGGCTTAAAGGGGAGAGTGATACTTCGTTTGGTGTATTTATACAACATGAAAAACATTCTGAATCGTTTTGAGCAAATTTTTTGAGCACTTTTTTTGGGACCGAAATTTTTAAAAATTCGTGATGATTAGCACACGAATTCGGGCTCAAAGGGGAGAGTGATACTTCGTTTGGTGTATTTATACAACATGAAAAATATTCTGAATCGTTTTGAGCAAATTTTTTGGGCACTTTTTTTCGGACCGAAATTTTGAAAAAATCGTGATGATTAGCACACGAATTCGGCTTAAACGGGTGAGTGATACTTCGTTTGCTGTATTTAAAACACATGAAAAACATTTAGAATTGTTTTGAGCAATTTTTTGGGGAACTTTTTTCGGAACCGAAATTTTGAAAAATTCGTGATGATTAGCACATGAATTCGGGCTTAAACGGGTGAGTGATACTTCGTTTGGTGTATTTATACAACATGAAAAACATTCTGAATCGTTTTGAGCAATTTTTTGGAGCACTTTTTTTCGGACCGAAATTTTGAAAAATTAGTGATGATTAGCACACGAATTCGTGCTTAAAGGGGAGAGTGACACTTCGTTTGGTGTATTTATACCACATGAAAAACATTCTGAATCGTTTTGAGCAAATTCTTTGAGCACTTTTTTTCGGACCGAAATTTTGAAAAAATCGTGATGATTAGCACACGAATTCGGGCTTAAACGGGAGAGTGATACTTCGTTTGGTGTATTTATACAACATGAAAAACATTCTGAACGGTTTTGAGCAATTTTTCAGAGCACTTTTTTCCGGACCGAAATTTTGAAAAAATCGTGATGATTAGCACACAAATTCGGGCTTAAACGGGAGAGTGATACTTCGTTTGGTGTACTTATACAACGTGAAAAACATTTTTAATCGTTTTGAGCAAATTTTTTGAGCACTTTTTTTGAGACCGAAATTTTGAAAAACTCGTGATGATTAGCACACGAATTCGGGCTTAAAGGGGAGAGTGATACTTCGTTTGGTGTATTTATACAACATGAAAAATATTCTGAATCGTTTTGAGCAAATTTTTTGAGCATTTTTTTTCGGAAATTTTGAAAAATTCGTGATGATTAGCACACGAATTCGGGCTTAAACGGGAGAGTGATACTTCGTTTGGTGTATTTATACAACATGAAAAACATTCTGAACCGTTTTGAGCAATTTTTTGGAGCACTTTTTTCCGGACCGAAATTTTGAAAAAATCGTGATGATTAGCATACAAATTCGGGCTTAAACGGGAGAGTGATACTTCATTTGGTGTATTTATATAACATTAAAAACATTCTGAATCGTTTTGAGCAATGTTTTGGAGCACTTTTTTTCGGACCGAAATTTTGAAAAAATCGTGATGATTAGCACACGAATTCGGGCTTAAACGTGAGAGTGATACTTCGTTTGGTGTATTTATACAACATGAAAAACATTTTGAATCGTTTTTAGCAATTTTTTGGAGAACTTTTTTCCGGACCAAAATTTTGAAAAAATCGTGATGATTGGCACACAAATTCGGGCTTAAACGGGAGAGTGATATTTTGTTTGGTGTATTTATACTACATGAAAAACATTCGAATCGCTTTTGAGCAAATTTTTTGAGCCCTTTTTTTTCGGCCCGAAATTTTGAAAAATTCGTGATGATTAGCACACGAATTCGGGCTTAAACAGAGAGTGATACTTCGTTTGGTGTACTTATACAACATGAAAAACATTCCGTATCGCTTTTGAGGAATTTTTTGGAACACTTTTTTTCCCGGACCGAAATTTTGAAAAAATCGTGATGATTAGCACACAATTCGGGCTTAAACGGGTGAGTGATACTTCGTTTGCTGTATTTAAAACACATGAAAAGCATTTAGAATTGTTTTGAGCAATTTTTTGGGGAACTTTTTTCCGGACCGAAATTTTGAAAAAATCGTGATGATTAGCACATGAATTCGGGCTTAAACGGGAGAGTGATACTTCGTTTGGTGTATTTATACAACATGAAAAACATTCTGAATCGTTTTGAGCAATTTTTTGGAGCACTTTTTTTCGGACCGAAATTTTGAAAAATTAGTGATGATTAGCACACAAATTCGGGCTTAAAGGGGAGAGTGGTACTTCGTTTGGTGTATTTATACATCGTGAAAAACATTTTTAATCGTTTTGAGCAAATTTTTTGAGCACTTTTTTCGGGACCGAAATTTTGAAAAATTCGTGATGATTAGCACACGAATTCGGGCTTAAAGGGGAGAGTGATACTTCGTTTGGTGTATTTATACACAATGAAAAACATTCTGAATCGTTTTGAGCAAATTCTTTGAGCACTTTTTTTGGGACCGAAATTTTGAAAAAATCGTGATGATTAGCACACGAATTCGGGCTTAAACGGGAGAGTGATACTTCGTTTGGTGTATTTATACAACATGAAAAACATTCTGAACCGTTTTGAGCAATTTTTCAGAGCACTTTTTTTCGGACCGAAATTTTGAAAAAATCGTGATGATTAGCACACGAATTCGGGCTTAAAGGGGAGAGTGATACTTCGTTTGGTGTATTTATACAACATAAAAAATATTCTGAATCGTTTTGAGCAAATTTTTTGAGCATTTTTTTTCGGACCGAAATTTTGAAAAATTCGTGATGATTAGCACACGAATTCGGGCTTAAACGGGAGAGTGATACTTCGTTTGGTGTATTTATACAACATGAAAAACATTCTGAACCGTTTTGAGCAATTTTTTGGAGCACTTTTTTCCGGACCGAAATTTTGAAAAAATCGTGATGATTAGCATACAAATTCGGGCTTAAACGGGAGAGTGATACTTCGTTTGGTGTATTTATATAACATTAAAAACATTCTGAATCGTTTTGAGCAATGTTTTGGAGCACTTTTTTTCGGACCGAAATTTTGAAAAAATCGTGATGATTAGCACACGAATTCGGGCTTAAACGTGAGAGTGATACTTCGTTTGGTGTATTTATACAACATGAAAAACATTTTGAATCGTTTTTAGCAATTTTTTGGAGAACTTTTTTCCGGACCAAAATTTTGAAAAAATCGTGATGATTGGCACACAAATTCGGGCTTAAACGGGAGAGTGATATTTTGTTTGGTGTATTTATACTACATGAAAAACATTCTGAATCGTTTTGAGCAAATTTTTTGAGCCCTTTTTTTCGGCCCGAAATTTTGAAAAATTCGTGATGATTAGCACACGAATTCGGGCTTAAACAGGAGAGTGATACTTCGTTTGGTGTACTTATACAACATGAAAAACATTCTGTATCGTTTTGAGGAATTTTTTGGAACACTTTTTTCCGGACCGAAATTTTGAAAAAATCGTGATGATTAGCACACGAATTCGGGCTTAAACGGGTGAGTGATACTTCGTTTGCTGTATTTAAAACACATGAAAAGCATTTAGAATTGTTTTGAGCAATTTTTTGGGGAACTTTTTTCCGGACCGAAATTTTGAAAAAATCGTGATGATTAGCACATGAATTCGGGCTTAAACGGGAGAGTGATACTTCGTTTGGTGTATTTATACAACATGAAAAACATTCTGAATCGTTTTGAGCAATTTTTTGGAGCACTTTTTTTCGGACCGAAATTTTGAAAAATTAGTGATGATTAGCACACAAATTCGGGCTTAAAGGGGAGAGTGGTACTTCGTTTGGTGTATTTATACAACGTGAAAAACATTTTTAATCGTTTTGAGCAAATTTTTTGAGCACTTTTTTCGGGACCGAAATTTTGAAAAATTCGTGATGATTAGCACACGAATTCGGGCTTAAAGGGGAGAGTGATACTTCGTTTGGTGTATTTATACACAATGAAAAACATTCTGAATCGTTTTGAGCAAATTCTTTGAGCACTTTTTTTGGGACCGAAATTTTGAAAAAATCGTGATGATTAGCACACGAATTCGGGCTTAAACGGGAGAGTGATACTTCGTTTGGTGTATTTATACAACATGAAAAACATTCTGAACCGTTTTGAGCAATTTTTCAGAGCACTTTTTTTCGGACCGAAATTTTGAAAAAATCGTGATGATTAGCACACAAATTCGGGCTTAAACGGGAGAGTGATACTTCGTTTGGTGTATTTATATAAAATGAAAAATATTCTGAATCGTTTTGAGCAATGTTTTGGAGCACTTTTTTTCGGACCGAAATTTTGAAAAAATCGTGATGATGAGCACACGAATTCGGGCTTAAACGGGAGAGTGATACTTCGTTTGGTGTATTTATACAACATGAAAAACATTTTGAATCGTTTTTAGCAATTTTTTGGGGAACTTTTTTCCGGACCGAAATTTTGAAAAAATCTTGATGATTAGCACACAAATTCGGGCTTAAACGGGAGAGTGATATTTTGTTTGGTGTATTTATACTACATGAAAAACATTTTAAATCGTTTTGAGCAAATTTTTTGAGTCCTTTTTTTCGGACCGAAATTTTGAAAAATTCGTGATGATTAGCACACTAATTCGGGCTTAAACAGGAGAGTGATACTTCGTTTGGTGTACTTATACAACATGAAAAACATTCTGAATCGTTTTGAGCAATTTTTTGGAGCACTTTTTTTTGGACCGAAATTTTGAAAAAATCGTGATGATTAGCACACGAATTCGGGCTTAAACGGGTGAGTGATACTTCGTTTGCTGTATTAACACACATGAAAAACATTTGGAATTGTTTTGAGCAATTTTTTGGGGAACTTTTTCCGGACCGAAATTTTGAAAAAATCGTGATGATTAGCACATGAATTCGGGCTTAAACGGGAGAGTGATACTTCGTTTGGTGTGTTTATACGACGTGAAAAACATTCTGAATCGTTTTGGGCAATTTTTTGGAGCACTTTTTTTCGGACCGAAATTTTGAAAAATTTGTGATGATTAGCACACGAATTCGGGCTTAAAGGGGAGAGTGATACTTCGTTTGGTGTATTTATACAACATGAAAAATATTCTGAATCGTTTTGAGCAAATTTTTTGGGCACTTTTTTTCGGACCGAAATTTTGAAAAAATCGTGATGATTAGCACACGAATTCGGCTTAAACGGGTGAGTGATACTTCGTTTGCTGTATTTAAAACACATGAAAAACATTTAGAATTGTTTTGAGCAATTTTTTGGGGAACTTTTTTCGGAACCGAAATTTTGAAAAATTCGTGATGATTAGCTCATGAATTCGGGCTTAAACGGGAGAGTGATACTTCGTTTGGTGTATTTATACAACATGAAAAACATTCTGAATCGTTTTGAGCAATTTTTTGGAGCACTTTTTTTCGGGCCGAAATTTTGAAAAATTAGTGATGATTAGCACACAAATTCGGGCTTAAAGGGGAGAGTGATACTTCGTTTGGTGTATCTATACAACGTGAAAAACATTTTTAATCATTTTGAGCAAATTTTTTGAGCACTTTTTTCGGGACCGAAATTTTGAAAAATTCGTGATGATTATTAGCACACGAATTCGGGCTTAAAGGGGAGAGTGATACTTCGTTTGGTGTATTTATATAACATGAAAAACATTCTGAATCGTTTTGAGCAAATTCTTTGAGCACTTTTTTTGGGACCGAAATTTTGAAAAAATCGTGATGATTAGCACACGAATTCGGGCTTAAACGGGAGAGTGATACTTCGTTTGGTGTGTTTATACGACGTGAAAAACATTCTGAATCGTTTTGGGCAATTTTTTGGAGCACTTTTTTTGGGACCGAAATTTTGAAAAATTCGTGATGATTAGCACACGAATTCGGGCTTAAAGGAGAGAGTGATACTTCGTTTGGTGTATTTATACAACATGAAAAACATTCTGAATCGTTTTGAGCAAATTTTTTGGGCACTTTTTTTGGGACCGAAATTTTGAAAAATTTGTGATGATTAGCACACGAATTCGGGCTTAAAGGGGAGAGTGATACTTCGTTTGGTGTATTTATACAACATGAAAAATATTCTGAATCGTTTTGAGCAATATTTTGGAGCACTTTTTTTCGGACCGAAATTTTGAAAAATTCGTGATGATTAGCACACAAATTCGGGCTTAAAGGGGAGAGTGATACTTCGTTTGGTGTATTTATACAACGTGAAAAACATTTTTAATCGTTTTGAGCAAATTTTTTGAGACCGAAATTTTGAAAAATTCGTGATGATTAGCACACGAATTCGGGCTTAAAGGGGAGAGTGATACTTCGTTTGGTGTATTTATACAACATGAAAAATATTCTGAATCGTTTTGAGCAAATTTTTTGAGCACTTTTTTTCGGACCGAAATTTTGAAAAATTCGTGATGATTAGCACACGAATTCGGGCTTAAACGGGAGAGTGATACTTCGTTTGGTGTATTTATACAACATGAAAAACATTCTGAATCGTTTTGAGCAATTTTTTGGAGCACTTTTTTTCGGACCGAAAATTTGAAAAATTAGTGATGATTAGCACACAAATTCGGGCTTAAAGGGGAGAGTGATACTTCGTTTGGTGTATTTATACAACGTGAAAAACATTTTTAATCATTTTGAGCAAATTTTTTGAGCACTTTTTTCGGGACCGAAATTTTGAAAAATTCGTGATGATTATTAGCACACGAATTCGGGCTTAAAGGGGAGAGTGATGCTTCGTTTGGTGTATTTATATAACATGAAAAACATTCTGAATCGTTTTGAGCAAATTCTTTGAGCACTTCTTTTGGGACCGAAATTTTGAAAAAATCGTGATGATTAGCACACGAATTCGGGCTTAAACGGGAGAGTGATACTTCGTTTGGTGTGTTTATACGACGTGAAAAACATTCTGAATCCTTTTGGGCAATTTTTTAGAGCACTTTTTTTGGGACCGAAATTTTGAAAAATTCGTGATGATTAGCACACGAATTCGGGCTTAAAGGAGAGAGTGATACTTCGTTTGGTGTATTTATACAACATGAAAAACATTCTGAATCGTTTTGAGCAAATTTTTTGGGCACTTTTTTTGGGACCGAAATTTTGAAAAATTTGTGATGATTAGCACACGAATTCGGGCTTAAAGGGGAGAGTGATACTTCGTTTGGTGTATTTATACAACATGAAAAATATTCTGAATCGTTTTGAGCAAATTTTTTGGGCACTTTTTTTGGGACCGAAATTTTGAAAAAATCGTGATGATTAGCACATGAATTCTGGCCTAAACAGGAGAGTGATATTTTGTTTGGTGTATTTATACTACATGAAAAACATTTTAAATCGTTTTGAGCAAATTTTTTGAACCCTTTTTTCGGACCGAAATTTTGAAAAATTCGTGATGATTAGCACACTAATTCGGGCTTAAACAGGAGAGTGATACTTCGTTTGGTGTACTTATACAACATGAAAAACATTCTGAATCGTTTTGGGCAATTTTTTGGAGCACTTTTTTCCGGACCGAAATTTTGAAAAAATCGTGATAATTAGCACACGAATTCGGGCTTAAACGGGTGAGTGATACTTCGTTTGCTGTATTAACACACATGAAAAACATTTAGAATTGTTTTGCGCAATTTTTTGGGGAACTTTTTTCCGGACCAAAATTTTGAAAAAATCGTGATGATTAGCACATGAATTCGGGCTTAAACGGGAGAGTGATACTTCGTTTGGTGTGTTTATACGACGTGAAAAACATTCTGAATCGTTTTGGGCAATTTTTTGGAGCACTTTTTTTCGGACCGAAATTTTGAAAAATTCGTGATGATTAGCACACAAATTCGGGCTTAAAGGAGAGAGTGATACTTCGTTTGTTGTATTTATACAACATGAAAAACATTCTGAATCGTTTTGAGCAAATTTTTTGGGCACTTTTTTTGGGACCGAAATTTTGAAAAATTCGTGATGATAAGCACACGAATTCGGGCTTAAAGGGGAGAGTTATACTTCGTTTGGTGTATTTATACAACATGAAAAATATTCTGAATCGTTTTGAGCAAATTTTTTGGAACACTTTTTTTCGGACCGAAATTTTAAAAAATTAGGGATGATTAGCACACAAATTCGCGCTTAAAGGGGAGAGTGGTACTTCGTTTGGTGTATTTATACAACGTGAAAAACATTTAATCGTTTTGAGCAAATTTTTTGAGCACTTTTTTCGGGACCGAAATTTTGAAAAATTCGTGATGATTAGCACACGAATTCGGGCTTAAAGAGGAGAGTGATACTTCGTTTGGTGTATTTATACAACATGAAAAACATTCTGAATCGTTTTGAGCAAATTCTTTGGGCACTTTTTTTTGGACCGAAATTTTGAAAAAATCGTGATGATTAGCACACGAATTCGGGCTTAAACGGGAGAGTGATACTTCGTTTGGTGTATTTATACAACATGAAAAACATTCTGAACCGTTTTGAGCAATTTTTCGGAGCACTTTTTTTCGGACCGAAATTTTGAAAAAATCGTTATGATTAGCACACAAATTCGGGCTTAAACGGGAGAGTGATACTTCGTTTGGTGTATTTATATAAAATGAAAAATATTCTGAATCGTTTTGAGCAATGTTTTGGAGCACTTTTTTTCGGACCGAAATTTTGAAAAAATCGTGATGATGAGCACACGAATTCGGGCTTAAAGGGGAGAGTGATACTTCGTTTGGTGTATTTATACAACATGAAAAACATTCTGAATCGTTTTGAGCAAATTCTTTGAGCACTTTTTTCGGACCGAAATTTTGAAAAAATCGTGATGATTAGCACACGAATTCGGGCTTAAACGGGAGAGTGATACTTCGTTTGGTGTATTTATACAACATGAAAAACATTCTGAACCGTTTTGAGCAATTTTTCGGAGCACTTTATTTCGGACCGAAATTTTGAAAAAATCGTGATGATTAGCACACAAATTCGGGCTTAAACGGGAGAGTGATACTTCGTTTGGTGTATTTATATAAAATGAAAAATATTCTGAATCGTTTTGAGCAATGTTTTGGAGCACTTTTTTTCGGACCGATATTTTGAAAAAATCGTGATGATGAGCACACGAATTCGGGTTTAAACGGGAGAGTGATACTTCGTTTGGTGTATTTATACAACATGAAAAACATTTTGAATCGTTTTTAGCAATTTTTTGGGGAACTTTTTTCCGGACCGAAATTTTGAAAAAATCTTGATGATTAGCACACAAATTCGGGCTTAAACGGGAGAGTGATATTTTGTTTGGTGTATTTATACTACATGAAAAACATTTTAAATCGTTTTGAGCAAATTTTTTGAGTCCTTTTTTTCGGACCGAAATTTTGAAAAATTCGTGATGATTAGCACACTAATTCGGGCTTAAACAGGAGAGTGATACTTCGTTTGGTGTACTTATACAACATGAAAAACATTCTGAATCGTTTTGAGCAATTTTTTGGAGCACTTTTTTTCGGACCGAAATTTTGAAAAAATCGTGATGATTAGCACACGAATTCGGGCTTAAACGGGTGAGTGATACTTCGTTTGCTGTATTAACACACATTAAAAACATTTAGAATTGTTTTGAGCAATTTTTTGGGGAACTTTTTTCCGGACCGAAATTTTGAAAAAATCGTGATGATTAGCACATGAATTCGGGCTTAAACGGGAGAGTGATACTTCGTTTGGTGTGTTTATACGACGTGAAAAACATTCTGAATCGTTTTGGGCAATTTTTTGGAGCACTTTTTTTCGGACCGAAATTTTGAAAAATTCGTGATGATTAGCACACAAATTCGGGCTTAAAGGAGAGAGTGATACTTCGTTTGGTGTATTTATACAACATGAAAAACATTCTGAATCGTTTTGAGCAAATTTTTTGGGCACTTTTTTTGGGATCGAAATTTTGAAAAATTCGTGATGATATGCACACGAATTCGGGCTTAAAGGGGAGAGTGATACTTCGTTTGGTGTATTTATACAACATGAAAAATATTCTGAATCGTTTTGAGCAAATTTTTTGGGCGCTTCTTTTCGGACCGAAATTTTGAAAAAATCGTGATGATTAGCACACGAATTCGGCTTAAACGGGTGAGTGATACTTCGTTTACTGTATTTAAAACACATGAAAAACATTTAGAATTGTTTTGAGCAATTTTTTGGGGAACTTTTTTCGGAACCGAAATTTTGAAAAATTCGTGATGATTAGCACATGAATTCGGCCTTAAACGGGAGAGTGATACTTCGTTTGGTGTATTTATACAACATGAAAAACATTCTGAATCGTTTTGAGCAATTTTTTGGAGCACTTTTTTTCGGACCGAAATTTTGAAAAATTAGTGATGATTAGCACACAAATTCGGGCTTAAAGGGGAGAGTGATACTTCGTTTGGTGTATTTATACAACGTGAAAAACATTTTTAATCATTTTGAGCAAATTTTTTGAGCACTTTTTTCGGGACCGAAATTTTGAAAAATTCGTGATGATTATTAGCACACGAATTCGGGCTTAAAGGGGAGAGTGATACTTCATTTGGTGTATTTATATAACATGAAAAACATTCTGAATCGTTTTGAGCAAATTCTTTGAGCACTTTTTTTGGGACCGAAATTTTGAAAAAATCGTGATGATTAGCACACGAATTCGTGCTTAAACGGGAGAGTGATACTTCGTTTGGTGTGTTTATACGACGTGAAAAACATTCTGAATCGTTTTGGGCAATTGTTTGGAGCACTTTTTTTGGGACCGAAATTTTGAAAAATTCGTGATAATTAGCACACGAATTCGGGCTTAATGGGGAGAGTGATACTTCGTTTGGTGTATTTATACAACATGAAAAATATTCTGAATCGTTTTGAGCAATATTTTGGAGCACTTTTTTTCGGACCGAAATTTTGAAAAATTCGTGATGATTAGCACACAAATTCGGGCTTAAAGGGGAGAGTGATACTTCGTTTGGTGTATTTATACAACGTGAAAAACATTTTTAATTGTTTTGAGCAAATTTTTTGAGCACTTTTTTTGAGACCGAAATTTTGAAAAATTCGTGATGATTAGCACACGAATTCGGGCTTAAAGGGGAGAGTGATACTTCGTTTGGTG